>VDFB02358134.1:178137432-178521619 GCA_007258455.2 Sequoia sempervirens | reverse complement strand
TTCTCTCTCCATTAGGCTAACCTTAAACCCTAAACCCTAAACCTAACATCTATAATCATTGCATTAATTAATTAGGTTAATTTTAGGCTAATATGAATTTATTAATCTAAGGGAGAGAGAGGGGGATTGGGGAGATAGGAAGTGGTAGGGTGGGAGGGATAGAGGGAGGGAGAGAAAGAGGGAATAAGGAATATAGGGAGTGGTAGAGTCAAAGATTCTTGAACTTAAGAATTCCATGGAATAAATGCAATTGGAAATATATGATAAGGAAAAGGAAAATCAACCCTTATCTAAAAAGGTAGACAAGTCTTGTAAAGAACATATAATGACATATATGCCTATATAAATTTTAATCTGCAATCCTAAATTTTTAGGACTTTCTTGTATAAATGTTATAATTTTATGGACATATAATGATGTATGCCTATATGGCTTTTTAGTTAATACATTTTTTTCACCAATGTTGTCCATATTTGCATTATAAATGATTAATTGAATAAATTGAATAATGAACTGATGAAACTATATATGATTAATGCTATCCATATTTACACTATAATTGATTTATTAAACAATTGAAGAAGGCTCTTTTTTACCATGTAATTGATGCAATCATTGTAATTAATCATTCATAATTTTCCTCAAATGTGTTTATAAGGCATGTGGATGAGATTTTAAAATATTCAAATGCCTTATAGAAGCTATGAATTACTTAAGTCTCAGGTCTCTCTCTCTCTTTGGTCCCTCTCAAGTCTCAGGTCTCTCCCACTCCCTCTCTCTCAGGTCCTTTGGGATTTAAAACCACTACTTCAATACCATGTGATAAATTGTGTCTAGAGAATCTATTTAAGGATTATCCAACCATACAACCAATTACACAAATTCTCACAGTAGAATTTGATGACATAATAAATTAATAAAAATATGAATTATTAATTCATATAATTGCATTTACTATCTTGTCTTAAGGGCTTATAGCATGAGACCTCAACCTTTAATGAATCACATACACAACCACTATATAGAACTTATGAGGGTGATCCTTGAGACCTTAATACATGACAAAAAATAGAATAATAATTTCACTACCATACCTTAATGGTAATCAAGAATAATAATAATTTCTAAATAGGGTGTATCGTACTAGATCCCATGTCAATTATATCCTTGTAAAATATTTTTTTGTTGCGTACACACAAAGAATACAATGAAGTCCACCTTCAAATTTATAACAAATATTTGGTATAGTAAAAATGGCATTTCACTTCTTCATCTGATTGGAACAAAAAAATGCTCACATTATTCGTATTGTTGGAACACACACTGTCCCTTGTCAATTATTTCCTTATGAAAAATGCTCGCATTATTTCCAATGTTGGAAAACACACTGTATCTTGTCAATTATTTCCTTATGAAAGATGCTCACATTATTGGAGAGTTGGAAAACACACTGTCCCTTTTCATATATTTCTTTATGATTTTATTTTTATTTGTACGCACCAACAATGTAATGAAGTCCACTTTAAAATTTATCATAAAGTTTTTGATTTGTACCTACCTCTCCCTCTATTCCTTCAAGATTACCTCTCTCTACCCACCTCTCCATGTCTCCCTTATTTCCTAGCTCTCCCTTAATCCCTCCCATGATTGTCCCTCTTTCCCCCATCTATCTCTTACCAAATTTATCATAATTTTGTAACTCAAATGACAATAAGGTATAATTTTTGTAACTCAAATGACAATCTAGGATTACCCCTCTAGATGCTTCTCACTCTTTGTACATCTATTACACAACCATTATGAGGATAGGGATAGAGGAAATTATTACCATATAGAGGTTAGCATATTTTTTAAGTAGAGCAGTCTAGATGATAAAGAGGATGATGGGTCTAACAATAACCACATTATTGCCCATTGCACATAGTGCACATGCTTACCTCGAATTCTAAATTTTCATTTTCCCATTGCACATAATGCACATGCTCCATCCTCAACTTCTCAAGAGCGGGAATAATCTCTTAAGTGCAAGAAATTGTTTTGAATTATAACATAATGTGCAACAAGCATTTGTATGTAGAGAATGAAATGGAAAGATTCTTAAAACTGGAGGTAGTAGGTACTATAATGTATGAAATGAAAAAGGAATCTGCTCCAAAAAAACTTAAAAAGAAGTATCTACCAAAGTGAATTAGATCATAAAATTTGTGCAAGCCAAGAAAGTGAGAGATGATGCTATAAGTGGATTTGAACAAATGAAGTCAAAGATTCTTGAACTTAATAATTCCATGGAACAAATACAATTGGAAATAATTCTCCCTATATCTCATCTCTCACTATCCCTCCTAATGTGATGAAAGGAACTTTCAAAATTTACCACAACTATTACTTAGAGTAAAAATTGTGTTTCAATTTCCTCATATGATGGAAAAAGAAATGCATAAAATAACTGTAGGCTGGAAAACACAGTGGGTTGTGAGTGATTGCATTCTTCCTTTTCTAAGTTCAAGGGTGGAGAGCTTGAGGAGGATTTCTAGGTGGGTAATACATAAAACTAATCAATAGAAAAAAAATGCTCACATTATTTGTACTATTGGAAAACACACTGTCCCTTGTCAATTATTTCCTTATGAAAAATGCTCACATTATTTCCAGTGTTGGAAAACACACGGTCTCCTGTCAATTATTTCCTTATAAAAGATGCTCACATTATTGGAGTGTTGGGAAACACACTGTCCCTTTTTAGATATTTCCTTATGAAAAGTTTTTGATTTGTACACACCAACAATGTAATGAAGTCCACCTTAAAATTTTAGAACTATTTGGTACAATAAAACTGGCATTTCACTTTCTTCATTTGATTGAAACAAAAAAATGCTCACATTATTTGGAGTGTTGGAAAACACACTGTCCCTTATCAATTATTTCCTTATGAAAAATGTTTACGTTATTTCCAATGTTGGAAAACACACTGTCCCCTGTCATTTATTTCCTTATGAAAAGTTTTTTATTTGTACACCTCAACAATGTAATGAAGTCCACCTTAAAATTTTACATTATTTCCAATGTTGGAAAACACACTGTCCCCTGTCATTTATTTCCTTATGATTTTTTTTTTATTTGTACACACCAACAATGTAAGGAATTCCACCTTAAAATTCTAGAACAACTATTTGGTACAGTAAAACTAGAATTTCACTTTCTTCATTTGATCAAAACAAAAAAATGCTCACATTATTTGCAGTGTTGGAAAACACATTGTCCCTTGTCATTTATGTAATGAATTCCACCTTCAATACATTAAGTCAATACATTATATATTATCATTCTTCTAAAAAAAAATTCACCATCACCCTTTATCATACCAACCCAAAAACATTATCCTTATCCATCCTCCATCCTATAAATCCATTTTGGGTGCCTATTTCCCACAATCAACCATCACATCTCCCCCTCACACTAAGTTCATTTTGGGTCCTTCTATCCCTCCCACCCTACCACTTCCTATCTCCCTCCTTTCCTCCTCTCTCTCCCTCACACACACACACACAACCTCTCTCCATCTACACCTCCTTCCCTCCCTCCCACCCTACCACTCCCTATCTCCCTCCTTCCCTCTATCCCTCACACCATACCACTCTCTATACCTATCCCTATCTCTCTCCTTCCCTCTTTCTCTCCCTCCTATCCCTAGCACCCTACCACTTCCTATCTCCCTCCTTCCCTCTCTCCTCTCTCTGTGTAGTCCTGGTGATAGCTAGCTTTCAAAGATCTTCATAAGCATTGTGATGACCTCTCCCTCCTCTCTCTCTCACCCCCATGCCTGCCTCCTCCCACCCTGCACTTCTGTCTCCTCCTTCCCTCTCTCTCCTCTCTCCTATTGTGATCTGGTGATGCCCTGCTTCGTCTTCATAAGCGGTGATAGCCTCTCCTCCCTCTCCATAGCACCTCTCTCTGCCTCCACCCTAGGGACCCCTCTCTGCACCTGCCTCTCTGAACTCTGCCTTGCCTCTCTCTAACTGCCTCTCCTATCTCCTCATTCCTCTCTCCCTCAGCTCACACAACCTCTCATCCCATTTCTAATTCCTCTCATAAGCTCTCCTGGTTACTTCAAGCCTCAGTTGCCTCCTAAATAGAATTCTAGTATGGGGCACTAGGGAAAAGTAGAAATTGCAACATTGTTTCCATTGCAAAAAAAGTTTTCACATTTGAAATCTCAAGTAGAGTTGAAGTCCTAAGATCTTTCTCTATTTCAAAATAGAGCTGAGTAGAATGAGCACCATACATTGAAAGAATCAAATTATATAGGAGAAGGAGGCACTAATGATGAATCAACCCTACTTATCTCTCTCTCTATACAACCTTAATTATACGATGAAGGTTGTTTCACTACATCTACCATATCATCCTCCATCTATCTAATATTCATCTATTCTTTTATTTCATTATGAACTACTACTTCCTCTTTGTTCAATTTCTTCATTATAAGGTCTTTCAACACCATCTTTATGTCTCTCTTTGGGTTAATCCATCATCATTGTTGCATTAATCCATTAGGTTAAACCTTAAACCATAAACCCTAAACCTAACATCTATCATCATTGCATTAATCAATTGCATGAAACTATAAATGATTAATATTATCCATATTTACACGATAATTGATTAATTTAACAATTGAAGGCTCACTTTTACCATGTAATTGATGCAATCATCATAATTAATCATTCAAAATTTTCCTCAAATGTGTTTATAAGGCATGTGGATGAGAGTTTGAAATATTCAAATGCCTTATAAAAGCTATGAATTATTAAAGAAGAAAGTGATAGAGCAACTAGAGTTTTTTTAAACAATGATGGTATCGATAAAGAACTAGTACAAAGGAGAAGTCTCTTTAGAAAAATATACAAGACTAAATATAAGTGTTATAAATTCAAAAAATGGTAGTAAATATATTTTATCACCAAAAGAGATTGTTGATAAGTTAAAATTGAAAAGGTTAGAATATCCAAGTCCATATAAAATTTCACAATTGTAGAAATAACATAAGGTACTAGTCAATGAGCGAGGGAGAGAGGGATATATTTGAAAAGTAGTTATCACTAGATCATAATAGAGGGAGGGAGAGATAGATTTGAAAAGTAGTTATCTACCTCTCCCTCCCCCCTATCTCTCTCTCACAAGATCTCTCTCTTTATACCTCTCCCACCCTACCTTTGTATCTAGATTTACCTACATCTCTCTTTATTCCTTGCACCTTACCTCTCTGTACCTACACATCTCTCCCTCACTCTTTCCCTCTCTCTCTCCCTCCATTCCTCTCTCTATCTATACTCACCCTCTCCCTCTTGACCTACCTTTCCCTCAATCCATCCCACCCACCTCTCTTTCTACCTACCTCTTTGTCCTTCCCAACTTCCCCCCTCTATCTACTTCTATCTCATCTTCCCTCTCTACTTTCCTTATCTCCCATCACTCTCTCTACCTACCTATCCCTCTATTCCTTCAACCTTACCTCTCTTTACCTATCTCTCCATGTCTCTCCCTCCCCCTATCCCTCTATCCCTCTATACCTCTCTCCACCTATGGGAAGAGGAAGGTTAGGAGGGATGGTGAGAGAGGAGAGATAGAGTGAAGTATAGAGGAATGTATTTATTCCATGGAATTCTTAAGTTCAATATGGAATTTTAGTGTAAATATGGATAACATTAATTGATGCAATTGAAGAAGGCTCTTTTTTACCATGTAATTGATGCAATCATCGTAATTAATCATTCATAATTTTCCTCAAATGTGTTTATAAGGCATGTGGATGAGAGTTTGAAATATTCAAATTCCTTATAGAAGCTATGAATTATTAAAGAAGAAAGTGATAGAGCAACTAGAGTTTTTTAAAACAATGATCGTATTGATAAAGATCTAGTACAAAGGAGAAGTCTCTTTAGAAATATATACAAGAATAAATGTAAGTGTTATAAATTCATCATAAACAATGGTAGAAAGAGAAGTAGATAAATATCGGGAAGGGGAGAGAGAAGTAGATAGAGGGGGGAAGTTGGGAAGGAGGGAGATGTAGGTAGAAAGAGAGGTGGGATGGGATGGATTAAGGGAAAGGTGGGTAGAGAGGGAGAGGGTGAGTGGAGATAGAGATAGGGAGGGAAGGAGAGAGAGGGAAAGAGGTAGGTGTAGGAAGAGAGGTAAGGGTGTGTGTGAGGGAGAGAGGGAAGGAGGGAGATAGGGGGTGGTAGGGTGGAAGGGATAGAAGGACCCAAAATAGACTTAGTAGGAGGGGGGGATGTGATGGTGGATTATGGGACATAGGCACCCAAATTGGATTTATAGCTTCAAGGAGGGATAGGATAATGTTTTTGGATAGGGATAGGGATAATGTTTTTGAGATGGTATAATGGAGGGGGATGGTGACAAATGGTTTGGAAGAATGATAACACATAATGTATTGACTTAAGAGATTCTTCCTTCTGTTGAGAAGTTGAAATGGAAAAGAAATTTGAAGAAGTAGACCAAAGTGAATGAGATAGATAGTGTATTGATTAAAGAGATTCTTCCCACTCTTGAGAAGTTGAGGAAGGTGCATGTGCAGTATGTGTAATGGGAAAATGGCAATGTAGAAGTGGATAAAGTCAAGAGGTTTTGTATTGTATATGAATTTGTCCAAGTAAAGAATGTGAGAGATTATGTTATAAGTGGAGTTGAACAAATGAACTCAAAGATTCTCAAACTTAAGAATTCCATGGAACAAATACAATTGGAAATAGATAACAAGGAAAAGGAAAAATCATATCTAAGTGCTAAAAAGGAGAATTAGTTGGGTGGAGACATGAAAGGATTATCTAAAAAGGTAGACAAGTCTTGTAAAGAACTTGTTAAAAGAAACATCTACATTCTCTAATCGTAAAGACACTCTCAAAGCTAAGAAAAAAGTGGTTACAAAGCTACATAAAAGTATTCAAGACATTGAAAACTCTATCCAAGAAAGGGATGCTTCTATCCTAAGGGTTGATGAGGGAGCAGCTGATCTAAAGATTCTAGTAAAAGATATGGAAAAATGTTAGAAGATCATGAAAATGAATAGTAGGGGGTGTTAACAGGTAAGAGAAATGGAGATGAGGAAAAATTTGTGTTGCATCTTTTCCTCACTCTCTCTACCTACCTCTCCCTCTATTCCTTCAACCTTACCTCTCTCTACCTACCTCTCCATGTCTCCCTTATTTTAGGCTAATATGCATCTAAGAATGAAGTCAATGTTATACTAAATTCCAAATACAACAACCTCTTATTACATAAGCCACAATCTCTCCTTCCCTCTTTCTCTCCCTCCTATCCCTCCGACCCTACCACTTCCTATCTCCCTCTCAAGTCTCTCTCTCTCACTCTCCATCTCCCTCTCAGGTCTTTCTCTCTCTCCCTTTCAGGTCTCTCTATATCTCACTCTCCATCTTCATCTTAGTTCTCTCTCTCTCACTCTCCATCTCCCTCTCAGGTCTCTTTGTCTCTCACTCTCCATATTCATCTTAGGTCTCTCTGTCTCTCACTCTCCATCTACAACTATTTGGTACAGTAAAACTGGAATTTCACTTTCTTCATTTGATCGAAACAAAAAATGCTCACATTATTTGCAGTTTTGGAAAATACACTATCCCTCGTCAATAATTTCCTTATGAATTTGCAGTGCTGGAAAACACACTGTCCCTTATTAGTTATGTAATGAAGTCCACCTTCAAATTTTAGAACAACTCTTTGGTTACAGTAAAAATGACATTTCCAACTATCCCTTGACAGGGGATAGTGTATTTTTCACTCTCTTGATATGATTGGAACAAAAAAATGCTCACATTATTTATAGTGTTGGAAAACATACTATCCCTTGTCAATTATTTCCTTATGAATTTGCAATGTTGGAAAACACACTATCCCTTGTCAGTTATGTAATGAAGTCCACCTTCAAATTTTAGAACAACATTGGAAATAACTAACAGGGGATAGTGTATTTTCCAATAGGGGACAATGTGTTTTCCAACATGGAACAAAAAATGCTCACATTATTTGCAATGTTGGAAAACACATTGTCCCTTGTCAATTATTTCCTTATGAATTTGCAGTGTTGGAAAACACATTGTCCCCTATGTAGGAAAAGTGGACAGGGGACATCATTAGAATGTAAGATCTCTAGAAATAACTAACAAGGGACAGTGTGTTTTCCAACAAGGGACAATGTGTTTTCCAATAGGGAACAAAAAAATGACACTATGTATTTTCCAATAGGGGACAGTGTGTTTTCCATCATTATTTGCAGTGTTGGAAAACACATTGTCCCTTGTGGAAATAATTGACAAGGGATAATGTGTTTTCCAACACTACAAATATGTTGGAAAACACACTGTCCCCTACTAGTTATTTCCAAATAGTTATTTCCCTTTTGGAAAACACACTGTCCCCTGTTGGAAAACACACTGTCCCCTGTTGGAAAACACACTGTCCCCTATTGGAAAACACACTGTCCCTTGTCAGTTATGTAATGAAGTCCACCTTAAAATTTTAGAACAACTCTTTGGTTATAGTAAAAATGACATTTCACTTTCTTGATATGATTGGAACAAAAAAATGCTCACATTGTTTGCAGTGTTGGAAAACACACTGTCCCCTATGTAGGAAAAGTTGACAGGGGACATCATTAGAATGTAAGATGTCTAGAAATAACAAATAGGGGAAAGTGTGTTGTCACTATATTCTAATGATGTATCCCTTGTTCATGTATGATGATGACATTAATTTGATAGATGAACCCAAAAAATTTGTGGCACATATTTCGTCAATAATACAAATGTTATTGCCTACTTGTTACATAGAATTTGTGTTAAATTATACACATCTTATTAATACTTTAGATGGTTTATACCCATCTAGGTATGTTTTTAGTACATATTGGTATATTTTTAGGATGATGCATAAAATTAAAAATTACCTCTATCTTGTGAATCCAACATTTTAGAATTTAAATTTCTTCATAATACTTTGGATACTAGTGCATGACATTGAGACTGTCTCTATTTTTTCACCCATGGTTTCACATTGTTTTAGATGTTGATATATAACATAAAGTAGATTGGGAAAAACACATTTGATCTATTCTTTAAGAGGATAAAATTTTGTACTCGAAAAGTTTATCTATTGATAACATCAACTTTACATAGATTAGATGTAAAAATCTATGATACATGGAAGGGTTATCATCCCCAAATATTTTATACAATTCAAGATCATAGAAATGAGGAAGATGGTCCTCTAATAGGAAGACAAAAACCCTAAATGACAGTGATCCATTCGCTACAATGAGATATTTTATGCATTTACAACAGTTACAATAGCAACTACTCTTCCTAAGTGCTCAACATTTTCAAAGTTCTCATTTTCCTCTCAAATCTCAAGTAAGGATTTATTTATATTGTGAATTCTTTCGAGTGTGAAGTCTGCTCCATCTATCCAAATTGGAGTTCCAACCTGCTAAGACATCCAAAATCCACATCAAATTTATATAGTTGAATAAAAGGCTTTGAGAGAAAGTTTCATAATTGTAACCATAAGCTTTCAAATTTGAAATATATAACATCTCCTCTAGTCATATAGATCACTTTATGAAGTATCCTCTCTAGTCATGCTACTCACTTTCTATTTATAAGTCTACTCTCTACACCGATAAAAGAAACACAGTACCAAAAGGATCGAATAAACATGAATGATCATTTTGGCATTTGATATATAACCAGAATAGAAGATGCATAAATTGCAGCCAAGAATTGGAGAAAAGTTTCAATAATATTAAATTTCAAACATTAGTTTGAACTCATGAGATTAAGGACTAAGTGTGTAAGGCTTCATGGAGCATGAACTTGTAAAAGAGCCTAGTAAATAACTTTGGATTCATAAGACAAAGAATATAGATGCCTTAAACACATGGGCATATAACCAATATTATGACAATATCTTCCGTATAGATGTGATGTGTTGTGTGACAGACTGGCTTGAATAAATCAAACATACATAACCAATGGTATAGACATGAAGAGATTTCTTGAAATCAACTGGATTATTACTGTGCTCACTAGTAAGAAACATGAGCCTTAATCAACAGATCTTAGAGAACAGGACTCCCAAGGGCTTCTCATCAACACAGAATTTTGATGATGAACAAATCTATGACATAAACATGAGTTTTGATTAACTCCAACCCAAATTATATAATTAATTTAATACACACAACAAGGACATGGAAAACTCACTAGAACAATAGAACATTTATTCTTGCTTAAAGAGTGTGAACATTATTTGGTCTTACTTTATTATAGCTACAACAAAAGTAACTTGTTTTGCAATTTCAAGGCAAGGATTGTGATAAAAGAGTTATTTTTAGGCAATGGCTTTATAGAAAAATGTTTCTTTCTTACAATACTACTAATTTTTTATGTGTAACATCTTGCTCCTAGTGAGTTAACATTCCCAAATCTTTCATTTTGATCTTTCACAATTTTTATTTTTGTTTATTTTTCCAGCTAATACTTTCCCCCAGTAAAAACAAAATATAATGAAATTCTTTGTATATTTCATTTCAAATTTAAAGGAAAAAAACAAAATTCAACGCTCTATCCAAATCATTTTTGGAATAGATAACTAGTTTCCTTTCAATCATTTTGGCATTCTGGATAACTCTCTGGGGGTAAAGTTTGTGACAAAACCTAGAGAGCTTAACTTGTTTTAATTCTAAATCTTATAATGATCATGCATAACACTCATTTTATCTTTTTACTTCCATCTTATGAAGTATTTAATGGTTGATTCCATTTCATTCCTTTAAATCACTTAATGGCTATTTCTCAGTGAAAATCTGTAGTAGATGTTTTCCTTTCATGTCAACAAATCATTTGATTTCTTCTGATTTTGCCTATGCTAAAATGTAAAAGATAGAAATAGGTAGATCCAAAGAGTGGGGCCATATGGAGAAAAAATACAAAAACAGAAACCTTACTTGATCATGGCCAAAATCAAACCAAACTTGGATCATCTCAGGAAACAAAGTGTTGACCCTCAAGAGCTCCCACATAACCAAACCCATTTGGGATAACGAGTATATACATATGATGGCATTTGTAGCAAACACATATCTAAAAAAAATCATCACCAATTAAAAAAATATATAGGCTAAAAAAAATTTGGACATGCCTTCAATAGTAAACCCTAAAAATCAAATAGTGATCACATTTACAACAAACCAAAACAAATTGGGGGCAATTAGAAGAACGAGGAAACAAGCTAAAACTAGATTGAACAAAGAATTGAACACAAGATGATAGTAATGCGAAAGTAAGCTAGAGGTATAAACTTACCTAAAGGCATCATAATTGTACCAATTTGTTTTGTTTGAAGCGCATTTGAAGACCTCACACAGAACAATTCAACTACATTTACCCCAAACAAAACTAAAAATTCTTAGGCAAAGGCAAATCAAAACTAAAAAATTTTAGGCAAAGGCAACACAAAACAAATACAGAGGAAAAATTCTTATAAGAGAGCTTAAATTTACATTACCATGGCTTGCAAATGCAACTGCAAACCCCAAACAAAACTGAAAAGTTTTATACAAAGGAAAATCAAAACTGAAAAGTTTTAGGCAAAGGAAAGGCAAAACAAATACAGAGGAAAATTTCATATAAGAGAGCTTAAATTTACATTTCCATGGCCTGTGAGTGGAGTCTTTTCTCTAGGAGGGAGTTGTGCGTGCATGATGTTGGGATGTGAAGCCCAACGGTCACATGACCGTTTGTATTCTCCCATCTCTTCGTATTCGAAGAGCTCTCTATAAATATGTGTGGCAGATCATGTATTGTGTAGTTGGTTGGTGTTTGATTAATAGAATTATTCCCTGCTTGAGAGTGGACGTAGGCTATTGCCGAACCACTATAAATCTATGTCTCATATTTTGTTCTTTGTTTTTCTGTTTCATTCTCTTTCTCTGCTTATTTAATATTTACAATTGGTATCAGAGCAAGGTTGTGAGGTTACACAGAAATGGACGTAGCAGCTTTGGATGATTGGGCTCGAGTTCTCATGTCTTGGTCTTGTGGCTCTGGAGAATTTTATAATGAAGTTGTTCATTCTACTGAAGACTTTCTGAATGAATTAGATGCTGAAACTGAATTTGTTATGGAAGATTTCATAGGCATGTTGGAATCTAGTAGCAAAAGAGGAGTTGATGGGGCTCCCGATGCCGAGTACTGGTTTGAAGATAGGGCACCTCAGGTAGATCATTGGGCGACACGGAAGAAGAAAGTGTCGTTTGCAGAGACTGTTGATATTTTTTATTATGAGGAGGAGTATGACAATTTGAAGAAGACCAAAAAACGTAGAAAAAGACAGCGATCCAAAAGGAGAAAGAAAGAAAGAGAAAAAGAAGGGGCAGAGGAACCAGACGAGGGAAGGTCTGAAAGTGCTCTGCGCATTGTTTTGGAGGAGAATGAATTCCCAGGTGTTGGGGAAGTATCATGGGCTCCAAAAGAAAATCCCATGGCCAAGCCTGTTGTAGATTTGGCACCGGATGCTGGAAATGGTGTTGCAAAGCTTAAGCCGGTCAAACCTGTTGGTGTAGAGGAGGACCTGCTTGCGGGCGACGTCATTGGTAAATTTCTTAACTTTTTGGAATCTAACCAGAATTTGGCTTCAGGACAAGAAATTTTGGAGGAAAGTGTTTTTGATGCGGTACTGGAATGTGGAGATTCGAAGGTTGTGTTGGAAGCCGAAACGAACGGCCACAAGCCAAAATTGGCAAAGACATGCGGAGGACGAGGGTCTGTGGACGAGAGGCAGGAAACTCCGTTTAAATCATGGCAGGAGGAGCCTACCATCGGCCTAGCTGCGGGCAGAGGTGGCGGAGGAACTTTTAAGCTGCCGCCCGCACCAGAAGAGCCACAATGGCAGCCGATAGAAAGGGCCATTTTCCCAGGGTCACCAGTTGGGTCCCAGAACGATTCTGCTTCACCTTGGGATATTTTGAAGTTGTTCGGTCCGAAGGGGGAAGGAGATGCTGTGAATAACAGTGAAGAGAGTGACGGGGATGCCGAAAGTCATGAAAAATTGAACCCTCCGGCGGCATATGATGCAAATAGTCCTGCGCAATGGAAGGCTGCGCAGGGGCTGCCTCAGATAGGCTTCGAGGTGTTGGAAAAGCATTTCATCACCATGTCTGATGGCTCCATGCCCTCTTACTACGCTATACCTTCTGATCCTTCCCTCCAATCACCTTCCTTTGCAGGTAACAGTACATCTATCCCCCAGTTTGATAATGCAAAGGAAGACGAAGATAGCGACATTATTGGGGGAGAAAATGGAGCATTCACAATTGCAGAATGGCAGAGACAAAGATTTGGGTGTAGTTCAAAAGAAGATGTCGTGCCTGGAGATGATAAGATAATGCAGACAGAAGGAAAAGAAGAATTTCGAGCCCCTCACTCTGTTTCCAAGGACGGTAGTGAAGCTGGCGTGGACGAAGCCCTGGCAGAAGATTTTCTTGGCCCGTTGGAATATCTGACACAGGTAGCGAATCAGCCCGTGTATGGGATTGTCTTCCAGCGCTACATTGCCCATGTGAAGACAGTAAAACCTAGCTTAGGTCTTGAAGCGAGAAAGGTTCTAGCAGATTCTCGTCGCAAGGATTGCAGGAAAGTGAAACTTAAGCAGGAGATTGAGAAATACAGGGCTTCCAATCCTAAGATTACAAAGCAATTTGCGGATTTGAAGAGGAAATTGTATACTATGTCCAGTGAAGAGTGGGATAATATACCGAAAATTGGGGATTATTCATTGAGGAATAAGAAGACGAAGTTTGAGAGCTTTGTTCCTATGTCGGATACCTTGCTGGAGAAGGCACGGCAGGAGCAGAAGAATGTCACTTGCGAAAGTATTGGAGGGTTGGAAAATGTCAAGAGAAAGACATTGCTTGCAACAACCACTGCTAATGAATGCCAGGCCAATTTCATCAGTGTGAAGGGCCCTGAATTGTTAACAATGTGGTTTGGAGAGAGTAAGGCTAATGTGAGAGAATTTTTTGATAAAGCCAGGGGGTCAACTCCTTGTGTTCTGTTCTTTGGTGTCGAACAAAATCTGCAGGAGGCAGAGGAAGATGGTGCGGACATGGAACTTGTAGGTATTGAGGAGGAAGTTCTGGATCGAATCTGGAAGTTGGCGGATAGCTGCACAGGTCTGCAGGGTTTTCTTGTATTCCACGCAGCAGGAGGCGGGACCGGATCAGGGCTCGGATCTATTCTCCCGGAGAGGCTTTCTGTGGAATATGGAAAGAAATCCAAGTTGGGTTTCACTGTTTACCCATCTCCTCAGGTGTTTACATCTGTGGTGGAACCCTACAACACCGTGCTCTCGTCTCATTCGCTGTTAGAGCTTACTGATGTTGCTGTTCTGCTAGATAAGGAGGCCATTTATGACATCTGCCGCCGTTCCCTTGACATTGAGCAGTTTTGTAAATTGAAAACAGAGGACACTTCGCGCTTTAAGTTTACTCACCCTAATGGATATTGTTCTGCGATTTGGATTTCAAGAATTGTGTCAGATATATTCTGGTTGGGGTTGCCGAATGTATGGTGGTTTGTCATGGGAGATGATGATACGGTGTTTTTTACGGAGAATCTTGTTAAGGTTTTAGGTAAACATGATCATAATCAGTATTATTATATTGGCAGCAATTCGGAGGACGTAGAGCAGAACGTGGTGCATTCTTTTGAAATGGATTTTGAACTGGCTCAGTGCCATGTTGACAGGGCTGAGACAGAAGAATGTGAATTTTTGAGTGAGTTTGCTCCTGTAAAAGTAGTAAGAGGAGGTGTTCGGCTATTAGATTTTATTGAGTCAGACATAAATTGGAAAAGATTGATTCGCAGTGTCCATGAACAATATTTGGCGAAGTTAAAAACTTTCAGCCTGGTTGCGATGTAAAGAAGCGGAAATGCAGGGAATGTCACAGTGCATGGTTGTGTCGGTTGGACTTCACGGGGGAGATTGTTGGGATGTGAAGCCCAACGGTCACATGACCGTTTGTATTCTCCCATCTCTTCGTATTCGAAGAGCTCTCTATAAATATGTGTGGCAGATCATGTATTGTGTAGTTGGTTGGTGTTTGATTAATAGAATTATTCCCTGCTTGAGAGTGGACGTAGGCTATTGCCGAACCACTATAAATCTATGTCTCATATTTTGTTCTTTGTTTTTCTGTTTCATTCTCTTTCTCTGCTTATTTAATATTTACACATGAAAATAAGTTTGTCACAGCCTTCAGAGTCCCCTGGAATTATGAGGTGATCCAGAGCCCACTCTAATGCGTACATACTCTCCTCTATTTCGTCTACTGCTACCATAACTTTTCTTCCTATCTTTGAAAAGTATAAAATCGCCCCAAAACATATCATAAGTGCATGCTACATGAATAAAAAACGCAAGCTTCTTGCACATCTAAATACAATGGGTTTTATGATCATCATAGGACGGTGCAAAGAAAAGAAATTTTAAGAAAATGAATGAAATAACAGAGGAGAAGAGCATTACGTGCTTATACAGCAAAGAAAGCCCAAGATCATTCAAAGAAAGAGAGCCCACGGTGTAGAGAGGCACTCAAACTCAATAGTTGTATATAAAACGAACACCCAAATCGTATAATGGAGCAGCAGCCATTTCTGAAGCCACAACATCACTTCAAATGTTGATCTCGCACACATAATTAAAAATAATAACTATAGGTACGTTAGTTATTATTTTTAATTATGTACGTTAATGCGAGGATATTGTCTAGGTTGCTGAATTTATTTTTATTATTTTTATATTTGTAATCTGATTTGATTCAATAAATAAATAAGAATAACTGCTATAATTTTTTGGAATGGATAAAAGGAGTATTTAATTAATTTTTATTAGTAGATTCTGAGTAAGGTTTCACATCAAAATTTAATTTGAACTTTTGTTCTTATAAATTTGATTGGGGATTAATAACATTTTTATTAATAAATTTACTGTAATTTTTATATAATATTTGACAAAGGAAATCTGTATAATAAACAGGTAGTTATTATTAAAGGTAAAAATAAAATGCATTGTATATATTATCATTAAAAAGAATGTGTTATCATGCAACTGTATTAAATTAGGTAACTATAGGTATCATTCTCAAGTTAATCTTTTGAAATAAATAATTTAGAATTAGTATTATAAGTAATATAAATTATTTTATAAAAAGAATTGAGATTATTGTAAGTAAAATAATTATATTATTATCAAACAAGGTTACCCCAATAATATTTATTTAAGATTTATAAGTATATTATAAATAATTGATAAAAATATGTTAAAATAAAGGCTTGAAATTGTAGTTTTTATTTAATAAATATACTTAATCTACCTAATAGGTATTAGAGATTTTACCAATTATATATCAAATATTTATAATGATTTGAAACTACAAATATATACCATAACATATAACTATGAAATATGCATAAATTATTAAATCAAATTCAATTGAGTATAGGATATATAATTACTTAAATCAGGTCACATAATAGGTTATATAATATATTGATGCTCTTAGTACATCAATGATAATATGATTTGTAACCAATAATAATAAGGAAAATTACCTAATAAATAAACCTATTTTATTAAAAGATAAAATATTATATTATATATATAATATTATTTACATTATATTGCCCATTATATTATAAATTATCTATATATCTAATATCACATTTTAATATGATTAATAATGTAAATAAATGGAATATATAACTTAAACATAATCATATATATATGTGGTAATATAATTGTTATAATCATAATAGATAAATATATATTATAGGTATTATATTTACCTATAATATATTATTATAATAAAGAATTCAGTTATAATTATTATGACACATGGTAAATATATTATAATAATATATAAGTTATACCTATATATTAATATTATAATCATATATTAATAAATATATATGATCAACCTATATATTATAAATATATTAATATCATAACCTATATATAGATTAACTATATAACCTATAATAATATCATATATTATAGGTTATAACCTATATATAATAATAGTAATAAATATATTATAGATTATATATTATATATTTATTTATAAACTTATATCTATATATATATATATATATATATATATCTATATATATATATATATCTATATATATATATATATATATATATATCTATATATATATATATATCTATATATATATATATATATATATCTATATATATATATATATATATATATATTTTATTTAATATAGGTTATGAGGTTATGATATTAATATTTATATATAATAATAACAAATCTATATTACTATATTTATATTTAACTTATATTTATATATTTATAACATATAGGTTAATCTATATATAGGTTATAATTATAGGCTATATATTAACCTATATTAATAGCATAACTTATATATTTTATCTATATAGATTACATTTATATATCATATATATGATTAATCTATATATTTATTATAGTATAGGTGATATTTGACCTATAATATCATAATATTACGTAATTATCATAATATAGCATATTTTACTTATATATATATATCACTTATATAATTATATATTATATAATATTAAACATATTATATAATTATTTTAAATTATGTATAGATTAACCACTATATATAACTATATAATATATAACCTATAATATATGATGTTATTATAGGTTATATAGTTAACTAATATATAGATTATGATATTAATATATTTATAATATATAGGTATGACCTAGATATATTACCTATTATCCATTCCAAAAAAAATCAGTTGTTCTTATTTATATATTGAATCAAAATTAGATTATAAATATAAAAATAAAATAAAAAAAATTCATCGTGCAAAATATCCTCATATTATCGTACATAATTAAAAATAATAACTGACTTTTTTGTTAGTTTTGAGTTGACATTTTTTCCCTATTGTACAGTTATGGAATGCATGTGGCATGGGGAATGCATTGATGGGCAGCGGTGCATTTGTGAGGCAGGACAACTACATCGTAACCCAACGGAAACGGAAAAAGAAAAAAATGTCTAACCGGTCAGAACTTAGTGTGTGACACTTAAGCCCGGTCTATGAGAACAAAATAAATGTTTAAAAGAATAATAATAATAATAATCATTTATGTCAAACAGTCCACGTGCCTTGTCTATGCTCTGCATTACATAGCTACCTGGCAGTTGTAAATATGAGATGGGGAAAATATCCCCTCTTTTAGGATTGATGGGTGTCGATATCCTAGGGAAGAGCTCCTAACCTAATCGGCATAATTACACCGAAGGCGTCCTACGCTTAGTATTTGCAAGGTCTTTTTAGTCGGACGGTGTAGATTCTTGGACAGGCAATCGCCTGCGATCAAATGCATCCGAGCGGCTCAATGAGTTTTCCCCGATGGCATAGAGTAGTTATTGTAGAGGATGAAAATGAAAATGAAAATGTAATTGTGGAAATCTTATCTTTTATCTTACTAGCACCGCCATTGTGAAGCTATTTAGGGTTTAGGGTATAATTTAGGGTGTGTTCAAGGCGTGCGGCGGGGCTGAGGAGGCTAAAGGTTGGGGAAGATGGTCCCGTGGTGGCTGCTAGGATGCGAACGCCGCCCACCCAACGATCTTTTCTCCCGCACTGCCCGTGGCTTGTGCTTGGAGATATGCAACCGTTATTCATAAGAGATATGTTCAAGAAGTTTCAGAGGGAGATAAGTCTTCTAAGAGCTCAGAGACCAACGGAAATCAGAAATTGAGTAATTTATTGAGTCAGTAATATTTATGTTAACATATCCTTTATTTGCTTTGTAATCTTGTATTATTTGGTTTTGGTTGCACTCTGTCAGAAGATCCCAGTCAGGTGGACAAGATTTCAAAAGAACTTTGCGAATCTTGAATTGTCTTGTTCAAAAAGACACCATCTCTCAATGGTACATTAGGCTTGAACTGTCTTGTTCAAGCTTCATAATCTTGACTAATCCGGTCTCTCCATGCCTGTACTTAACAATGGACTACCTTAACAACAATGGATATTGGAGGGTTTACCAAGGATCCCAGAATCACAGTCAATGCTCTACAGGTCCCTGATTTCCATGTCTCTGACTTTCCAGATCCAGGAAATAGTACTGTAAATTTCACCATCTCAGTTCATCTGACACTCAAGAATCCCAACAGGGCAAGTTTTAACTAGTATAACAACACACTGCAGCTTAATTATGAGGGCAGCTAGATTGGATTCATGTTTATTCCTGCAGGGGAAGTGATGTCTCAGAGATCTCAATTTATTGGCATAACTCTACCTGTGGAGCCATTTTCTGTAAGATTCAATCCAGATTATGACCCAACTCAAGGGGACAATAATACCATTTTCATGTCTTTTGAGGCCAACCTTAGAATGGCAGGGTGTGCGAGGGTTTTGCATGTGTTCACTCGACATGTTGAGGCCTCTGTACACTGTCAGGTTCATATACGTTTACATGATGGCTCACTTAGGAGCTTCCATTGCTGACAAGATACAAAACAAAATCAAAAAAATCTATGTCTATTTGGGTTTGAGGATTAGAAAGCAAAGGTAATGTTGATAGTCTTAATTGATACGTTCATTTTGTAACTATATTGTAGGGAGTTTTGATTTGTACTAGAACAACATTTTCTTTGTTCAAAATACATTTGTGATTCTTCTGTATTTTGGAGTTAGTTACTATTGAAAGTTTCCTTGAGAGCACGACACAATTATATTCAGGCTTAAAAACCCTATTGAAATCTTATTTTCAGGCTGCATCTCGCCAAATTGGAGAAGTGAAAGGTCAATACCAGCAACTTCACCTGCAAACTTTGCACATTTTTCTCGTCTACATCATTGAGAGAAAGACATCAATTTGTGCGGAAACTTGAGGTATGCCACTTGTTGCCCTGATTTTAGCGACATACCCTAGGTTTATATGGTTTTCTAAATACTTTCTTTTAAATTTGCAAACCCTAGATTCGTATAGTATTGTGCCCCCAGCAAAACCCCATTTTTGCGCTTCCTGCCTTCTCGGGATTTATCTCATCCATCATCCAAAAGCGGTGTTTCCACTATTTTGTTTTGCCTTGGAGCCCCTGCGTGTAAATCTGAGGTCTGTGCGGTTGCTGCTTCAGGGGATGAGGTATCCTTTTAGTTTGGGCATATTTGGAAGCTCATCCACAAACATTTCAATAGAAGATGCTATTTGATCATGGCTCTCTTCCCACACAAAAGCACTTCTGGTTAGAAAGCAGAAGCACAACAACAACACAAAATGCAATTCTGGCGCCATATTTATTCCTGGAAAAACATAAAATATAGGCAACTAGCTTTGTTCCATGGTCAATAACCAGCAGAAAAATCACTAGCCCTTTCAATGAATGTCATATCTGCACAAGCCTTAGAGATAATCGGCAACCTCAAAACCTACCTAAAATTCACTCAAAATTGATGCCAATAAAAGGGCATAAATTTAATGTTGCATCAACTAAATATCTATATTGTTAGATATAAATTTTGTAACAATGAAATCCACATATCCATGACATTTGCTGTCAAGTTCTGTGTCCTTCGTGGTGGGAATGATCCTCCAAAATTTTGCCTTTCAAGCTGTTGTCTTTTGGGGATATTATCCACTTTATCTCTACTAATTGCGTCTTAAGAACATTGAGTCCTTTTAGGATCTTTAAATTACTAAGTTTAACAATTAGTTCAAATTCTCTATTTTGTGGACAAATATGGGGAACAACTATACTTTATTAACTATTTTTAGATTTAGAGAGTTGAATTAGTAGTTGTTTACATATAGATTCTTAAGTATGGAATTAGAATTCAAGTGCATCATTAACTTGGCAGCTTCACTTCAACATCTATAACATCTAACAAAAGCATATGCATATGTCTTAATCACATGAACTGGAGAGACAAAACATATGCTGTGCAGTTGTAATTTGAAGGAAAAATCCAACCAATTGCCTGTTTATTACTTCATTTGCAAGTTTCAAATCACTATAGATGGAAAATTTATAGCCCTAGGAGAAGGGTTGCAATCATCATTGAAACCATTTTTAGTTAACACATAAGGGAGAATTAGTAGTTGTTTACATACAGATTCTTAAGTATGGAATTAGAATTCAAGTGCATCATTAACTTGGCAGCTTCACTTCAACATCTATGACATCTAACAAAAGCATATGCATATGTAGTTTTATTAAGACTTAACATGAACTGGAGAGACAAAACATATGCTGTGCAGTTGTAATTTGAAGGAAAAATCCAACCAATTGCCTGTTTATTACTTCATTTGCAAGTTTCAAATCATTATAAATGGAAAATTTATAGCCCTAGGAGAAGGGTTGCAATCATCATTGAAACCATTTTTAGTAAACACAAGGGATTTACTTGGATGTTATGATAAGAATATGTAGTTGCCATTGAAAATAAGGGAACTTTTGTTAAGTAAATCCCTTAAGAGTTGGTACACAGTTTTCCCTATGCACTAATCATAGAATTGAATGCTTTCAAGAAGCTATCTACACCTTGCTTAATATCAACTCTGTACTTTAACTTCCCCTGTTTTATGTAGCTTATCATCTCCTCTCTGAATTGATCCATGTGATCTAAATGATGCCCAACAATAAATCCTTGCATATTTGCAAAATGGGCATTTGCAAATCATTATTTATTCCAAAAAAATCTGCATTGATGATTATCAAATATAGTGGATGCTTTCTGCTGATCATAATTTTTAATATTCAGTTGTTTTTGTTTGGTGGTATTTCACATAGAAAATGAATAGGCTTCATAACTAAATATAATAGTTTTCTCTACTAGATGACCTTCAACAGTGTAGCTGGGAGTCTACCCCAACCACACAAGGAAATAACAAAATTTTATAGTTGTTTGCACTCATTGCAGGATGGATACGGCTTTGGTGAAATTACAACATAAAGTTAACTAAGCCATTTGGATTAATAATTCTCTCCAGTTTTATACATGGCCGATTATGTTAACTGAATCCAACTCATGAATTAGCCTTAAAGAACCAACTTTTACTGCACAAATTACAGACATTTGATGGCTTGAATCTTTTTTACCTGCTGCAACAATCTTAAAGCTTAACATATACTCATTATTTTCAGTCAGAGAAACTATACCCCAAAATACGTACACAATATTTTGCATGTATTAAAATATAATTTTCAAACTTGTTTGAGTCTAAAGAATATGATACTGCACTGCATGGTTGGCATTACAGAGGATCAAGCTTGAGAAGGGATCGAACTAAGCATATGCTGATTGGTCAATGGTTTGTTGATTGAATATCTGGTTTCAGTACACACAAACATATGGAAAAAATGCAGGAAAAAGTTCTTGTACGTCCCATAATTCCTGCCACTGCAAAATCATTGGCTATTAATATAGCATAGATGTAAGGTTGCTTTTTTAGTTGCAACTTTTCATTTTAAGCTACCTTGCAATTCACTGTCTCTCTATAATCTATCTATACAAATTAGGCTGTGATTTCTTTGTCAATGCACTGTTGAATTTCCGTTATGGCCTGTAAACAGATCTCTGCCTGCATTCTCGAAACAGTGGGCCCCTTTACCATTTCTTAACCTTTATTTTTAAAGTTTACAAAAAAATGCTGACAAAACATAAACATAATTTTACAAGAAGTATAGTAATATTATAAATATAAAAATCAATTTTACTTTTAAAATTGTATTAAAATTTTGTGGAGTAAATAGGAGAAATTGAAATGTGCAATTATGCAATTATTATATTAGAATTAGAATTAGTTTAAATTGTAAAATAAAGTTAAAATATTATATTTATCCAATTATATATATGCCTGATAAATAGGGTATTAGGTCTATACTCTTAAATGAGATGCATCGTTTGGACTCTTCTTCAGCTAGCTGTGAAAAATTAAAAAGCTCATATTATTTAGGAGTGTGGGCAAACCAATAATCATACTCTCTATAATAAATATTGATGTTTACTTTTGGTCCTCTATGTAATTTGCATCTACTTCTTCAATATCAATAAGATTTTGATCTTTTAATATTTTAAAGATTTAAAATCTTAACTCTATTTATCAGTACGTTCATCTAAATGTTTAGGGTAAACAAATTTTTTTTATTAAAATTTAATTTCAATCTTTAAATTGAAGGGTAGTTGTCAATGTTGATTTATGTTAAGCTATATCATTATTAATTGTATTTTTTATTTATTTAATTATAACTGTCATTTATCTTCTTATAAAATTAAATAATACTTAATAATAAGAATCATAGTTAATTGTAGATTTTGCGTCTAGGTTGAAATCTGGTGGACAAGTACTAATGTTCAATGTAATCTATCTCCACTATCATCAATGTAAACTATCTCCATAGTTGCATTTTAATGATCAATGTAAACTAGTTGCCTAATGAACTTTATGTCTTTTGAGGGACACAATCCTTCCTACAAAATGTGTTGCTCCTCAAGAACTTTTCTCTACATGCATTGTTGTGATTCAACTATAACTAATAACTTTTTTCCATACTCATTGCTGCACAGTTAAATAAATCAATATATTGTTGTCTTTCTTGAACCATTGTTTTCTTCATTGCCTTCACATTAAAATTGCACGTCTATTCATATACAAAAAATATAGCCAGATTTAGATTCTTCTTTTCTTTTTTCTTATTTTTGCACACAAAATATGTTCAAGATAGTCAAATACCGATTCATAGAATGTTATATTTTTTTCAACATGTCTACTTTCAAGTTTTCTTAACAGAAAAAAAATATAAAAAATAAATATGGTTTTTTCTCTTTTCCTTGTTCTTAATGCTATTTTTACGATAGCTTTCTGACAATATTATTTGCTATTTTATGTATAGCAGCTACAGCTGAAGCTGTAAATGCAATGGTTGCTAGAGATATTTTCACAGTGAACAGTACAGAACATCTTCATATGCTAAACTTAAAACTTTCTCAGTTTATAGCCAATATACTGGTGCTTTTTATATGCTATAAATGGATCCTATTTTCAATGAATAAATATTCTCATTGTTTTGATTCTCACAGTTTTCCATATGTGGTGTCAGATCTGGGTCTGTCTATCGGATATTTCATGGTTGTTCTTTGTTGAAAGTCCATTATGACTACATAGTACATACCATAAGATTACAGATTTTTGTGCATGAGTATGAGAGGAGCAGCGTTGGAAGCAACGACAATTGTGGTTGTGCTTCTAGGGACATTTGGTGAATGGGAGACAACCGAAGAATTTTATGTTTCTGAAAACTTTCCTATGCCTCTAGAGGCTTCTTACTGGACAATTTATGCATGGGACACAAAATGAGCGATAAACTGCATAGATTGTTGGCATGTGTATCATAGCTGGCAAATGAATGTGGGCTGGAAAGCATATGCTCGACTTCAACAAAGGGCTCCTGTTTTTTTGTAGATTTGGACTGGAAAGCATATGAAAAATAAACCACTTGACCTTCTGATTGCTTGTAATATCCTTTGATGAGTGACCATTTACTTCTTTTGTAATATGTGACACTATTTTCTTCATAGATTTCCAAAATATTTTAATACATTCTCAGTCTACTGCCAATATACTGTTTCTTTTACTTTTAAGATCAACTCTCAAAATTCAATGTGTTCATCTTTATATGTTAATACTTTCTACTTTACAAACCATATTAAATTCTACACTAAATATTTCGTCTCAAATTTTTACTTGCAGTTATCAATTATAAATGAGTTTTACAGCTACAACTGAATTTTATCACTTTATAATTATCAAAATTTACACAAAGTTCACTATATTGTCTTCGGCGTACCCATTGCACCCCACAGGTGCGATTGCTAGTATACTACTGCTAATACCAGTACGCAAAAGCTGAAGAAGCCCAATTCTGGTGGTAATTCTAAGGCATTCGGTATTATAAATAATTGAATCATTTGTTCAGGAAACAAGGAAAGTGATGAGTACGAGTGCAGTACAGAAGCTTTACGAGATTTGCAAAGAGACATTAATTCTTTCCTGGAGGAGCTCTGCCTCCACCGCCAGCAATTGCCAGACTGACTTCTTTTCTGGCTAGGTATTATTTACTTCACTTCTTGTCTCATTAAATCCTTTGCTTCTCTGTTGAAGACATTTGTTAGTTTGTTTCATAAAAGCCCAGCTATTGTCATTTTATCCAATCAAATATAGTCATACTAATTATCTAGAACACAAAACTTACAGATAAAAGGTGTCACTTGACTCAGATGTAAAATACTAATGAAAGCATTTTAGAAAATAAAATCTGTATCAAGAAGGCAACAATGGTTTTCCGCTCCTCCAAACTCTTCCTCCCTGGTATTGACCTTTCACTTCTCCAATTTGGCGAGTTGCAGCCTGAAAATAACCTTATTTATACATCCGCTAGATACTTATATTCACATACCCTCAACCGGTCAGGAGCAAGTTTGATCATCACGCCTAGCCTTCTTTGTCTGAACAGTCTTATTATTCCCTGTTAAAAGAAATTATAGTCCCTAAAATTGATGTACCATGAATTTTTCTGAGGCATTCACTTCAATCTACACTTGTTGGAATCACTAATTACATTCTGAATTTTATTTCCTTCAGGAAGCCAAAAATAGCCCTCTCATTTGGGTCAGGGGTTGCCACTTCATACCGGAATGAATTATCAGTCCCGCCACAATAACTGATTTGATGTGTTGTAAATTAAAAAAATAAATAAAAGTAAGAAAAAACATCTGAGCCTTGTTTGGTTCCCAGTATACAATGCAAGCAGAAAGGCGGTAGTCAATACGGTGGTTATTAGTGTAATTTTGTACAAGTGTGCTCATTATATTATCTCCATTGTCTGAGTTGAGACTTAGTTTGTGACTGATCAAATGCCAAAATAATTTCTTACTGTGCAATTTGTTTATATGCTGGTATCATCTTACTCTACATTCGTTTTCACCGTTTCCTAATACCTTATAGAGCTACAAATATAAATATATATAGTATCACAAAAATGCAAAGTACTTAGGGGAGAGGGTCCAATAGTCGTGCGGGGTCCAATAGTCGCGCACCCAATCGTAAATACTTAGGGGAGAGGGTCCAATAGTCGTGCGGGGTCCAATAGTCACGCACCCAATCGTAAATATAATACCCAATAGTCGTTTATATAATGTCCAATAGTTGTGATTTGACTACCCATAATTAAACATAATGTATGCTTTTGATCTAAAAAGCAACCAATCATGTGATACCACATCAGCGCTCAACTACTCATGATGTAATGCACGAGAATTGGTCTCACTATTTTTTGGGGCCTTTTTGGACACCTTGACAAAAACGCATGTTGATGTGGCATCATATTTGATGATGTGGCCCTGAAACCTTAGTTATAAGCAGAGAACTTGCCAAGTAAGCTGCTGTAAAAAATTGGGAGTGATTTGAAATTTCGACGTAGGATAATTAGAAGCGCAAAGTTAGGGTGCACGACTACTGGGCCCTCTCCCCTATTTTGCTACCTCCCAATGATTTGACCTAATCATGGGCACTTCCAAAACCGCCCATCCTCTTTCTATTTAAAAAAATAAATTATATATACTGTGATGCTCTGTCGTTTTATCTGTAAGAAAACGACAATATTTTTTTCGTCAGAGCAGAAGCCGTGATTCTCAAAATAAAATACCCAAAGAATTTTAGGGTTAAATGAATGTAAATAAATTATTAAAGAAAAACAAAGATCATACGATGAGCAAATAATAACCGTCCATCCGTCCATCCGCGAGGTAATAAGTTTGTTTTAAAAAATAGAAGATATTGTATTGGGAGATCTTAAATGTGTGTTAAAGATTATTTAAAAAGGTAACATGCCATCAAGTTAAAAAAGAAAGGAAAACTACTTTTGTATGAGGTGGGGAAAGAATTAGTTAAAAAAATTGAAATGAAATAAAATGGATATTTAGTAACATTATTTTAAAAGGGAAGGCATCTTTTGTATTATTTTAAATAAGTTCTTTAACTTTCACTTTAAATGAAAATAAATGAAATTTATATAAATAAGTGTATTTATCTATATATATATTTTATATATAGTAAAGATGAATAATCAAATAAATAAATAAAAATAATAATAATAAATATATGTAAGAATTGGATTATATATATATATATATCTTATTATTAAGGATACGAATTAATTTTCGGAATTGTAATATTAAAATGAATAACAAATAAGGTTAAATAAGGTTGTTGGTGTTAAGGAAGTGTTCTTACAATAATTTTATTAACGACACTATGGTGGTAATTAAAAGTATTACAAGCAACAACGAGTTGTCAATAGTAGGGTTTATATGTTATGGTTACAAAAAAATAATTTAGTTATGTTTTTGTCCTAGTGTATATTTAGGGCATGGCAATTGTCTTTCAATATGATATATTTTACTTATTAAAATTGTTGTCATAGTCTTGGTTATAGGATCATACAATTGAGTTGCTATTAATTAGATAGCATAGATCAAGGTTGTGTTCTTATTAAGTTGTTTTCATGATATGGGTTATCATTAGGGTTACCTTATTCATCATTTTAGGAAAATTTATTAGTATTGAGAGAGACTTGGTCGTGACTTATATCGTTATCATTCTAAACAATATTGGTTGATATCTTTGTTAATTAGTTAATCGTTTTGATTAATTGTTATCATTTTGATAGATTTATAAGTTTAATAACTTTTGGGAAGGTTGATTTGTTATATTGTTCTTATCATAGTGATCAAAGGTGTAAAATACGTGATTAAATGGAGTATTTGGAACACCCTTAATATGGTAGTTAATATTGCTTGTCCATAGTGCTAATTGTAGATCAATATCTTTATTTGATCAAGTCTAAAAGATAGCGTAGGTGATGTTTAGGACCTTGTGAATGAACACTTACCCTATGCAAATAAAATAAATATATTTGGCAATGTTTTGGAATAGAGGGTAAATTTATTCCTTCCATGATTATTTACGTTTGGTAAGGTTAATAAAGATAATTTTATTTATTTTTATTAAATGTTGTATTAAATTTAAGGGAAAATTTGGAATCCTATATAAAAGTCCTATGCCAAAATACATTTTGAGTTTAATGTTATAATTACACCATGATTAAGTAACTTAGGTCGATGGGATTTCTTATTCATCTCACTAAAATACACTTGATATATGTGTTAGGGTACTCCTAGTGACATTGAGTCGCGTAGGACAAGTTTCACTTGAGAACTGAGGCTTATTGCCCCAAATGATCCAATCCTTGATATTGCCAGAAATTGACCAATATGATGAGAATTTTAGAAAATACTTTATTGATGTTATTCCAACATTTTTTTAATAGAGATGTTGGTGATTAAGAGCTCTATCTTTTTGAATGGTTAACATTATCTTTCTAGGGTGGATTAGTGCTTTGGTTGAGATTGAGATATATAGACGTCATTGAACCTAGGATATAGGTAAACATTTCCAACTTTCTTTTCTCTTGCAAACTTAATATTCCAGAAAATATCCTTGGAGTGTGTTGCCTTGTATACCCTTACCTAGGTATTTGATCCCCAGCTTCACCTAAGTGGGTGACAACCGATCATGAAACTTTCTGGGGTAATGGACCCTAGAAAGGGTTGTGTACCCACTTTTATAGAATGTGTTATGTATGGGTCATGTGATGCATCTGAGTAAATAATTGAGTTTAGTGTACTTTAGTGTTATTGTGTTGTGTTGGTCAATCAAATGAGTTGGGAGAACTCAAGTAGTCAAACTATGATTCGTCTGTGAATTATATACGTAAGCAAGGCCATCAGAGACGAGCCCCCAAGGAATTAGGTCGGGCCCTTAGGACTGTCTTTTTGAGTCTTGCTTTGGGACTAGTCTTTCTCTCTCAATGTTTTAAACCTCCATTTGACTTGTGTAGCTATGTAATCATATCGCTTAATGTGGATATCATGTACTAATAAATCATTGATCTTATGTGTGCACCCAGACTTATAGACCGTGCAGGTACAGGTGTTGGGAGTGAGGATATCACGATGCGTTGGAATATAAGAGGTGCTTGAGTGTGTAAGAGGTGCGTTAATCCGACCCCAAGTCAGTAGTCTCTATTGCTAACAATAGTAAATATTTTCTACCTTTGCTTCTAACTAGTGTGATCGTTTACTATAGCTGTAAGTAGTGGATTAAGTTGTTATTATCTTTCAAGTAAACAAAAAACAAATTATTTGCAAAATTAGTAAAGTCGTTGCAGTTTGTTAGGTTGTTTAGTGTGTAAAAATGTGGGCTTGACATAAGAGCTAATGTGGGCATGACAATCTTGATTCACATATATGTCAAACATATTTGATATTTATAAACTCTAATGTCATCAAATGGTTTCTACTATAAGTACACATATGCCATATAACAAAAGACACACATATGCGTGATTATTAACAATTTAGTCATTACAGTAATAATTTACAATAAACAATCAACAACTATGAATATAATAAATTCATATTTGTAAATAAGATCTTTAATACACAAGTAACACCATTTCTAGAATAGTCAACCCATAACACAAGTGTCATATCAACAATACACTATACATAGATGAAATAAATCTTACAAAGTAAAACATATAAGTGCATATAATGGATTTGAAAAAATGATTCCAATAACCTTTTACCGTATATTATTTTATCATTGTTGATGTCATCATGTAATCCACTAATATGAGGAGAGAGAATATCATGGGACACATTTTGACCAACCACAAAGTCTACATGACTTCCTTGTGAACCACTGAAATGAGGTGGGACCCTACCCATCGTAGATAGGTCATGAAAAAGAACCACATAAGGAAAACTTGAGGCAACTAATGTAGATGACTAAAAAAATTGACAAACATGTCATCAACATAATACCTTGGACAAGGATTTCAATAATGGTACATATGTGGTGAACATCTCCACAAGATGAGCATATACCCCTAAATAGACGCACTTCCTAAGGTATGGTGACTTTACACAAACACGTAGCACTTTGTAGTGGACCAATACAAGATAGTGGCACAAGTTCGCCAACTATCTAGAGACAACAACAAATCCTTGAATACAAATACTCAATTTAAAACCTCTCCTTTGGGACAAAAACAACAACTTGGTTATATGAGAATGAATCGACAATGATAGAGAAATCATGGGCTTCATAGAACCACCACCTACTCTTTGTTGATAATTCAACTTAATATGGACTAAGGGCACAATAAAACAAAAAATAAACTCTCATATGGATCATGATCAAATATATAAAACACAATACATTCATAATCCTATCAAAGAAATATTTTTTTTTAGTTTCCAAAAATTTAGAATTAGTGGGTATGATACCCTTTTGAAGGAGATATCTCAGAACAATGAATAGTCCAACCACCTACATAAATAAGTCATTCTTGACCAAATTTGCACATAACATATTTGCAATATTTCATTATGTAAATTGGATTTTCATACATTTTGCTTACAATGGAATGTCAATAATTTAACCAAGTATAAGTTTATTTTACCATAAGTAGAGCTTCACATTTTTTCAAGTTTACCACTAAGGTTTCAAAGATAAATCACATCATACTAATATATAGCTATATAACTTGGTAAAATGTGACGCATAGTTTGGAAGGAAATTTTTCTAAAAATGGGAGAGATAAATGGTAACAAGGATAACAAAGACTAAAAATATCTTTGGTTCAAATGTCATTTGATAACGCTAGTTATGTATATTACTATAATCATTATGAACCATTATAGTATTAGAATTATTTCCATTGTATGACCATACAAGGTACAATTCCATAAGTTTATCTCTAACAAGCAGTTGGACTCTACTTCATCATGCTAGGATAGCCTTTGATTCCTCTATGTTGATTTTTGTCTCCAACAAAGACACATTGAAAGGTTTTAGCAACCCTACTAAGAAAGTTAGGAAAAGGTCTCTCTCATCCATTCGTAGAGCTTCATCATGTTTTCATAGTGTTAATAAATATGCATATATCATGCTTTGAACAAGAGTTGACATTATGCCATAAACTTGTCAAGAGAAAGGGTCTATAATATTCACTCACTAAACAATGTCCATCACCATGCTATTCAATTTATATATAATTAAATGATGAGAAAAATAGATATAACTCTATAGTAAAGTTTTAGAATCATCATCCATAAAGGATGGCCAATAAATGATAAAAATTCACAGTCTTAGACAATAATTTTTTGCAATTGTGTTCACAAAGTTCATTACAATATCTCCTCTATAATTAATATTTTTCTAAGGTAACACTCCCATTTAGTGGTCTTCAACTTTCTTATATATCATAATCCTAGGTAACACTGGAACTTGGCATGTCTATGTAGATCACAAGTGATCTAACTCCCTAGATTCTTAATACTATTTATTTCCACTTATAGAAATAATGAGATAGATTACTCAAGCTTAAACCTTGAGTGTGTCATGTTTACTAAGTAATACAATATTATAAAATAGTTAAGACATGTACATAAAGCACAAATAGCTATAAATAATAGGAGAGCATATTGAGATGTGCAAAAAGGTTCATGCAATGACCCACATGGTAATTCTTCCTTCACAATCAAAATCTTGTGTATAATTAACAATCATTCTGAAATGATGAAAAATAGGAGGGTTTCCCAAAATGGAAAAGTGGATCCAAAGAGGGAAAAAGGGGTCCTATCTTTCTTCAATCCATTAGGAAATGAGATCCACACAATGAAATGACAATTAACTTGAAGGTGAATCAAGTCAAAGTGTGAATCAACAAATTTCCCTTTTTTGCAGGGACGAGTCTAGGTCAAATAGCACTTTGGGGAGAAAGATTAAAAATTGCAAATCAACTCCAAAATGCAATCTACAAAGTGGATCTAATAGATTTAACATAAAATTGAAGGAACCAATAGAGTTTTTGGAAAATTTGAGAGTAATAAATGTTGTGCACCTTTCAAAAGTTGTTTCTACAAGATGAATAGGGACTCATTCACCCTAGGGCAAATGGGTCCTAGCAGACTTTTCTAAGAAACTCTAAATTTGAGATTGAAGTCAGAGACTTGCAATTCTTCCCTATAATTTGATATCTCCGCTTTCGGATCCGGATCTAAGCAAAATATGTATTTAACAAAAAAAATTGTTTGTTGGTGGATAGGGGTTTCCTCGGTCAAACCCCAAGTTTGGTAATTACTCCTTAATGAAGAACATAGATCTGAAACATGAAATGTGTGTGCAATCCTAACCTTAAGTGTGTCTAAGATTAAGACTAATAATGCAAAGAAACCCTACTCAAGTGTGTTAGAATAGGATCCCTAAATGAACATGCACAATGATGAAGACCTACTATAAGAGATCTCAAATCACCTTAATAATTCATAAATTTGATTATACCTTCCTTAGGCTAAAAGTAGAATGAAAATAGAAGATTTAATCACTTAGGAAAAAATTCATTAGGCTTGGTTGGATGTCTTGTGCATCTTCTAAAACCTAGAATCTAGCGTGATTCTCTATAGGCATCTATCATCACTTTCTTTGACAATGCTTGATCTTGATATCAAAATGAGCTTGAAGACCTACAAAAACAACTCAAATACTACTCCAAGACTTCACTTTTGAATTCTTCTCCTCACTCTTGAATATGAATGCTTGATCTCATATGAATTTCTCTTGTCTAGCTTGCTTCTTCTAGTGTAAAATGAATGTGAGACTTAGTTTTATAGGCATCCTATCTAATTTTCCAATTATCAAATCCCAAAAGCCGACATGTGAAATTTGAATTTGAAAGATCAAAATTCCATCAAAAACATATCAAAAGTTGAGTTTAAGGAACTTAATGAAGACCCATTTTCCCATGCGTGAATGGGTCTTGACCTAAAACTTCAGGACTCCTTGAATGTCGAGGTAGTAATTTGATTTATAGCATTTATTCAATGCGGGTTGTGGTGTTGGGAATTAAATAAAATTAAGTAAAATAGGCCTTGGGATACATGATAAATGGGTATTAGAGGCCTATTAATGGGATTTTTATAATGTATTAATGAAAAGGTCACCAAAATAGGTTCAAATAAGTGTGAATTGTACTTCCTCTTAGAAAGGGGTACAATTTTCTACACTACATTTAGCCCCCACTTTAGCGCCCATATGACGCTACATGCATATGCAAGCTAAAGGAAATCTAACATACTTTATAAAAAGGATACTCATATGGATTCATTAGGGAGAATGAAGCCCCCACTGTAGTTATCTGCAAAACCACAATGTCAGGAACCACATCCTGCAACACAAATTTGTTATTTGCTCAAAGCTCCTCTTATCCAACTTCTATAGAGAATCAAATTTGAGGGTCGATGTATGCCCCCTAATTTTGCTTGCTTTATGGAGGTCGAATTAGGGTAGCCATGAAACCACATCGAATTACCCAAGTCTTATCATAGGGTATTTCTAGATACCATACCACATAGTGATAGACAACTGATGAGATTGGGAGTGGAATTATGAATCCAACGCAAAAAATGGCATCGAAAACAGAGTTCTCTAGCCCCCAATATGTTGATTTGAATGAAATACACCTAAAGTAAGATATATGTCTTTATAATAAAATTAGGCATATATGAATGAAAATGACTCTTTTATCTCATTTTGACATTTATCTTCTTGCAATTTACCATGGTGTAGAGTGATCCAGGATGCCAAGTCGATGGATCTACAGGCCTCCCAAACTTGATGTTCTATGCGATGAGGTGGCATAGTGCACGATCCGACCTACGGTGAGGGGATTCTTCGCTGCTTTGTCTTTGTTTTCATGCATTTATAGTACTTTTTAATGTATTTTCTGAATGTTTACGACCCTAGAAAAGATAGTTGCAAAGCGTCCATCTTTGTCACAAAGCATCGATCATTGGCACAATGTGTCCCACTTTCGCACAAAGTTTTCCACTTTCGTGCAAATTTTCCCACTTTCCCGCAAAGTGTCCCACTTTCGCACAAAGTGTCCCACTTTCGCACAAAGTGTCCCACTTTCGCACAAAGTGTCCCACTTTCGCGCAAAGTTTCCCACTTTCGCACAAAGTGTCCCACTTAAAGATAGTTGCAAAGCATCCATCTTTGTCACAAAGCATTGATCATTGGCACAACGTGTCCCACTTTCGCACAAAGTTTTCCACTTTCGCGCAAAGTGTCCCACTTTTGCGCAAAGTTTCCCACTTTCGCGCAAAGTGTCTAGAATTGTCTAAATTGTCCAAGACCCCATCCAAAAATGGCACATGTGTCCAAATTGGTCGTAAAGTGTCCTAGATCAACTTTAGTGTTCAATTTTTTTAATTAATTTAATGAATATATTTAGGATTTATTTAGTTGATTTTATTGTTTAGATCCCTCCCCAAGCCCGTCAACATCTCAGAGGGAAATAACTATGTTTCCTTCGAGACCTCCTCACATAGTTATCAGAGGAGGAGATCAGTATCTTAGAGGATACAAGATTATTTTGGGTTTATGCTATGCCACTAATGAGATATCATGATACCATGCTGCTAGCCTTAGTAGAGAGGTGGGATGCTAATACCTGTACCTTTCATCTACCTACCGGTAAGATGGCCATGACTTTAGAGGACACATTGCATTCTATGGTTACCCATCCAGGGCGAGGTTGTACACTCAGCAGATGAGCGCACGCATGAGGAGATGCAGGATGATATATTGTATTGTCTAGGTGCCCCATTCAGGAATCGAGCGTCAAGCCTTGTGTTGAGCTGAGATGGCTTCTACACGTGTGGATGCTACTGATTCGACGTATTATGATTGTTACCACAACACTCACATTGGTTCTAGATGAATGAGGGGCCCACCTAGATGGAGGGTTGGTGCACATTATTCAAGTAATGGAGTAGCATCAGACTGTCGATGCCTGGGGTTGCAGTATGTTGGCACATTTGTACTATGATCTCAAGTGATTTGTTTACCAAGAGCTTGACAGTATAGTGCATTGTACACTCTTATAGGTGTGGTGTCTCGAGCATATCACGTGCACTAGACCCACAAGTTATCCTACCATAGAAACTATGGGCTACCCACGGGCCTACAATTATGGTAGGAGGGATATTTACTTCATGGGCATAGTAGATGTGATCGATTGGAGGAGAGTGATATCTCATGGAGACCATATCTTAGGATACCAGAGTGGGCGAATGATATACATGAGCTAGTCAGACTTCAGCAGGATCAATTTTTTCTAAGGTGACATGACTATATAGTGAGACTTTTCTATTATGATCGCATCATGCGCCAATTCAGATAGATACAGGTTCCACCGCAGGCTCGACCCAGGTATCTACGATTAGCACATAGTGCCCCTAGACTTGGAGACACCCGTCGTCTTACTATTAAGGATGTGTACATTAGTGATTCAAAGGGCGAGGACCATAATATGCCCCCAGTCTTTGATGTTGATGACATAGGCACCACACCAGCTTATGACCAGTGGTGGGTAGGAGCACAACCATCCCACATCTTTCCTAGACATCACCCTACGGGCCATGCAAGACCTCTTCCTGGGCACAAAGATGATAGGGACAATGAGTAGGTTGATGGTGACATAGATGATGATGATATAGTTCTTGATATATTTCTAGATGAGGAGGAGGATACCCAGTCTATGAGTGAGGATACTGATGAGACAGTTGAGGATCTAGTTGCCCCTGAGAGGAGAGATTCTCCTCCTACATGGGTCACCAGATTAGGTGCAGCAGCCACAATAGAGATTTGCATTCATGAGTGGGGGGAGGCCAACGGTAGTGGGCCATCCACACTTCCAGCATAGGAGGGGACCGTTGCTACATGATTATACCATGACTGGCAGACTGGAGATCTAGGTGATGATGTGATATTTGTTCTTTTATTATGCTTTTACCTTTATGTATATGATTTATATATATATATATATATATATATATCATGATGTGTATTGATACTTTTTATGATTTCTATCTTGCAAGGTCCACGCAAGAGTGGTGTGAGCTCTACTAGGGAGTTACCACTGAAATAGTGCCTCCATTGCATGCAGAGGATGATATACCCTTAGAGTACATGCCCCCACCTTCTACGGGGAAACATGCAGACCTCTTCGAGCCAGTAGTGAGATTAGGCGCGGTATACGAGAGTGCCACCAGATGTCTCGACCGAGTTCTAGCAGAGCTTTCAACACTTTGAGCATCTTGAGGTCCGACTAATAGCAAGACGAAGGATGCTCTATGAGCAGAGCTCTTGAGGCTACAGGGGGAGCTTGCTAGGGTGTGTCAAGGAACTCATACAGAAGGAAAGAGTAGTTGGACAAGTGAAGGGCCTATGGGCGTCCATGAGTAGGTCACGATTGCATTCTACTATATCTCGACATACACAGGCACTAGACCTCGAGGGGTCTTACGGCCATAGACCCCACTAGCATTGTATATATGTACTTGAACTCTTTATTCATGATATATATATGAGCATTTCTATTTTATTCTTATGAGCTTATGTTGAATTAGATATCAATGTGATATATTAAATAATCCTTATAATATTTAATAAATGTCTTCATGATCTAATGTTTATGTGATCTAATTAAAACACTTAAGTTTACATTAGATGCTACATTATGATTGAGTATGCTATGTTAAATTAAATGCACTTATGATCTAACTTCTAGAACACTAAATGCGTATAAGGATCTAATCTAACACAACACACAAGATGAATTTGAATAGTATGCAAACTAAAGTAATAATTCAAACTAACTTTGAATAATCACCTTAGACTCTTAGACACACCAAGATTGTTTGTCAAACAATGAAGCAATTCGAGATAAAAAATAGAACACTATCTACTTAATCTAACAACACTGCTTTAATAACATACTATTCAATGAAGATACTAGGTGTAGTATTGACACAAATGTGTGGCATTGATAGGTTCTTTTAGAGGCATATTGTCCATTTCTGTTAATGTATAGGCACTGGACCCATAATTTTTGTCAATTAAATAAGGTCCTAGCCAATTAGGGCTAAATTTTCCTTTTTCATTCAAGGCAACATTTACGTTACGTTGATTCTCATTCAACACCAAGTCACCTTTATTAAATGTGTGAGGGATGACATGATCATTATAAATACGTTGCATTCATTTGGAGTAAGCTTGGAGATTCTCGAGAGCATTGATACGATGTTCATCAAGCATTTCAAGCTGACACAATCATTGTTCTTTATAGGTACTATCATCGATAAGCCCTTAAAGAGCAATTCACAATGAAGGAATTTCTAACTCCAAGAGCATTATTGCATCAACACTATAGACAAGGTTGTAGGGAGTGTTTCCTATAGATGTTCTAATACTTGTACGATAATCCCATAACGCATAAGTTAACTGAGTGTGCCAATCTTTATTATGCTTACTATTTTTCTTAAGATTTGTTCAAGAGTTTTGTTAGTTGATTTCGCTTGATCATTTGATTGTGGGTAATACGGTGTTGCAAAATGATATTGAATATGAAATGCTTCTAATAATCTCTTCATGTCATTGTTCTTAAATGGAGTTCCATTTTCTGAAACTAATGTGGAAGGAAGGTCAAAGCGAGCAATAATGTGTAGCAATATGAAATGACATATTGCATCACCTATTGTGGAACGAAGAGGGATAGCTTCTACCCACTTTGTGAAGTAATTTTTTGTGGTAATTATAAAGGTATGTCCAACAGAAGAGGGTGGTGATATGTTTTGAATGAGATCCAAACCCAAAACTGAGAATGGAAAAATAGGAACTTGGGCATGAAGCTTGGAAGCATGAGCATGAATCAAATTATTGTGTTCTTGACATTTATTGCATTTCTTAATGTGGATAAAACAATCTTGTTCCATATATCTCCAATAATATCCTATGCAGATTAACTTTTGAGCTAACGATCTTCCTCCAAAATGTCCTCCACAAGAACCTACATGAGCTTCTTCAAGTGTTATAGGGATTTTGGATTGTTTAAGACATCTAAGAAAAATACTATTAAACAATTGTTTATATAAAATGTCTACTAGGATTATGTACTTAGATGCAGGTTTTCGAAGATGAGCTCGAGTGTTCTTAGTTCTAGGCTCGGGAAAGGTACCATCTTTTAAGTAATTAAATATCGTTGCATACCACTCACTAGAGTTTTTGACATTGATTACTAACACTTCTTTATCTTTATCATCGATCGATGGTTTTAAGATTGTTTGGGTTGTGAATTTGAAATCAAGAAAAAGATCTTCAGGAGATACAAGGGGGGCAACACTCGCCATTGCATCTGCATGTCGATTATCCTTTTGTGGTATGTTGTTAATGGTATATGATTCAAATTTATCTAATAATGTTATTGTAAGGTCTTTGTATCAAATAATTTTATCATGCTTTGCTTGATATGAACCATTTATTTTTTCAATGACTAATAGTGAATCACCAAATATGGAAATGTGTTGAATACCTAAGGCTAATGTCGCATGTATACCATCAATTAAAGCTTCATACTTTGCAATGTTATTTGTGCATAGGAAGTTTAGATGAAAGGATAAGGGAATAGGATTTCTTTAAGGAGGAATTAATATTACCCCAGCTCCAGAGCCAGTTTGGCACTTAGAGCCATCAAAGTACAATTCTCATGTTTATTTTTGTCTTTCGATAGTCAACACACTTTCATCAGGGAATGAGTCCATATTGGGTAATGTTAAGGGAGAAGGGGCGTCAATTAAATGGTTGGTTAAGGATTGTCCTTTGATTTCCTTTTAGAAGACAAATTTAAGATCAAACTCAATTAACAACATAACCCATTTAGCTAAATATCCTTATAAATCAGTTTTAACAAAAAGATGCTTTAAAGGATCAAAATTTGTCATCACATGTATTTCCGCATTTTAAAAGTAATGTCTCAATTTACTAGTAGCAAATACAAGAGCCAAACATTGTTTTTCTATCGTTGTATATTGTGTCTCATAATCGATCAAAGTTCAGCTAATATAATAAACAAGATGTTATCTACCACTCTTGTCTTGTTGAACCAGTAATATTGCCAAAGCACGGCTAACGCTATTGTATAAAGGAAATGAATGGTTTTTCTTGCATAGCAGGCTATAAAATAGGTGGAGTAGTGAGATAATATTTTTAACTCTCAAAGGCCTGCCTACAATCTTCATTCCACTTAAACTCAACTCCTTATGACTTGTGTAAAGGGTAATGTTCGATCTGCTAAGGATGCTACAAAACAACAGATAGCTTGAATTATCCCTTGTAGAGTATGCAACTGAGAAATGTTTTTAGGAGGTGGCATGTTAATGGTAGCATCAATTTTCTCCATGTCCACCTCAATGCCTCTGTGAGATACTATAAAACCTAAGAGTTTTCCACTATCTACACCAAAGACATATTTCTTTGGATTCAATCTCATGTTATACTTTTGCATTCGTTCAAATATTTTTTGAAGGATGTTAACATTTTCTTTTCAAGTTAAATATTTGGCTAGAATATCAACATAATCTTCCAAAATCTTGTGTATGTAATCATGAAATATCAATGTCATAGCTCTTTGATATGTTGCACCTATGTTCTTAATCCAAATGGCATAACCACCCAACAAAATGTCCCCCAAACTGTGGTAAATTTTGTTTTATATTGATCTTGAGGATTTATAAAGAATTGATTATATCCTGAGAATCCATCCATGAACAACAACAAAGCATGTCCCGTAGTCGAATCTACTATCATGTCGATATTGGGAAGGGGAAAGTCATATTTTAGAGATGCTTTATTAAGGTCACAAAAATCCGTACACATCCTAATATGATTATCAGGTTTTGCTACTACGAAAATGTTTGAGATCCATGGAGAATAGCTAATAGGTCGTATAAATCTAGCTTCAAGGATTTTTTCAATCTCAACCTTCACCAATAAAGCTATCTTAGGATTCATCTTACGTATCTTCTATCTTACTAGTTTAGCATCTTGTTCAAGAACTATGTTGTGTGTTACTATCTTAGCATCAATACCTGACATATTTGAATAAGTCCAAGAAAAGAGTTCATGAAATTCATCTAGTAATGTTGCATGATCTTCTTGTTCATCCTCATCAAGAAACTTTCCTATTTGAATCACTCTTTCTTCGTTAGATGTGTCCATTGGTATGTTGATTGTATCTCCCATATGAAGTGCATTTTGTCTCAAAATTTGATAATTATGTTCTTCTTTGACAATGTCAACATCATTGAGTTCATTTTGTTCATTCACTTATTTAGCACTAACCATAGTACAAGTTACTCCTTGTTTCTTAGGGGGAGGAAGTAACTTATCATAAACTCCTAGCATTTCCTTTAAAGCTTCATCATCTTCAAAGTATTCCAATGATTCTTCACATGTTGTATCAATCAATTCAGGATGCTTTAAAGTGAGAGTTATCTTAGAGGAACTACAGATGATGGTGTTAATGTTGAGTGAAGGTCTTTTTGTTGCTTTTGTTATCTTAGAAGGACAATATCCAAGACCACTTTTTGTTTCTTGTGTGTTAGGTTCTATGGGAACACAAATGCCTTGTTCTTTTCTTCCACATCCTTTTCCACTATAACCAAGTTGTTTCAAGAACTCATAACCTCTTCCATAAAAAATTTCCATCTCTTATGGATTTGATGGTTGTTGGTAGTCCACTTCATCAAGGTTTTTTGTATAACTTGTACCTTCTTCTAAGGTGGATGAGGTAGATGCTTGTGATTGCTCTTCCAAGTTTTGTGTTTACATTACCATTGATTCTTTTTCCTTTTAAGGTTGTTTTGTTGTCATCTTATATTCTCCTATGAATTTTGGTGTGAAATCTAAGGAATGCCAATAATCTTTCAATAACTTTGTGACTTCTTCAATATTCTTCTCTTTTTCTTTTTCTTGCGTTATTCCAACTTTTGAAGTTGGTGTCAATGTTTTTATAGGACTTTGTTTCTTTTTCAGTGTGCAAACAACTTTCAGGTTTAGTGTTGGCCTTGAGTGTGTAAAATTTATTGTTGTAAACATACTTCATTAAATGATGAAGGGTCGAAGGCACCGCCTGCATTTCATGAATCCATGGTCTGCCTAAAAGAAGATTATATGAAAGATCGCGAGGCATAACATGGATGGTAGTTTGCAATGTAGCTTTTCCAACGATAACAGGTAATGTAATCACACCAAGCGGTTGTTTTCCTATGTTATCAAATCCACGAATGGACAATGAGTCAGGTTCAATCCTACTCTTGTCAATTCCAAGCTTATCCAAACGATTCACACTACACACATTAAGGGTTGATCCATTTTCAACAAGGGTTCTCTTTATTGTTTTCCTATTAATAATGGCTACGATCATGAAAACTTCATGTTGTTTTTGAATTTCCAAGGAGGGTAACTCACTTTGGTGAAAAACAATATCTAGATTAACCACATTCATTCTTTGAAATAGGGTTGCCACATCATTCGGGTTTGTATTAGGAGGAATCAAAACTTGTTGCAAGGCTATTTGAAGCATACTATGGTAATTCAATGAGACTTGAATAAGATCCCATAACGATATCTTAGCAAGAGTATTCTTAAGTTGTTCAACAAGGTCTTACTCCTTTCCACTATGTGAAGGAAACCAAGGAGCACTAGGCAAAATAGGTTGAGGTAATGGTAATGAAACAAGAGGGGTTTGTTGTTGCCTATTGTTCCTTGTGTTATATGTATGAGCAATGGTACTATAACCCGATTGTTGCAAAAAAATTTCATTATCAAGTTGGATTGTAAAGCTCAAGATATCTCTTGGTTGTCATGGTTTCTTTTTAGGTGGTTCTAAGATAAGCATGGGTTTGTTTTGAACTTGAGGTTGTTGTGAGGGTGGGTTAAGGATAAGTTGAGGTGTGATTGCGTTGACATCTCTATGTTTTGGTTTGTCATGGCAAGCCTTAGTGGATGAACCTTGTGAGATGAAGTCCTTAAGGGCTTCATCTAACATATAAAAGTCGTCACTACTAAAGGGCTTGAGGGATAGGCTAACTTGGAAAAAGAGATTTGACATGATCAAATAACTATGCTTTCTCCAAGAGTTTCATCAAGTTTTTATTTTGTTTGTTTTTATTTTTTTGGTTTATGTTTTTGTTTTTTAATGTTTACAAAATGTGAACTAATCTAGCTAAAAATGTAATGATATTGTAAATGAAAGAAAAGTGCAAAAATCTAACACTAAATTTGACTAAAATGTGCAAGAAAATGATCTCCAAAATGTTACACAATTTAACTAAATAAGCAATGTAATGAATATTTAAATAAATTTTCTCAGAAAATTAACTTTCAGATCTAGAAACAAAAAAAAAGTGCAAAACAGAAATCAAAAAGCACTCAAAAATTTGTTAAAAATGTTTGTATAGGGACTCATTCGCCCATAGGCGAATGGGTCCCAAATTAGGGTTTTTTTAATTTTATTTTTTAGATGCTAAGTTTATCCTATATGTTCTCTGTTTCTAATTTGCAACAGGAAGTTCTGTAATAGAATTTTTCCATATTTTTGTCTCTAAATGCAAGTTAAATCAAGATCAAATGATGAATTATGTAACAATTTTTAAGATGCAATATGAATCTAAATTTGAACTTAAATGATTGAATGATGATCCTAATGCAAGTACTATGAAAAATAAACTTAGATCTAATGCAAAAAAAATTATTTTTAATGATTTTAAGTAATGAAAACATGTAAATTTAACTCTAAATGCAATGTTCACTAATGCGAGATTTAAAGACAGCTAAATGTAATGCAAATAATGCAAACCTAATGCAATCTATTGCAAAACTTAGATCTAGGTTTAAAAGGACTCCAATTTTCAAAATGTTGTTGTACAACATCAGGTTCACTAAAATGAAATGATGAAAATAGGAGGGTTCCTAGGGTTTCCCAAAATGGAAAAGTGGATCTAAAGAGGGAAAAAGGGGTCCTATCTTTCCTCAATTCATTAGGAAATGAGATCCACATAATGAAATGACAATCAACCTCAAGGTGAATCAATTCAAAGTGTTAATCTACAAATTTCCCTTTTGTGCAAGGACAAGGGTCTAGGCCAAACAACACTTTGGGGAGAAAGATTAAAAATAGAAAATCAACTCCAAAATGCAATCTACAAAGTGGATCTAATAGATTTAGCATAAAACTGAAGAAACCAACAAAGTTTCTAGAAAAACTAAGAGTAATAAATGTTGTTCACCTTTCAAAAGTTGTTGTTTGCAAGCTGAACAGGGACTCATTCGCCCTAGGGCAAATGGGTCCTAGCAGATTTTTTTGGAAAACTTTGAATCTGAGAGTAAATCCTAAGACCTATAATTCTTCCCTATAACTTGATATCTCCTCTCCCATATCCAAATCTAAGTAAAATCTACATTTAACAAAATTTGTTGTTTGTTGGTGGATAGGGATTTGCCTCAGTCAAACCCCAAGTTTGGTAATTAAACCTTGATGAAGAACATAGATCTGAAACATGAAATGTGTGTGAAATCCTAACCTTAAGTGTGCCTAATATTAAGACTAATAATGCAAAGAAACCCTACTCAAGTGTGTTAGAATAGGATCCCTAAATGAACATGCACAATGATGAATACCTACTTTAGGAGATCTCAAATCACCTGAATAATTCATAAATCTGATTATACCTTCCTTAAGTTGAAAGTAGAATGACAATAAAATATGGAATCACTTAGGAAACAAGTCATTAGGATTGGTTGGATGTCTTGTGTATCTTCCAAAACCTAGAATCCATCATGATCCTCTATAGGCATCTATCATCACTTTCTTTGACAATGCTTGATCTTGATATCAAAATGAGCTTGAAGACCTGCCAAAACAACTCAAATGTTGCTCCAAGACTTCACTTTTGAATGCTTCTCCTTGCTCTTCAATATGAATGCTTGATCTCATATGAATTTCTCTTGTCTAGCTTGGTTCTTCTAGTGTAAAAGGAATGCGAGAATTAGTTTTATAGGCTTTCTATCTAATTTTCCAATTATCAAATCCCAAAAGCCAACATGTGAAATTTGAATTTGCGAGATTAAAATTCTGCCAAAAACATATCAAAAGTTGAGTTTAAGGCACTTAATGAGGACCCATTCGCCCATGGGCGAATGGGTCCTAACCTAAAACTTCAGGACTCCTTAAAGTTCAAGGCATTAATTTGATTTATAGCATTTATTCAATGCGGGTTGTGGTGTCCAGAATTAAATAAAATTAAGTAAAATAGGCCTTTGGATACATGATAAAGGGGTATTAGGAGCCTATTAATGGGATTTTTATAATGTATTAATGAAAAGGTCATCAAAATAGGTCCAAATAAGTGTGAATTGTACTTTCTCCTAGAAAGGGGTATAATTTTCTACCCTACACATTCTAAAATGGATGAGTTTAGTAGAGATTCTCATATGCCTTTTCTTTCATCTTTGACCCTACAATATTCTTAAGGTTGTAGTCCATGTGAATATAAAGCCTATCAAGCTAGGTATTTAGTCCTAGCTGGTTTTGCCATGCCCAAACATCTCAACAATATTACAACATACAACTTTTCCCATGACTCGCTACAATGTTTCATCAATTTTTTAATTGGATAATACTACAAATATAGCTCAATGTGAATCAATTCTTATAAAACTAACAAAGAGGTACTCACTATAAACCATGTCTTAAACCACAACTAAACACCAAAAATCTTGGTTGTCTTCAACCCAAAAAATATAAGTACACCAACAAACCTAAGTTCCAATACCTCAACCATATTACATACAATTATAATAAATTGTAAGCCCAAATATAGAATAGAAATTTTGAATAAAAATATCAATAAAAACCATATTCCACTTAAAGGAATAGCAAGGAACTAGAAGACAAATTTAAACATCACTCTTTTTCTCATTGGTACCATTTTATTCTTAATCAATAATAACTTCAATATTTTTTGCAAGAGCCTAAATGGTATACTTCATACATTTTCAAACCCACCACTTTGAAAAGGAGAGATAGGACAATCATCAAAGGCACCCATCTTGGACACATCAAGCTCCAATTGAAAGGATTATTACAAGCACCACAATAATTACCACCTATGGATCTATTATAACTACTGCTACCCTTACTATAACCTACTACCTCCTTCTCCTTTAAGTGATATTCAATAATTTTTTGGAGTTCATATTCATTTTTTCCAACATTTTCATAAACCTACAAAGAAATAGATGTGATATCGACTTCTTCATAGAAGCCAAAAGCATTTTTTCAAACACCCTATAAAATATACTTATTTATGCATGTTCACAAATACCATAACCCTTCTATAGATAGGACCAACCGGACCATAACAATAATTTAGAAAGAAAACCTAGCATCATTAATATTATATACAAGATATCAAAATGATTAATGGCTTTAACCATTTCCCAAATAAACTAAATAGGCCCATAAAGAAAAATGAATATTAATGATATATTTTCATATAACAATATAGTAAATGAATAATAATAAAAAATATGTTGAAGAGACTCTTTAACACCAAAAACTAAGAAATCACTAAGATTAGTAGATAAAATATCCTTGCCAATAAGTATCTCATTTAACAAAAACCACATAAAGAAATATTTCTTAGGTTCAATTACTTTAGCCCAAATGTTGTTTAGCTAGTAGGCCACTTGATCCCTTTAAATCATTGACCCCTTGTTAGCAAGACATAAGCAATCCAATACCATTGGGTTGAAAACCAAAATGGGTTTCATATTGGATGCAATGGTGAAAAATCACACAATCACCAAGGGTTGGAATCAATACAATCCATCCTTGTATAGATAAAATAAAAATCAAAGATATTGCATGCCAAAAAACAACAATATGGAAAATCCAAATGACTTGTAGCAACCTCAAAAGAGAATAACCAGAAATAAATATAGATAGTGGCACATCCCCACATGCAATGAAGCTATGAAAACAACAAATATGTACCATATCTAGATAGGAGTTAGAAAGTAATGATAGAAGAGGAAAAGAGAGAAATGAAAGGAAACTAAAAGAAGAGAGAATAGAAGGAATATAATTTAATAGTTATAGAGGTAAAATAGATAAATCTATAGAGAAATATAAAGTATTTAGAGATAAATGAAGGATATTTGACAACATATCACATGATGATAGAATGAATATATGAAAATTTTACAAACTTAGTATGTGTGTAATGAATGAATATATGTGTATGATTTCCTTTGTTCATTATGTTATCTTATTTCATATTTTATAATTCTCTTCCTTATCCATCACATTTGGATAAAACACAACACTAACATAGAAATAACACATCATTGGTTTGTATTTTATTTTCAATATTTGGTTGCATTTTTAGGATCCTAATTATTAGTTGTAAGGAGAGGATCAAATCCAAAGAGTGTTGCAATGAGAAAAATTCAAGGAGAAGATATGATAGATGGGCATGGAAGCAATTTTGATGTTGTGTGTTAGTGCACATTAGGTCCTAGCTCTTGGGGTAATGGGAACCTAGGGGGTGACAAATGGAATGAGGGGATCCTAAAAATATGTGAATATTAAGAACTAGTTTTAGTCATTGATAATGAATAAAAGGTTTAATATAAAACCAAATAAAAAACACCAATGTCTAAAGGAGATAACAAGAAACAAAGAGATATTGTTGAAGAGATTAATATGGCATATGAAATGAGCATTGATGAAGAAATATAGTAGAAATAGACTTAGGAGAGAGAAGAAAGCTATTATAGAAGAATTTATAATGCTAAGGAAGCCTCATTGGAGCACAACAAGAGGGTTGCTACTAAAATTTTGGAGAGTTTATAATTAGAGGAATCAATAGAAAAAATGGTGCTCAGTAGCATTGAAAAATCAAAGCAAACAATAGACCTATTAAGAAAAAAAGAATGGAATATGATGCAGGTGGTAGAGTAATTAAAAGAGTATGAATATTATGTTGAGTTGGATGCGGGAGGGCTTATAATAAGTAGTGCTTAGACAAGGCTTAGAAGTAGTGCTTAACCATTTAATTTTCTAACTCTAGAATTGAATTCTACTCCAAATTTGTCACATTTTAAGTGTACAATTGATGAAGGTTTTGAGAAATTATTAACCCAAATCTCTCAATTAAAATCTCAAAGTTTCAATGTGGAGTGTGTGGAGGATGTCATGAGTAGGAATATGGGTCTACACAAGGATATAATTGTTAAAAACCTTAGAGTTGCAAGAAAGAAAGGGAAGTAAAGGGAATGAAGATTTAAAATAAATTTTCATTATTATTGAATTTTCCATAGACATAATTGTAGTCACCTATTTCTAACTACCACCTTACATCACCTAGTACTACCTTGTTGCATATTAGTCATAACACTTTCCTATTTCCTAGTCCCTTTTAAATATTTTTTAATAAAAAGGGGGTAAAAACTTTATTGAAATCAATAAATTAACAGTACATAAAGATCAGGGAACCCATAGGCTCCCACCAAGGAAAAAACTAGAACAACCATAAAAACCACCAACCATACAACCACCTGCATCTTATCCCTCCATATCATTAGCAATGACCCTCTCTAAATCACAATAGTAATCAAGGGATAACTATCCCCACCCCTCAATCTTCCAATCATCCACATGCTCCAAAGCCCACTTAGCCAAAAATTAAACAACCCTATTCCATTCTCATGGAATGTGGGAAAAATACACCACTTCCAACGAAGAGCACCTTTGCAAAATCTATCAAACCACCAACGCAATCTTCCAATTAACCTCAACCACCTTTTTCTCATGCAACATATTAACAATAATCTATGAATTTGACTCACATATAATCCTATACCAACCCAAGGCACAAGCACGCTCAATAGCCCAGAGAATCGCTAACCCCTCCATAAAGTTGTTATAATTCCTCCCTTCATAGATTAAGAAAAAGAAAATAACCAAACCAGAACAGTCTCTTCCTACTTCACCAATCCCAGCAAGCCCAGGATTACCCCTAGAGTAACCATCTGTATTAATCATCATAAAATCCGTCAGAAGAGGCAACAATATTCCAACCCTTTGAATCTTCTTTTTAGCCCTCCTACCTCTTCTGACACAAGCAAAGACTGAAGACAACCCTTGCAAGCCCAATCTATTCACAATCTCATCATCACTTCTTTCCAATGGAAAAGGCACATCACATTTGGTTTCCACCATCTCTTGGATCATACCAACAATTTTGTGCCAAACCTGTTGAACCATTAACCTATCCCCATGAAAATCATGCGATTCCTTTCCAACCAAATTTTCCAAAGGATGAACATAGGACCAATGCACCATACAATCTAGAGGAAAGAGGTCTGGTAAGGGGGTCTTCCTAGACTACTCCAGAACTCCACCAGGGAAGAAGCATGAACACACAGATGTTTCCAAACATTCCACCACAAATTCCAAAGCACCATAGAATAAGGACAATGAAAAAAAAAAGGGAAGAATCCTCCTCACCGCAATCACACATAACACAAATAGAGGGACCCTGGAATACCCTCTTTCGAAGATTATCCCAAGTCAAACATCTATTCCAATCCAGATTCCACACAAAACAATTACACTTTGGCCATGAAAACTTGTTCCACACCTGTTTCCACCAAGGGACCTCTACCCCCCTAAACTTACGAGACAATAACTCTTGATATCGACTTGCCACAATGAAAGCACCCTTAGGATTCAGGATCCAAGCCAAAATATCCTTATCCCTAAGGGAACTACACTACCTACTAGCTAAAATATTTTGAAGCTCAACACAATCCTCCTCCAACCCAATTACAAGCCAATCACAAGGGTCCTTCCACCTAGCCACCTCCAGCTACCCACATGGATGAAAACTTTTAAAATCACTCACCCTTGACCAACCAACCTCCAAGAAGTGTTGACAAAGGTTCACTAAATTAGGATACTGGCGCAAAATGGGAGAAAGACCATCCCAAGGATTAAACCAAAAGAGAGCCTCAACCCCCTATTACATATCCAAAACAAGCCCTTCTTGATCAATGTAACCCATTTCTTAAGCATTCCCCAAATCACAGAACCTTTCCCCACCAAAGGATACCTAGGAAGCCCCTCCTTCAAAACCTCTGGAAGGTACTTGTGAGATAAAATCCTGGCCCAGATATGATCCTACTCCACACACCACCTCCAGTAAAGATTTGCAACTAACGCCAACCTAGACCAAGTTGAATGCCACAATCCAAGACCCCCAAACTACCTTGGGCTACACACAATATCCCACTTTACTAGGCTCCACTTGGAAGAGGAAAAGCTACTTGCCCATAAGAATTATCTAGCCATAGAGTCCAAATCCTTCATAAACCCAACAGGAGCCACCTATAGCATGCACCTATAAATAGGGAGAGTCGATACCCCAGACTTTAGCAGTTGAACACGGCCAGCAAAGGACAACAATCTATGAGTCCAATGATTAACCTTTTCCTGAAACTTGTCCAGAATATTCTGCCACGATTCCTTGGGAAGTCTACCAACAGAGATAGGAATACCAAGATAAGTTAAAGGGAGACAACCAATCTAAAACCTCAAGATGCAAGAAATCCTTTGTTGAATAAGCCTCAGAGTATTGAAGAAACAAATTAAAGATTTATCTTCATTAATCCTTTGACCAAAAGCAGCAAGATAGATATCCAAAGCCTTGAGAAAATTTGTAGCTTCTCTGATCTTAGCTATACGCATCAAGGCAGTATCATCCACAAATTGTAGGTGAGATTGAGGAGGAAAACCATTTCCCCACCCCCAATCCTAGATAAAACCCAACACCACATTACGTTTCACTAGTCTCCCCAGGCCTTTAACAAGAAGAATAAATAAGGAGAGAGGGGATCCCCTTGATGAAGGTCTCTAGAAGCACTAAAAAGAGAAGAAGGCTCACCATTTATCAACACCAAGAAATAAGTGGAAGTAACACAACACATAACCCACTGGACCCACTCAGCAAAACCAAAAGCAATAAGAATTTTACATAAAAAAGACCACTTCACTCTATCATAGGCCTTTGCCATATCTAGCTTGATAAACATAGCCTTTTCTTTTGAGGATGTCATAGAATGAATGGTATCAGTAGCAATGACCACCCCATCCATAATTTGTAAATCCTCCACAAAACCACTATGTTCCTCAGAGATAAACCCTCTAATCCATCGCTTCATCTTTTCAGCAATCAACTTGGAAATGATTTTATAAACCACATTACAAAGGGAAATGGGCCAAAATTGGCTCAGATGATCTGCCCCCTCACATTTGGGAATGAGAGCAAGGAAAGTAGAGTTCAAAGCCCGTAGCATCTGCTTATTCCTTTGAGACTCACGAACTACCTCCAAAAGGTCCAGCTTAATGATATCCCAAAATTATTGATAAAATTCAATCGGAAAGCCATCAAGGCTCGAGGCTTTCCCTTTCTTCATCTAGAAAATAGTAGCCTCTAATTCCTCTAGCGAGATATTTCCCAAAATATGCTCACTCATATCCCCATTGACCAAAGAGGGGATACAAGATAAAACTTGGTTTTCTTTTGCCAAACCATCCCAAGAATCCTCCCTAAACAAATAAGCAAAGAACTACAACGTTTCTATAGACATATCCTGCAAAGAAGATAAATGTTCACCCTTGTCATTCACAAGAATAGGCATAGAATTACCATGTCTCCTAGTTTTCACTGAGTTGAAGAAAAAATTGATGTTTTTGTCTCCCTCCTGTAACCAATCAACTCGAGCCCTATGTTTCCAATAGATTTCCTCGTGTAGTTCACACTCTTCCAAAGCTTTCAAAGCCCTTGCCTCCTCCCTAAGTAAATCCTCAAAAAGACCAAACCCCCTTATCTCCCAAGTAATGGCATCCAAGTCAGCTTGAGCAGCAACCTTAGCATGAAAAATATTTCCAAAGCACTGCCTATTCCACCTTTTGAGCTAATATTTTACATATTGCAGTAGTTTGGAAAAAGAATAAATAGCAGTGCCATAAGCAGGTTTTCCCCTCCTCCACCATTCAGCCACATGCTCCTGCAAAGAAGAATCTCTTAACCACATAAGCTGGAACTTGAAAGAGGGGGGTCGAGCAACACATGCCGAAGTAGCAGAAAACTCAATAGGCCAGTGATCTGAGCCCCTCTAGTCCAAAATATTAGAGTAAGTAGACCACCATCCACCAACCCAAAAACGGGAAACCAAGAAACAGTCAAGTCTCTCAGCAATACGGTTCTCTCTCATTCTCCTATTGTTCCAAGTAAACTAACCATTATAGGGCTTAATGTCAACCAGATTCAAAGAAGAAATGTTATCATGAAAAAGGAAAGCAGAGGACTCCAATCTCACAATACCACCCTTCTTCTCATCCAACTCAATAATGGCATTGAAATCACCCACAATAATCCAAGGGAGAAAAGGAGCAAGGCTTCAAATAAAATTAATATGATACCACAATAACTGCTTACCCAAAAAATTAGTAAGCACATAGATTTTTAAAAGAAGAATAGTTTCCCCTGACTCCAAACTTGAAGCAACCACAGAGATGGAAGACTTGGAGGACATCCACCAAAGAGGATGGATATTCAATGGGTTCCATAGGCAAGCCACACCCCCTGCATTACCATGAGCCCCAATACACTGGTAATCGCCCCGCCCCCACAGCTTAGGCAACAAACCACTCATACCTTCAATAGTTAACTTAGTCTCCTGTAGAAAAGAACATTAGGAGAATGAGTTCTCACCAAATCTTGAACAACTTTTTATCGAGGGCCACTGTTCAAGCCCCTTACATTCCAGGAGAGGATGATCATTTTGGAGGGTTAGAAAAATGGGAATCCAGGGTCTTAATAGAACCAGACTCCACCAAAGTCTCCCCCATCAACTTTATTTTTTCCACATCCTTCTTTCTCCCAACTTTAGAAGATTTCTCAACAACCCCTAACCTTAGGTCTTTTTGAAGAATTCCCAACGAAGGAGAATCCTTGCTCCCTTTTGTCGATTTAGACCCCACTTTCACCAATGGAGTAGAGATCTCTCCCTCCCCCATCTTCATATCCACAAGAATCTCAGACCTCCCATGAACCACCAAACTCAAATTTGTTTCCATTTGCAAAGCCCCAGTCTCCTAAGAAGTTTGGTTGAAATCTGGAATAATTCCTTCCTGAACATCATTTGAACCACCCTAATCCATAAACATCATTCCCGAATTCACCTCCTGCTGACTAAGATCATCCTGAACCTCAAATCTATTAAATATATCCCCCACTTGACACTCCTTAAGAGTCCTCTTTTGACCTTGATTCCTATAACGAGCCTTAGAAGGAATAAAACCCTCTGTGCCATCAGCCTCACCAGGAACAAGGTTCTTGCCTTTGTCATCCTTAGGAGGATTTTGAGGAGGCTGAGCAGCCTAAGACACATAAGATTTAGAATTCAAGCATCTCCTTTGTAGATGGCCATATTCATGACAAAGATGGCAACAAAAGGGAAATGTCTCATAATCAAGCTGTTGCACCCAAGAGTACGAACCCGTACGAAGTTCTAAAGAATTTGGAAGAGGGTTATTTAAATCCATTTCAACACAAATACAAGCAAATTGATTACCTTTCTATCTTGTGTTTGTTAAGAAGGACCCATCGGTTTCCCCAGCAATGAAGCAACTCGATGCAAGATTTCATTACACCAATATTCAACTGGAAATCTAGGGAGACAAACCCATACTGGAACCCGATTCAGAAGCTCCTCTGAAGGATCAAAACCCGCATGCCATGGTTTAATAAATAAACCTATTTGGTTGTGGAAATAAGGCCCACCTTCAAACACTCTATTATGATCTTCCATGCAATTAAATGAGCTTCCCCTCAATCCATTTCCAAAGAGAAGAGCAGAAAAAAAACCCTTAAATAAAGAGAGCTCTGAGCCAAAACGTCTCTCCCAATCACTAGATCTAATCACTTGAAGCAATAAATAGTGTTAACACAAGTAGGAGAAAACTAGAATAAAAACATAGTTGAAATAGAACTATCCCCAAACACCATAAAACTCCCCACCCACAAACTCAAAGCACTCCACACCCCCACCGAATAGCTCCACTCCCTCCTACACACAACAACACCCACTCCACCCACGATGTAGTGCCATCCCAAATCCCTAGTTCCCTTTAATTACCCATCCTTAATAAAATAATTATCTCAATAAAATCCTTTTTCCATCAAATAATTAAAAATCCAAATAATAAATAATATCTATTATTTATGATAAAATCAAAAATACCCACTCAATATGTTGAACACATCGGATATTGAGGGGAGGTGAATCAATATCTACAAAAACTTGAACCCCTCTGAAACTTGAACTCTTCAACACAAAATAGAAAATATCAACCAAATCAAAACCCTTAAACAGATTAGCAAAAGGTTAAAGCTTCAGTATACTCAGAAATCTTCAACAAAGAAAGATATAGCAATATTAAACTTAACCATATCAACAACAATGATAAAAGAGACAAGAAACACACATCTAAAAGACAACACCAAATTTACGTGGAAAACCAAATGAGGGAAAAACCACAGTGAGAGTTAACTCACAATATTGAGGATCACTAAAAAAAAGGACTTGCAAACTAAGGCGCACTACATTAGAGCAAGAAACAAAAGACTTGCAAAATTGACGCAAATACAACTTCGAGGGAAAGATACAAGGACCTGATGAGACTCACTATCTCAAAGTAGGATACAAAAAGGATTTAATAAATTTATAATATTTGTCAACAATTACTTTGCTGACTAAGGCATTAAGGCACATCTGATCTTTCTTCTTCACACTTTTGCACTTCTTTTGTAGGATATTCAATACATTCCACACTTAATCACACATCTTGCATTTAAAATTTTCTTGCATTTATATCTGTTGGAATTGTGTGCCTCAATCCCATAGGCTGAAACCTCTGAAAGAGCCAAGTCGGTGTGACATCCTTATTGTCTGGCCGACTAACAGTTGTGCAACCTTGTGAAATGTTTAGGTCGTCGAGACCTTGATGATGTCTTACCGACTGGAGCTACCGTTGTGACTTGTGGTGTTCGGTGTAACCCTCTGCCGAGTGGGTTGGTCTAGCTAACGGTTTGGTTCCTAGCGGATGTCGGGGAAACTCATGGCGACTGCAGTTATCGGGGAGACTCTTGGCCGAAAGGTTTGCTTTCGGTATGAAGTCTTAGCGATGTGATATGTCTCACCGATAAGTATACACTTGGAGTCATCGGAGTAACATGAAGGCTTCGGTATGAAGTCTTAGTGATGGAGGTTTGTCTTGCCGATGATGTAGTCTATTGTCGATATGACTCCTAGCGAAGGATGGTCTCGGGGTGACTTGGAACCTACGAAGTAACTCTTAGCGATGGATGTGGTCTCGCCGATAGGTATGTTGCTTTGGTATGATCTCTTGGTGATAGCGATAGTCTCGCTGATGGGAATGCTAATGTCTATGTGACTTTTGAACATCGGTATGACCTCTGACCAAATAGCGATAGTCTTGCCGAATAGTGCTACATGTGGTGGCCATCGGTATGACGTCTCAGCGATATGGTTTGTCTCGCCGACTGCTTTTGAACTCGGTGTAACCTCTTGCCGAAGGTGATGAGTCTAGCCAATATCTACAATTGGGTCTTGTGGCATCGGGGAGACACGGTTAGTGTCTCACCGACATGCGGATACAATTTGAACACTTTTGACCAATTGAATATCCTACGTGGTGTGACTTCGACCAATTAGGGAGCAGAATGGGAACCGTTGGAAGTTAGATTGTTGCGGCCATTTTTGTGAGGAAGTTCAACAGACCAGGGTCGACATGGATATACTCAGGAATTGAAGATGATGTTCGGTTGGACGATCAATGGTATGAACAATTCAATGAACAGTTGAGTAATCAGTGAGAATTCAATTCTGAGAGCATTGTAACTTGAATTTTCTGTACAAGGTTGATCATTGAATCTGCTGTTGTAAATTGACATCAAAAAGATAAGTCTAATTTCTGTATGTAATTTCGTTACTGTAATACAAAGAGGCTTTTCTTGGTGTGGTGGGTTTTTCTCCTGTAAGGGTTTTCCCACGTAAATTTGGTGTTCATCTGTGTATGTTAATTTCTCTGTTTCTGTTATTTCTTTCAAGTGTATCTTAATTGGACTGTAATTGAAAATTTAAAGTCACCTCTGCATTCTTCCCTGAGGTTTTGACGTTAGGAGAGTTAGTTCCATACCTTAGCTTTCCTTACAAGTGGTATTAGAGCCTGGCCAGTTGTGTTATCCTTGTGGGTACGTTGGATTTTTTGTGTCAATTTCTGTTCAGTGGGAGTCTTGTAGAAGTTTGGAAATTCGAATTACAGGTTAAGATGGCAAGCATGTCAGGAAAGATTGAAATTGAGAAATTCAATGGCAGCAATTTTGAGTTGTGGAAACTTAAAATGGAAGATTTGTTGGTTGATAGTGATCTTTGGATTGCTATGTCTGGAACAAAGCCTATAGGCATGAAGCAAGAGGATTGGGACCTTGCAGATAGAAAATCAAAGGGGTTGATAAGGCTCTGTTTAGCAAACTCTGTTCTTCTGAATGTTCATGAAGAAAAGACTGCATCTTCCTTGTGGAAAAGACTGGCAGCTATTTATCAGGGCAAGTCCTTGGTGAATAAATTGTTCTTGAGGAAGAATCTATACTGTTTGAGAATGCAGGAAGGAGGGTCCGTTGCTGATCATTTGAACACTTTCAACATGCTGATTACACAGTTAACATCTGTGGGTGTGAAGATTGATGAAGAAGATCGATGTATGTTGTTATTATGTTCTTTTCCAGATTCTTGGGATCACTTGGTGATGGCTATCGGGAGTACGACATCCACTTTTAAGATGGAAGATGTTGTTGTTTCTTTGTTATCAGAAGAGATGAGAAGGAAATCTTCTGAGATGGCGAAGGAGGCTCTTGCTGTTAGAGGCAAATCGAAAGAAAAAGGCAAGAAGAAGGACAAGAAGTCCAAATCCAAATCAGAGGGGGGATCAAAGTCTCCTGGCAAGAAGTCCAAGGTGAAGTGCTGGAATTGTGGGCAACCTGGTCATGTCCGAAAGGATTGTAAAGAGGAGAAAAAGAAGAAGAAGAAGAAGTATTCTTCCGACAATGATTCTTCTTAGAGTGATGCAGACGCTTTCATTGCAGCCTTGGCTACGTAGGCATCAGATGATGTCTGGCTAATTGATTCTAGAGCATCTTTCCACATGACATCTCATAGAGACTGGTTCACAAAGTATGAAAAATATGATGGTGGAAAGGTGTATTTGACAAGAGATTCATCTTTGGAAATAATTGGCCGTGGAAGAGTCAGAATTCAATTCCCTGATGGAAGAGTGAAGGGAATCAATGATGTAATGCATATACCAGGTCTGGCTCGAAATCTACTTTTTGTTAGTATGTTGAATGATATTAGAGTGCAAGTCACGTTCTATGGAAATAGCTACAAGATGACTAGAGGCTCTATGGTGCTATCAAGAGGTGCTCGTATTGGTACCTTGTATAAGCTTGATGCACATGTTGTGCAATGCAATAGTGTCTCTGCCAAGTCACAAAAAGCTACTCATGGGGGAAAAGAGGAAAAAGTTCCTGATAGTGTAAACTCTATGGAAGTTCAACTTCCAGCAGAAAAGACTATGCTCTGGCATCATAGGCTAGGCCACATTGGAGAGAAAGGTTTAAAAACCTTGAAGAATAAATACTTGGTTGAGGGGCTTGAAGATTGTAACCTCAAATTTGAGTTTTGTGAACATTGTATATATGGTAAACAACACTGTGTTTCATTTTACTCCAGTCCTCACAAGTCTTCTGGTTTACTTGATTATATACATTCTGATGTTTTTGGTCCAGTGAATGTTCCTTCTTTGTCTAAGTCAAGCTACTATGTATCGTTTATTGATGATTATTCAAGAAGGGCATTTGTCTATTTTTTGAAAAGTAAATCAGAAGTGTTCAGTCAGTTTAAGGAATTTAAAAACCTTGTAGAAAATCAGACTGGAAGAAAAATAATTTTTTTAAGGACTGATAATGGCGGTGAATTTTGTTCTGATGAATTTGAGAGGTACTGTAAAGATCATGGGATTAAAGACATAAACTACACTTACACCTCAAACAAATGGAGTTTAGAAAGGTTCAACAAGAGTGATGGAAAGAGCAAAGTATGTGAGAGTGTTAAGTTTGGAGAGAAGTTCAAAAGAGGGCTACAACATGTTACTTGATAAACCGTTATCCTAATTCTGCTCTTGTTGAGAAAACACCTTTGGAAGCATGGTCTGGAAAGAAGCCCTCTCTGAGACACATTTGAGTCTTTGGCTGTGAGGCATATGCACATGTGTCGAATGAGAAAATATCTAAATTGGAGAACAATTCTATCAAATGTATTTTTATTGGTTATAGTGTTGGCATAAAAGGATGCTTTGGAACTGATATGAAGAAGGTTCTATACAACAGAAGTGTTATTCGTGAGTCAAGCCTTCTACCTTGGATTTGCGGTCGAGACAAAATAAGAAAACAAAAAGGATGTAGTTGAAATTCCTCCAACACCAGAGAAAGAGGAATTCAAAATTCAAAATGTACCTGAAACTGAGGAGAGCTCAAGTAGTTCTGAGAGTTTTGATGAAGAAGAACAATCTCAGCCTCAACAAGTGAGGAGGTCAACTCGTGAAAGAAAGCAACATGATTGGTATGGGTTTTCTTTGATAGATTCTACTTGTGCCTATGCTTTAATTTCTAGCACTGATGAGCCTAGGACTGTGAAAGAGGCTTTTAGAATGTCTGATTCAAACTCTTGGTTGGAAGCCATGAATGAAGAAATGGCATCATTAGAAAAGAATGATACTTGGAGTTTGGTGCCCTTGCCTGAAGGCAGAAAAGTTGTGGGCTGCAAATGGGTATTTAAAAAGAAAATAGACCTGGATGGCAGTATGGAAAAGTATAAGGCGGGGTTGGTTGAAAAGGGTTATTCCCAGGTAGAGGGAATTGATTATGGAGAAATTTTTTCTCCTGTAGCTAAGCTGAAATCTATTAGATTTCTCTTGTCACTTGCAGTAGCGTATGACTTAGAGGTTGAACAAATGGATGTGAAGACAACATTTCTTCATGGTGATCTTGAAGAAGAAATTTATATGTCCCAACCTGAGCACTTTGTGGAGAAAGGTAAAGAAAAATTGGTTTGCAAGTTGAAAAAATATCTGTATGGATTAAAGCAGTCTCCTAGAATGTGGTACCAGAAGTTTGACACTTTTGTTTTGTCATTGGGATTTGTATGATCAAAATCTGATCATTGTGTGTATTACAAAGTTGAAAGTGATCAAGTTCTTATTATTTCTCTCTATGTTGATGATATGTTGTTCATAGGCAATAGTAAGTTAATGATTTTTGATCTTAAGTCTCAATTGTCTGCAAAGTTTGAAATGAAAGATCTTGGTGCAGCAAGGTATATTCTAGGAATGGAGATAACCAGGGACAGGAATAGTAGAAAACTTTGGCTCAGACAGAGTAAGTATATTAAGACTGTTCTAGAGAGATTTTGTATGAATGATTGCAAGCATCTAGTAGTTCCAGTTTTGCAAGGAACAAAGCTATTTGTTGAAGACTGTCCAAAATATCCTACTGAGATGGAGGACATGACCAATGTGCCTTATGCTAGTGTGGTTGGCAGTCTAATATATGCAATGGTCTGTACAAGGCCAGACATTTCCCAAGAAGTGGGAGTACTTAGTCAGTTTATGGCTAATCCTGGAAGATTACATTGGGATGTTGTGAAAAGAGTATTCAGATATTTGAAGGGCACTTCAAAATATGCTTTGTGTTACCATGGGAACTTGGTTGAATCACAGAGGACTCTTAGCATCCGAGGCTATGTGGATTCAGATTGGGTAGGGGACATTGACAGCAGAAGATCCACCAGTGGATATATTTTCATGATGAATGGTGGTGCAGTTAGTTGGATGAGTAAGCGGTAGGTTGTAGTCGCTTTTTCCACTACAGAGGCAGAATACATGGCAGCAACGCACGCCTGTAAAGAAGCAATTTGGTTAAAATGTTTGTGTTCTAACATTGGTTTTGATGTAGGGAAAATAACAATTTACTGTGACAATCAGAGTGCTATTTGTTTGGCAAAAAATCCTACTTTCCATGCCAGGACGAAACATATAGATGTACAATATCATTTTGTACAGGATATGGTGGAGGATGGAAAGGTCTCTTTAGAAAAAGTGGATACTTTGGAGAATGTTGTAGATGCATTGACGAAACCGGTGAGCACAAAAAAGTTCATGTGGTGTGCCAGTTCGATGGGCCTCAGTGCCCATGAATCTCAGTAGTTTTGTTGTGCTCTGGAGGTGCCTATGTAATCTTCGTTAAGTGGGAGATTTTTGGAATTGTGTGCCTCAATCCCATAGGATGAAACCTCTGAAAGAGCCAAGTCGGTGTGACATCCTTATTATCTGGCCAACTAATAGTTGTGCAACCTTGTGAAATTTTCAGGTCGCCGAGACCTTGATGATGTCTTACCGAATGGAGCTATCGCTGTGACTTCTGGTGTTCGGTGTAACCCTCTGCCAAGTGGGTTGGTATGGCCGATGGTTTGGTTCCTAGCGAATGTCGGGGAGACTCATGGTGACTGCAGTTATCGGGGAGACTCTTGGCTGAAAGGTTTTCTTTTGGTATGAAGTCTTAGCGATGTGATATGTCTCACCGATAAGTATACACTTGGAGTCATTGGAGTAACATGAAGTCTTCGGTATGAAGTCTTAGTGATGGAGGTTTGTCTCGCTGATGGTGTAGTCTATTGTCGGTATGACTCCTAGCGAAGGATGGTCTCGGGGTGACTTGGAACCTACGGAGTAACTCTTAGCAATGGATGTGGTCTCGCCGATAGGTATGTTGCTTCGGTATGATCTCTAGGCGATAGGGATAGTCTCGCCGATGGGAATGCTAATGTCTATGTGACTTTTGAACATCGGTATGACCTCTCACCGAATAGCGATAGTCTTGCTGAATAGTGCTACATGTGGTGGTCATTGGTATGACATCTCAGTGATATGGTTTGTCTCGCAGACTGCTTTTGAACTCGGTGTAACCTCTTGCCGAAGGTGATGAGTCTGGCCGATATCTACAATCGGGTCTTGTGGCATCGAGGAGACACAATTAGTGTCTCACCGACATGCAGATACAATTTGAACGCTTTTGACCAATTGACTATCCTACGTGGTGTGACTTCAACCAATCAGGGAGCAGAATGGGAACCGTTGGAAGTTAGATTGTTGCGGCCGTTTCTGTGAGGAAGTTCAACAGACCAGGGTTGAAATGGATATACTCAGGAATTAAAGATGATGTTTGGTTGGATGATAAGTGGTATGAACAGTTCGATGAACAGTTGAGTAATCAGTGAGAATTCAATTCTGAGAGCATTGTAACTTGAATGTTCTGTACAAGGTTGATCATTGAATCATTTGCTATAAATTGACATCATAAAGATAAGTCTAATCTTTGTATGTAATTTCATTACTATAATACAAAGAGGCTTTTCTTGGTGTGGTGGGTTTTTCTCCCGTAAGGGTTTTCCCACGTAAATCTAGTGTTCATCTGTGTATGTTAATTTCTTTGTTTATGTTATTTCTTTCAAGTGTATCTTAATTGGACTGTAATTGAAAATTTAAAGTCACCTATGCATTCTTCCCTGAGGTTTTGATGTTAGGAGAGTTAGTTCCGCACCTTAGCTTTCCTTACAATATCCACCGCAAGACCTCAAAACATCAATTAGGTCATCCAGAAGAAAGATGAGTAATGATTTCAACAAGTCGGCCACAAAAAAATAGAGTAGTCCTATCCAAAGGAAAGATAGGACCAAAAACAATCTTATTGCATCTTACAATGTGATCCAAAACAATTCCCACACTGGCGCACAACAACCCAAGTCGACAACAAGGAAACTTCTAGATGAAACATGTAGAGCATAACCAGTCAACCCAAAAACATATTTCCTATTGAATCAACTTAATATGGTCCCAAACAAGATAGGCCAGGAACCAAATCTACCTTAACACATCTTCATATGCAGGTGAAAACCTTCAAGCACATAGCACAAGGAACAAATGTTGTTGGCCAGATATCCACAAATAGCCTAGAAAACCAACTCAAGACATAATGCAACACCAAGGAGATCAACCAACAATGTGTGGATCACATGGGGATGTTCCATTAACATCCAACAACACTTCCAAACACTTGTTCCATACTTTCGTGCCACCAATAGCCACTATAGGCAAAACAAGAATAAAATACTTATTCCAAAGACACACAATACATAGTCAGGAGATATTACACTAACAAAACAGCTTGTGGACCACTTTAACACATGAGATTGGAATTAAGACACTGCATAGACATTGAGAGTACATTCACCAAGCCGCAAGAGCAAAGACATCAATGCAGAGAAATGCAGAGCATTTTTCAGACTAGTCCAAACAACCAACAACACTGCCAACCTTTTGTAATACACAAAAACCTCCTCAACAACACAAGCGACCTGAAAAGATAGGAGTGTAATGTCCATATAGTACAAAATTTGAATCCCAAATTGCAAAACCATATCTTCATCAACATTGGAATGTGGAGCATTCTCCCAAACAGTCTTCAACATAACTTCCTAATCTAGAAACACTCAATCAACTTGTAGAGGCCAAAAATTTCTTTCAACAACAACAACAATAGGAGAGATCATATAATACATTGTAGGCCATCAACATCACTTCTAATCCTCATCTTAATATATCATTATGAAACCAACTCTATTGATATCAACCATACTCAATACTTCTTTCATTATCATCAGACAAGGTATGACATCCAACCATGAACTTCAGCAATACCATCATACATCAATGACATCAATGAGTGCATTATTGTATTTTTGGAAAATATTAATTACACTTGTATTATCACTCAATATAGGAATAGGTTCATCATATACCACCTTTACATCCTTCAAATTTTGCTTCATCTAGAGCACCTAGGTGCATCAAGATGCTGCAACAATGTATTTTGCTTCTATTGTGGATAAGAACACTAAATTCTACTTCTTATTGAACCAAGAGACCAATCTATCTCCCAAAAATAATGCACTTCCACTTGTACTTCTTTGATCATCAACACATCCTACCCAGTCTACATTAGTATAGACACTCAGAGAGAAAATTTGATCCTTCTTATACCATAAACCATAATTTGGAGTTCCCTTCAAATAACTGAATATTCTTTTCACTGCTTTCTCATGAGATTTCTTAGGATTAGCTTGAAATCTGGCAACCAGACATACTGCATGCATGATATCAGGTCTAGAAGTAGTCAAGTACAACAAACCTCCAATCATAGACCTATATAGAGTCTGATCAACTTCTAGAGACTCATCAGATTTTCTCAAGTGACAACTAGTCACCATAGGAGTACCAACAGGTTTGGAATCCTCCATGCCAAATTTCTTCAACATCTCCTTTACATACTTAGCTTTAGAGATAAATATACCACCATCTTGTTGAACAATTTGAATCCCAAGGAAGAAGGACACCACACCAATCATAAACATATCAAATTATTTTTGCATCTCTTCTGCAAACTTCTTAAACTTATCATCATCTCCACCAAAGATGATTTCATCAACATATACAACCACAATCAACAACTTGTCTTCCTAAACCTTAATGTAAAGATTGCTATCTGCAGTTCCTTTCTTGAATCCTTGTTGAAGTAAGTACTTATCCAACCGAGCATACCAAGCTCTAGGAGGTTGCTTGAGTCCATACAAATCCTTCTTGAGTTTGCACACCATATCTGGATCTTCTGATAACTGGAAGCCATCTGGTTGCTCAATGTATACCTCTTCCTCTAGATCGTCATTCAAGAATGTTGACTTGACATCCATTTAATAGACTTTGAAGTTCTTATGTGCAACAAAAGCAAGAAACATCCTTATTGCTTCCATTCTAGCTACTGGAGCAAAGATCTCCTCAAAATAAATACCCTCAACTTGTGACTAACCCTTGCAAACCAATTTGGCCTTATTTCTCACAACTTCACCATCTTCATTAAGTTTGTTCCAAAACACCCATTTAGTTCCAATCGCATTCTTGTCAGGTGGTCTAGGAATAAATTCCCAAGTCTACTTATTTTCTATTTGATCCAATTCTTCTTCCATTGCCTTTATCCAACCACCATCTTTGCTAGCATCAACAAAGTTCTTGGGCTCTACCTTTGACAATAAACACAAATTTATTTTCTCACTTGCTCTTCCAAGCCTTCTCCTAGTCAACACACCTTCATTCTTGTCCCCAATGATCTGATCTGATGAATGGTTCCTTTGTACATACTTTGTTGGTGTCTTGAGAGTCTTTATTGGTTTTGGTTCCTTCTCTTCTTTCTCTTCTTCTTCTCCTTCTTCAATCCAAGGAGGTATATCAAATCCACAAACCTTAGGTTCTTGTGAGATCTGACCCAAGTCTTCATCTACTTTAACATTTGTTCTCTCAATCATCTTTCCCAATCTTTTGTTGTAGCATCTATAAGCCTTACTCCTGGTTGATTAATCAAGAAAGATTCCTTCATCACACCTTGAATCAAACTTTCCAAGGTCTCCTTCATCTCTTCTAATATAACATCTGCTACCAAAATTTTTGAAGTATTTAATAGTGGGAGGCCTTCCATACCACAAATCATAAGGGGTCTTAGTGTTGTTGACCCTTGCATTCTGTTAAGAAAATAGACATCAATGTGAATTGCTTCATTCCAATACATATCAGGAAAATCAACATCTTTCAACATGGTTCTTACCATTTCTTGCATAGACCTATTCTTCTTTTCCACTAACCCATTCTACTGAGGGGTTCTAGGAGCAGGAAAATGTCTTCTAATACCATGATCTTCACCAAAAAAAATCAAATTAATTTGAAGTAAATTCCCCTCCTCTACCTGACCTTAAGCATTTGATCTTAATATCCATTTCATTCTCAAAATTTTCTATGAATATTTTAAACTTATCAAAAGCTTCTAATTTATCTCTAAAAATGTAACCCAGGTCATTCTAGTGTAATCATCAATAAGTAACATAAAATACCTTTCACCTTGTTGACTCTTTGTTCTTGTAGGTCCACAAAGGTCAATATGAATCAGCTCTAAAGGCATTGTAGCAAAGCATTCCTTGCTCTTGAAACTTGTCTTTTCTTGCTTTCCCACTTGACATTCCTTGCATAAAGTGTTTGTAGGCTTGGTTATCTTTGGCATATCTCTCATAGCATGAGAGGAACTATTTTTTACCATGTTGTCAAATTTGATGTGTCACATCCTTTTGTGCCACATCCAACATTCTCTAGACTGAGCCAAAAAGAATATTCTTCATTAGCCTTCTTTAGATGATAGACATTACCATTTGTCCTTGTTCCTTCAACAACTAATCTTTCAAACCTTGCTTTATTGATTTCACAACCATTAGCATGAAATGTAAGATTGTATCCCTTATTGCACATCTGACTAACACTAATAAGATTATGCTTAATACCCTTGACATAGAGAACATCCTCAGTCCTAATTTTTCCCTCAATTGTTATAGCACCCTTTCCACAATTTTTTGTCGACTCATCACCACCAAACTTAACAACACCACCATTAACCTTCTTAAGATTGATGAACCTTCTCTTGTCACTAGTCATGTGGTTAGAACAACCAATGTCAATCACCCCAATAATTTGCTTCTTCCTTAGCATGAAAGGTAGTCTAGACAACCATAGATCTTTCATTATCAACTTTCAAAGTATTAGACCTCTTACTTTCTCCAATATTTCCCTTTTTTTCTTTCAAGGCCACGAATAGGGTTTCATCATTTGAACCATTATCCTCATCTTCTGATGAACAACTACTTTCTTTGGAATAAAAACTCTTTTTAACCTTATCTCTTTTATTACCATCATCAAATTCTTTGTAGGGACATTTATATGTAAAATGATCAATCCTTCCACAATTGAAACACTTGAAAGGTAGCTTACCTTTGAATTTTCCGGTGCCTTTCTTTATTCTTCTTACAAATCTTGCTTCAACTTCATCAAATTCATCATTTTGATCAACAACTTCATCTTCTATATTTTTATTGGATTTGAATGTAGCTTCCTTCTTTGGAACATCTTTGTCAAATTCTCTCATTTCAAAGGTAGTTATAACACCAAACATTTTATCTACTGAATACTGATCCAAATACTTAAACTATTCAATAGCACACTTTATGACTATAGTATTTAGGGAGAGATCTCAAAACCTTCTTCACAATCTCATCATCTTTAACTACACCACTTAGACTAATGATGCCAATAACAACTTCATGTACCCTGGGCATAAATTGCAATGTCTTCATCCTTTGACATTCTTAAGGTCTCAAATCTACTCTTGAAAATTTGTATCTTGGCTTGCTTCACTTTGGTATCCCCTTCATAGATGCTTCTAAGCTTTTCTGAGACATCCTTAGCAGAGATGTAACTCATCACTTTCAAAAGTTTTGAATCAGCCTGTCCACACAAGACAACATTTTTAGCCTTTGCATTATTCTCAGATAACCTTATTTCAGTTGAATCAATTTGAGGAGAAGCAAGAGCAACATAACCATCTTTGATTGATTGTCATACACCAAACCCTAGAGAGTTTAAATGGCCTTCCATCCTCAATTTCCAAAAAGTAAAATTAGTCCCATCAAACCTAGGACCCTTGTATGATCCATCATGTGCCATTCTAGATCTTTACCTCAAGTGGTTAAGCTTCTTTAGAGGAACTTGGATTTGATACCAATTGTTGAACACACTGAATACTTAGAGGGGGTGAATTAGTATCTGCAAAAACTTGAACCCCTCTAGAACTTGAATTCTTCAACAAAAAACATAAATTATTAACCAAATCAAAACCCTTAAACAGATTAGCCAAAGTTTAAACCTTCAACAAACTCAACAATCTTCATCAAAGAAAGATATAGCAATCTTAACCTTAACCAGATCAGCGGAAATTATAAAAGAGACAAGAAACACACGTCCACAAGATAACACCAAATTTACATGGAAAACCCAATGAGGGATAACCACAATGAGAGTTAACTCACAATATAGAGGCTCACTACCAAAAAGGACATGAAAACTAAGGCGCACTACCTTAGAGAAAGAAACAAAAGACTTGCAAAACTAAATTAGATACAACTTTAGGGGAAAGATACAAGGACCTGATGAGATTCACTATCTCAGAGCATGATACAGAAAGGATTAAGAAATTTACAATATTTGTCAACAATTCACTCTACTAATTGAGGCATTAAGGTGCATCTGATCTTTCTTCATCACACTTTCACACTTCTTCTACGGGACATTCAATACATTCCACACACACACTTCCACACTTACTCACACATCTTTCATCTAAAATATTCTTGCATTTATATCCACCGCCAGACCTTAAAACATCAATTAGGTTGGCCAAAAGAAATATGAACAATGATTTCAATAGGTTCGCCACAAAAACATAGAGTGGTCCTATACAAAGGAAAGAGAGGACCAAAAACAATATTATTGCATCTTCCAGTTTGATCTAAAACAATTCCCATACTAGCGCACAACAACCCAAGTCGAAAACAAGGAAACTTGTAGATGAAACATGTAGCACATAACCAGTAAGCCCAAAAACATACTTCCAATTGAATCAAATCAATGCAGTCCCAAACAAGATAGGTCAAGACCCAAATCTACCTTAACACATCTTTATATTCAAGTGAAAACCTTCAAGCACATAACACAAGAAAAGGAACAAGCGCTTTTAGCCAAATATCCATAAATAACCCAGAAAATCAACTCAAGAAATAATGTAGCACCAAGGAGCTCAACCAACAATGTGAGGATCACATGGGGATGTTCCATGAATATCCAAAAACACTTCCAAACACTTCTTCCATACTGTCATGCCACCAATAGCCACCACAGGCCAAAAATGAATAGAATACTTTATTCCAGAGACACAAAATACACAGTCATGAGATATTGCATTAATAGTGTTGGAACCAAAATCTTCATCTAAAATTATGTTGATTTTTTCATATAAAATCAAGGGTCTCTCTTCGTATTTTCACAAAATTTATGTTTCTGCCATCCACAAATTCAAATTAGCCTTTTACCGCCATACCGCTGCCATACTTGATCACCGCATATGTGCCCTGCCTTTTACCTCCTTACTGCGGCCTCCAACAAAGTAACTCACAGTAACACGGTCAGAGGGTAGCAATATACTATATTACTACTATACCGCGGAGGGTTGATACCTAGCCCACGGTAAAGGAGGGTCATCATCAACACTAGCAAAGGGAACCGCTATACCACGGAGGGTCAAAATGAAGCTCGCGGTAGAGGAATGAAGCAAGAACAAACATAAAGGAGAACCACTATACCGCAAAGGGTCAGAATGTGGCCCGCGGTTAAGCGGTATATAAGGTAAATCACTAAGTATACACTGCGGTACCGCCAAGGAGGCCAAGGAAGTGTGCGGTAGTACGGTAATCAGCCGTTAGAGCATTAAATGAAGGCCAGTCACATCAATCAGCATCAAAATATGAAATTTAGCTCGGTGTGAAGGATTTGAATTATATATAACTTATATGGCAATTAATTTGGTATGATATGAGAATTAAACAAGGAATATTGTGATTTTGTTCGCTCGTGGTAGCAGAAGTTGAATACAGGCGAGCTCAAGGTGTGACAGTCAAAAGGATTCTTCAAAATAACCGATATTCTTGGTAAGCTTTAATCACCACACATTGAATTTTAAGCAATGGCGCCTAAGAAAATAGAAGTATGAACTAAAAAAGAGGAAAAATCCAGTAAAGTTTCATTACAGTCGCCATTACTTGCCCTGCTACTTGGTTCAGTTGATAAAGGTCCTAAGAGGGTATTTAAAGATTTAGCTCAGGGGTGTAGAGATCCAATAATTCCATAGTCTAGGTGGAATTTGTAATGGTATTTTATAGGAACAGAGATGAAAGGGTCCCGGTATCGAACCGATGGACTCTTGACATGGGAAAATTGATAGTTTCTAATGTTTTTGTTGATGTCAAGCTAATTAGAGCTCTTTCTAGTAGATATCATGCCCCGTCGAAACTTTTCAGGCTCCTAGATGGTCAATGTTTGGTAGATATCTCAAGGGAAGCTATAATTAGGTGTTTTAACCTAAACAAGCAAGCTGTCACAGAAATAGATTTGGGGAGGCTAGAGCAGGAGTACAAGAGACTGAAAAGGACTTATAGAATTGATGAGCTCCCTATGCACATGAAAAGGGGTGACAAGAATAGAGTCCTTCCTATTCCGTCATCAAAAGTTGAACCCTTTCTAGTATCTGACTTTCAGACCTATTTCAAAAACACCTACTATGCACTATGTCAAATTCTTGGAATTGATGTTGAAGACAATGTCAATTGGATTGATGAGGATGGCAATGATTATCCAACACCCTGAATCCAATGTGGAGTTTGATTTTGCTTCTATCATTGAAGAAAAAATTCATGAAGGGTTGTCACAGGTTAGGGAACCTAAGGCCCCTATAACTTTCAAAAAAATATTCCTTACTGTGTCATTTAATTCTATTTCAAAATGAAACAAAGTGGACTAAAAGGATGAAGTTGAGCACACATGAAAATGGAGTTATTCTCCTAGTGCAAAATTGGTGCTATGTTTGGGATAGTAGGTGCACTGAAGGTGACTTTTTTGTGTTTAGGGATGACTTTGTCATCAGATTAATTACTCCCCTTGGTTTTCCTACATCGAGGCTACCACAATCTTTAATGGAGGTCATGAGACCCATGCAATACAAACCAGACTAGGGTTTCACACACAACTATGCTAATTGGTTTTTAATGCCACAATATACCATCATTAGGATGTATGGTTGTGATTAGGCCCCTCATATTTTACCAAAGTTTGTGCCTAGTAGATTATTGTTTTTAGAATTTATGTGGAAAATGCTCTAGATGGAGCATGATCTCATGAAGAATAGGAGAAAGGGGACTTTCTTTCCTAACTTGACAATTTTTGAGGAGTTATCAGTTGGATCAGATATTTTGGAAGTTGTGCAAAGATTCATAAGAGCCAATTTTTCTCTCAGATCAGGAAAAGAGAGAGTATGTGATCCAGAGGGTGACATCAACAATATCAGAAGGACCCTGCTTACAAAGAGGTTGATAACACATGCATTTGAACCAGAAGAGGATGTAATAAGAAACCTGCTATATTTTGTAGATGTGTTGAAACAAGGAAAAGATGGTTAATGATGATGAGATGGGAAGACCAAAAGAAAGAAAAAGATAAGAAGTTCAAGGGGTTCTTTGTTGAGGAACCAAATTTGTTGAAAAGGATGCAATTGGTCCTTGGTAAATTCGATGAACTGTATAAAAAGGATCAGGAAGAGAAATCAGATCCACCATCTGCACCCCAGCCACCATCATCCATAGCCTCCACATCACATACACCACCTCCATCACCAGTTCATCCATCTCTTCCATCTCCAACTGATGAGCCTCCTGCTAAGAAATAGAGAATTGAGTCACTAGTTGACTATGGGTCAAGTGATGAAGAGCAAGAAGTAGTCTTGACTCTGGCTGAGATGAAAGAGGTAGCAGAACAACAAAAGGTGTTAGAGCCTCATGACCCAAAAATAAGAATATCAGAAGTTGTTGATGAGATTCAAGATGATGAGAGAATAGTTACTTCTCTACGGTTCATGGAGGATGATGATTTCATCCATACAAGGCAATTCAAAGATTTTTGGATAAAAATGAAAATGAAACAATTTGATGATAGGCTGAAGATTAATCTCATTGGGATTGATGATTCAAAGCATGCAGAGGTGCAGGCCCAGAAAATGGCAGAGTTGGATATTGATAACATCAATATTACTCCCAAAGAAGCAAGGGAATTGGTGCTAAATAGTAACATGTTGATCATACCTAGAATGGAACTCTCCAAGGTGTTTCTGTTAGATCAAATCAGAGCCCGGGATGATCCAAACTTGGTTGCAGAATTTGATTCAGAAGGAGTTTCAAGCACGGGATACAATCCTACCACCCAGATCCTTTCCCTATGGACGAAGCAAAAGAACACAAGGAAGCCAAGGCTTCTAGATGTTGTATAGGAAATGAGAGGATTTGCAATGGTCAGGACAATGAAGGACACTACTCCAATAGAAGCAGCAACCATAACTATGCATTCAACCATGTTTACAAAATATGTAGTAGAAAATATGGAAAAGAAGATAACAAAGTATGAGAAGAGACTCAAGTTATCAAATGATGAAATAAATAAGTTATTCATTGAAAATGTCATATTAAAGCAACAATTGCAAGAAGCCATAGATGTAAAAGGAGATGAAATAGTTGTCTATCATCCACCTGCTCCAATTGAAGATCCACAAATTCAATAGTTGAAAGAAGAGATTGAAAATTTGAAGAAACATAATATGGATGATGTCAAGCAGCACATCTTGGGCACCTTAAAAGAAATATTAAAGCACAGAGTTGAAGTTTTAAAAGAGAAGATAAGTGGAGTCCATGAGGGTTTTAGTCAGTTGGTGAAAGCTCTGGAACAAATAAATACTAATTCCCCTATCTTAGAGGAATTACAGAAAAGATGGCAGCCCACTTACCATATTTTAACCACTATGTGCAAAGCAACACAAAGGGATCCTAATGCACCTCCTAGATTAAAGCCTACTCAAGAGATGGTGAAGGGAGTTATTGATGAGCATAAGTATTTGATTGACATGAAGAAGAAGGTAGAGAACAAAAGGAATTCATTTGATTCAATAAAACACAGTTTTAGTCCTTTGATCATTAAAGGTGATGGACAACTCAAGGATGTGGATGAATGGAAGAATGAGTTTGATCAAATGGTTCCTCAATGCTTGACATGTATTCAGGGTGATGGTGATATCAATTTGGAGAAGTTTCACACTCTTCTTGATGGAATTATGACATTGGATAATGGTTATACAAAGTTTTTCGTAGATGCCAGAAACTTGCTCGATAGCAGATGGAAGAGCCACCTTACAAACGTCACTGTTGCACAGGAATTCAAGTGGCTAAATGATTTAACAATTAGCAAGTGGCAAGAGAAATATCTGGGTTCAGATGAAGATTAATCGTCATCAAGAAAATATTATCATAAAGTAAAAGCTTTGCACAGGTCTTTAGTGACTCAGGCTTTTACTTGAAGATTAACAGATTGGCATGTGTTAGTTTTAGTTATCTCTAATACATTTTATATTTTCAATTAAGTTTTGTTATCAAAAGTCATGACCTTTGGTCCGAAGCTTGTTGCCTCTTAATAAATAAGAGAGACCAAGACCAAAGGGATGATGGGAAGATTAGAATAGATAGAAGTAGGTGAATAGGGATTGATACAATGTTTACATCAAAAAGGATCAAGATGCACATGTAAATTTTGAAGGAGTTAATGGAAAATCTATGATTTGGTGGCTCTATGTTGGTATCAATTGTTTGTTAAGTTAATTGAAGATATTATTTTTTTGTCTTCATATTTAATATTTATTTGTTGTTTAAATTGATATAGCAAGCATATTTTCAATTTATCAGTGCACATTTGTTGTGTTTGTGTGGCATAATTAATTGGGTCTTTCATGTAAAGATTAAAATCCTCTTTATTATTCACAGCAACTTAGAATTATTATTTTGGATTATTAAAGAAGAATTTGATAATTACATCCCTTCCTATTTATACAAGTTATAAACATAGAAGTTCCAAACAGTTAAAATTAATTCCAGTTATAAGTCACTTAACTCTGATTTCTATTTGACTCCATATACCCAACAAGGCACTCGTCTCATACTTTCACCATTTAGTTTCATCCATTTTTTACATCTGTTAACTGAACATATTAGGTTTTACCTTGATATTGCTTATACAATCTACACCAAAATAAGAATTCATTTATCCACTCCCAACTGCCATTGTGGATAGATTGCTTTAAGGAATAAATACAGTTCAAATCTGCTTCATTCACATAGGTATACCTGCCTAGGTCTGGTAGTGCCTGAAGAGAAGAAGGTTTAAATTCATCATTTGACCTTGTACATTTTCCAAAAGTGTTGTGAGAGCTTGGAAACCTCTCGTGGTTCAAACCTGCATTTTTGAGACCTAACAGTTTGACGACTCTACTGGGGAGTCAACTTAGAGTTAGGGCCTTTTTCATAGAGTTAAAAATATTATACAGACTCCGTTGAGAATAAGAATTTGTAACATTTTCTCACTTTTAGGAAAGTGAGTTGCGACTCTGATAAAGAAAAGTACACATTAATCAAATCAACATGCATGGTAGAAGGTCCCATTATAAAGGAGGTATGAGTGACAACAACAAACGGACAAACAAGAATGATAAGGGTAAGAGAGTGTTTGATGACATGTGCATGAAAAATAAGGACAAAACGTCAAAACCACACGGTGAGATACATGATTGCTATGATACATGGACAAATAGTTCAGGTGGAGAACCTTGTACTCCTGAAGAAAGAAGAAACCCTTTTTATAATCCTCAGAAATAAGAGGAATTCAACGCTAAACTTGAGGCTGAAAGAGTCAAGAATCAGCAGGAATATGATCAAAGAATGGAAGGCAACCAAAATGAGCCCATTAATAATGTAGCCCCTCAAGAAATTTATGAATTCATGACTCAAGAAGAATTAGAAGCACACTTGGAATTTGAGAGACAAGAAGTGGAAAGAGCAAAAGCAAAGCATGAATAGAAGAGGCTCCAAACAATAAAGGAACTCCAAGATTTAAAATTACAGAAAGCTCAAATTAATGCTCAGATGGCTAACCTCTCTAAATATGTACCACCTCACAGGCAAGGAAACAATAATGCGGGACCTTCAAATCCACCAAAATCTCCTCAGAATCAGATGGGGAATCAATACAGACAACCAAATGTTCCACCTCACAACCCATCACAACACCCAAATACTATATCACCTCATGGTCAACAATATGTGCCACCTCCCCATACATAGTACAACAATCCATTATACCAATATCAACATCCTCATAACCTACCCCCTCAGCAATACACAACCATGATTAGACAATTTGACTTAACAGGATTTCAATTATATCCTTACCCTATGGATAGAAGCTGGAGAGGTCTTGTCCCAAAATTCATAGGGAGTAGTGAAATTACTGCTGAGGAACATTTAAGGAGTTTTAATGCTTTTATTCAAGATCTGGATATGTAATATGAAGATATACATATGAGGTTTTTTATGATGTCACTAACTGAAGAAGCTAGAGACTGGTTTAATAGTTTTCCCACAGCTTCAATCGACTCCATTCAGGAGTTTCAGGATCAATTCCTTGAACAGTATGGGAACCATTGTGCACCAGATTTTGCCTTCCATGAATTAGTAACTATCCAGAAACATTAGAATGAGTCGATTTATGACTTCAACTAAAGGTTCAACAAATTGCAAAATAAGATACTACCTAGGTCAAAGTTAGCAGACCCTGCAGCAATGAGTATTTATTTAAAGGAATTTGATCCAAAGACAGGCTATGAGATCAGAAATAGGTGCCCCAGGAATCTAATTGAAGCTCAGAAAATAGCATTAACTATTGAGAACAATAGAAAGGCTGCAAGAATGGTTCCTAAAAGAGATAATCCTAGGGTCCCTCAATAATTCAACAATCCTCAACATAGACAAGAGAATATATACATAAATGAGAGGCTGAGGTTACATGACATGCCTTACAATACAAATTGGAAGGATGGAAATCCTGTGATGGATAGACCTAGAAGCAAAGAAACTCCTGATCCTTTAAAGAAGAGAGGAGCATATATGGTCAACAATAGTCTTTGGTGTGAAATTTGTGACGCGCCACATTCCCCTGATCATTGTATTGTGGCTTAGAAGATGCAAGAAGAAGAATTATTGGTAGATAATGATGGAGAAGATCATATGATATATTTAACCTCTAACACCCCCCATCCTGTTGAGGAGAAATATTCATCTTCCGAAGAAGAAGGTTATGAGTATGATGTTGATCACCAAAGATATAACATTCATATGGCCGAACAACAAGTCTTATTTGATCGTGAAGAAAACAATGATGAGAAATATCATCCTAGTGCACCATATCAGTCAGGCAAGAGCAGTATAAGGAGACCAACCGAGGAAGAGATCAATAAATTGACTATTGTTGCAATAGAACAAGCTAAAAGCAAATATTGGTTGAGAAACAAAACTGTAAATGAAGATGATGGTGTCCCAAGGGGGATATTTATGAAATATAAAACACAAGGAGCACCAAAGAAAACAGAAAATAAGCAGCCTGAAAAAAGTGTGCAGAAGCATGTTTAGAAGGAAGAAAGCAAAGAGTTGCATAAAATAAACAAAATCCTGATGCTACAAATAAAAGGGAAAAAGAGCAAAGGAAAGGAGAATCATTGGAGCAAAAGAAGTTGATAAAATCATAAGGTACCTCCTTTGACTTTACACAAGCTTTATCCCAGGTGAAAATGTTTGTCCCATTACTTGAAATGATGAAAATTAAGGAGTATAGGGATAGTGCCATTCAATTGATATCTAGTGGGAATAATAAAAACATGAGTGTTGAAAATAAAGGGACTAAAAAGGTCAACAATAAGCAAGAAAAGGTGAATATTCCTGAGGTATGTCTAAGGAATACACTGATAAATCCTCTGCCAGTTGAACCATTCTTTACTACATTGCTTATAAATAACAAACTAGTGAGGAATTGTATGATAGACTCAGGTGTTTTCATCAACATTATGCCAGTTGGAGTTATGAAACAATTAGGCATGTGGGTAGATACTAATGGTGGCAAGTGTTATGCTATGGATAGCAGACCTGTTCCAGTAGTAGGGATAATGAAAGATGTAGAGGTGAAGTTGGTTGCTTACCCACAAGAAATGTACAACATTGATATAACTGTGATTGATACACCTCCTCACTTTGGGATACTTTTTTCAAGGCAATGGACAACATTAGTTGGAGGGAATGTGAAATTCAACCTATCTTATGCACCAATACCAATGAATGGTCAAGAGGTAAAATTGTATAGGGAGCCAAGGATGAATCAAATTGTAGACCATGTACCTCAAGATCAATTGAATTGCTTTTGTGATGTAGATTTGGGGAGTTTCAGGGTGGAACCTTCTCAGCCTGAGTTAGTCAATATTGATCCGATTGACAAACATGTTTCTAAAATCAGCATGGTGTATGGAAGATGTATTTCGAGGGAGCATATAGTCAAGAAGGCAATGGGGTTGGGGTAATTTTTATCTCACCGGAAGGTATCACATTCAAATATTCATTTTTGTTGACTTTTGAGTGTACTAACAATGTAGCAGAATATGAGGCTTTGCTAATTGGTTTAAATATGGCTATAAAACATAAGATCAAATTGCTGATAGTTTTGGGAGATTCTGAGTTAATTGTTTCACAAGTCAGGTCAAAATATGCAACAAAACACAAAAGGTTGAAACAATAGAGGAATGGTGTATGAGATACAATTGAGTTATTTGATGCTTTTTCAATTGAATGGATAGACAGGTCAAAAAACATAATGGCAATTTTTTTAGCAAATGTAGCCTTGAGAAGAGATGATATCACCTTGGCTGGAGTATCCCAAGTGGAATTCAAGACAAGACTTGCTATCCCTGACAATATATACAGCTGGCAGCTTTTCAATGATGACACCGACCTTATAAAGTTTCTTCATTGCATAGATCAGTACGAGGCTCAGGAGATTGAATTCAATGCTTTTGTGGAGGAGGTAGATGGGAAATAGACTGTATTTGGGAAGGAGGTATTACAGCTTAAAACTAACAAACTTCCCAAAGGACTTGTGGCATTAGAAAGAGTATATGATAGAAATTATCGATCTCTCATAAAGCAAACACCAATCAAAAGAGAGGATATTGAAGAAATCAATCTGGGGACTGAGCTAGCACTAAAAAAGGTGTATATTGGCAAGAAAATAAGTCCAACAATCAGAAGAATGTTGATTGCATTGTTGAGAAAGTACAAGCATGTGTTTGCATGGTCCTATGAAGATCTCAAGGCATATAGGGAGGATTTGTTTCAACACAAGATCCCATTAAAACCAGATGCAAAACCATTCAGACAAAAGCAAAGGCCCATCAACCCAACTCTAGAACCAAAGATGTAGGAGGAACTAGCAAAACTCAGAGATGGGGGCATTATCAAACCCATTAGACATTCAACATGGGTCTCAAACTTGGTTCCAGTAAGAAAAAAGAATGGGATATTAGACTATGTGTAGACTTCAGGAATTTGAATGTTGCCTCTCTCAAAGACAATTACCCTCTCCCTAATATGGAAGCTACACTGCATAAGGTGACAGGGTGTGAGTTGTTATCAATGATGGATGAATTTTCTGGCTACAATCAAGTCAAAGTTAAAGAGTCTAAGAAATATAAGATAGCTTTTACTACTCCATGGGGGACGTATGTTTATGTGAGAATGCCATTTGGTCTCACAAATGCAGGGGCAACATTCCAAAGAGCCATGGATGTGGCATTTGCAGATCTAATCAATGCTATAATGGTAGTGTACCAAGATGACCTTACTACTTATTCAAAAACAGTTGAAGATCATGTAGGACACTTGGAGAAGATATTCATCAAGGCTTTGGAATATGGTATTAGTCTAAATCCTAAAAAATGTCACTTTGTTGTTACAGAGGGTAAACTTTTAGGGCATATTGAGTCAAAAGAGGGAATTAGAATAGAGCCTGAAAGGGTAGAAGCCATAGATAAAATCCCCATTCCTAAGACTATCAAGGCCATTCAATCATTTTTTGGGAAAATTAACTTTGTTAGGAGATTTGTGTCCAACTTTGCTGAGATTTTTAAACCCATATCCAAAATGTTAGAAAAGGGAGAAAAGATAGACTGGACTGTAGAAGCCTTAGAAGCCCTTATATCCATAAAAAAGGCCATCAAAGAAGCCCCTATCCTTAAGTCTCCTAATTTTTCCAAACCTTTTCAAATATTTTCATTTGCCTCATTCCATATTATAGCTACTATTATGTTACAAAAAATGATGAGGGTCATGAGCAGCCCATAACCTTTTTTAGAAAATCACTGCAAGGGTCGGAGTTGAAATACGATATTATGGAAAAACAATCCTTTGCATTCGTCAAAGCAACAAAAGCTTTCAGACCATATCTTGTTGGAGCCAAAGTAATTTCCTATGTCCCACATGCAGCTGTGAAAGATATTTTGACACAAACAAAAGTAACAAGGAAGAGATGTAGATGGATTAATAAAATCCAAGAATTTGATATGGAGATTCAAATTACTAAGTTAGTATGAGGACAGGATTTGGCCAAGCTAATGGCAGAGACAAATATTGAAGCAAATCAAATCTACAATATAGAGAATGAGGAGAATGCAATTGCAAGTATTGAACATACTTCTTGGTACACAAACATTGTGTATTATCTTAGGCACATGAAATTCCCTAAGAGATTGAATGATAACCAAAAGAGAACTTTGAAGCTGCAAGCATCAAAGTATGTGTTCATAGAGGGTGATTTGTTTTGGAAAAATAGGGATGGGATGTTATTGTTGTGTCTAGATGAATCACAGGCTGAACATGTCTTGAGAGAGATGCATGAAGGAGTGTGTGGAGGTCATTACTCTGCCAAAACAATTGCACACAAGATTCTCAGGGCAGGCTATTACTGGCCTAAGGTCTTTAATGATTCCTTTTCATATGTAAGAAGGTGTGAAGCTTGCTAGAAGTTCTCAGGAAAGATGAAATATCAAGGAGCCTTACCACTTAGACCTTTACAGGTTGAAGGTCCTTTCCATCAATGGGGGATTGATTTTATTGGGGAGATATAAGAGAAGTCAAGTGGAGGACATAAGTGGATATTGGTAGCTACTGATTACTTCACCAAATGGGTAGAGGAAATCCCAACTAAGCAAGCAACAAGCAAAGTGGTAGTAAATTTCCTAATGGAGAGTATTCTAACTAGATGTGTTTCAGGTCTGATGAATTTAAAGAATTTTGTAGTACATATGGCATTACTATTTCTTATGCAGCCCCTTACCACCCAAAAGAAAATGGTCAGGAAGAGTCTAGTAACAAAATTCTTCTGAAGATCATAAGAAGGATGCTAGACAGGAACAAAAAAGCATGGGATTCGAAGTTGAGAATGGTTGTGTGGGCAGACATGATCACTGTGAAGAAGGCAATTGGAAAGTCTCTATTTGAACTGGTATATGGAACACAAGCTAGGATGCCATTACAAAACTTACTACTAATCTATGATTTTATCCTTCAAGAAGATATAGATATTCCAAAGCCAATGGAGGAGAGAATGGAGCAACTTGCAGAACTGGATGAGATAAGGAGAACAGCTCAAAAGCAAAATGAGAAGTTGCAATCACAAATAAAATATCTATTTGATAAAAAAGATAAGAATAGAAAATTTGAGGAGAATGAATTGGTATTGATGTGGAATGCTAGATGCCAGGAAAAGGGCAAGCATGGAAAATTTGAAGCCTTGTGGTTAGGGCCCTTTGTTATCACTAGAAGAGGAGGAGACGATTCATATTACTTGCAAAATATGTGTGGAGAAAACCAAGAGTTGCTTGTACATGGGAAATTTCTAAAGCACTTCTTTTCTTAAGTACTAGAGGTTTAAGGATTTCCAGTGCATGGAAAATTATTAACAGCCCTCTTAAAAAGATGTCTTTCCATGCACAGTAGTTTAGGAAACTTGCAAAGGGACTAGGACTTGATAGTACATGAACAATCCTAGGTGTCCCTTATTAAAAATTATTTTCTTTCCATGTACAGTAGTGTAGGATCATCTCCACCTTCATCATTTTCCATCTCCATATCCATTCCATCCACTCCATTTTCCACCATACCATCTCAAGTCCCGGTCAGTAACTAGAGATTTTGGATTCTTGCAGTGATCAATAAATCACTCATTCCCAACTAGAGCCACTATTGGAACCAGAATCTTCATCTAAAATTCTGTTGATTTTGTCATATAAAATCAAGGGTCTCTCTCAATATTTTAATAAAATTTATGTTTTTTCCATCCACAAAGTAAAATTAGCCTTTTACCGCCATACCGCTGCCATACTTGATCACCCCATATGTGCCCTGCCTTTTACCTCCTTACCGCAGCCTCCAACAAAGTAACTCATGATAGCACAGTGAGAGGGTAGCAATATACTATATTACCGTTATACTATGGAGGGTTGATACCTAACCTACGGTAAAGCAGGGTCATCATCAGCACTAGCAGAGGGAACCGCTATACTGTGGAGGGTCAAAATGAAGCCTGCAGTAGAGCAGTGAAGCAAGAACAGACATAAGGGAGAACTGCTATACCGCGGAGGGTCAGAATGTGGCCCACGATAAAGCGGTATATAAGCTAAAGCACTAAGTATACACCGCGGTACCGCCAAGGAGGCCAAGGAAGTGTGCGGTAGTATGCTAATCAGCCGTTGGAGCATTACATGAAGGCCAGTCACATCAATCAACATCAAAATATGAAATTCAGTTCGGTGTGAAGGATTTGAATGATATAGAACTTATATGGCAATTAATGTGGTATGATATGAGAATTAAACAAGGAATATTGTGAATTTGTTCGCTCGTGGTAGCAGAAGCTTAATACAGGTGAGCTCAAGGTGTGACAGTCAAAAGGATTCTTCAGAACAAGCGATATTCTGAGTAAGCTTTACTCACCACACATTGAATTTTGAGTAATGGTGCCTAAGAAAACAGAAGTAGGAACTAAAAAAGAGGAAAAATCCAGTAAAGTTTAATTACAGTCTCCATTACTTGCCCTACTACTTGGTTCAGTTGATAAAGGTCCTAAGAGGGTCTTTAAAGATTTAGCTCAGGGGTGTAGAGATAAAATAATTCCACAGTCTGGGTGGAATTTGTATTGGTATTTTTATAGGAACAGAGATGAAAGGGTCTCAGTATCGAACCCATGGACTCTTGGCATGGGAAAATTGATAGTTTCTAATTTTTTTGTTGATGTCAAGCTAATTAGAGCTCTGGCTAGTAGATATCATGCGCCGTTGAAAGTTGCCAGGCTCCCAGATGGTCAATGTTTGGTAGATATCTCAAGGGAAGCTATAATTAGGTGTTTTAACCTAAACAAGCAAGTTCTCACAAAAATAGATTTGGGGAGGCTAGAGAAGGAGTACAAGAGACTGAAAAGGACTTATAGAATTGATGAACTCCCCCTGCACATGAAAAGGGGTGACAAGAATAGAGTCCTTCCTATTTCATCTTCAAAAGTTGAACCCTTTCCAGTATCTGACTTTCAGACCTATTTCAAAAACACCTACTATGCACTATGTCAGATTCTTGGAATTGATGTTGAAGACAATATTTCAATTGGATTGATGAGGATTGCAATGATTATCCAACACCCTGAATCCAATGTGGAGTTTGATTTTGCTTCTATCATTGAAGAAAATATTCATGAAGGGCTATTACAGGTTAGGGAATCTAAGGCCCCTATAACTTTCAAAAAATATTCCCTACTGTGTCATTTAATTCTATTTCAAAATGAAACAAAGTGGACTAAAAGGATGAAGTTGAGAACACATGAAAATGGAGTTATGCTCCCAATGCAAAATTGGTGCTATGTTTGGGATAGTAGGTGCACTGAAGGTGACTTTGTTGTGTTTAGGGATGACTTTGTCATCAGATTAATTGCTCCCTTTGGTTTTCCTACACCGAGGCTACCACAATCTTTAATGGAGGTCATGAGACCCATGCAATACAAACCAGATCAGGGTTTCACACACAACTATGCTGATTGGTTTTTAATGCCACAATATACCTATTAGGGTTAGAAAGGCAGATATCTAACAATTAAATGCAAATTTAATTAATAAAACAAAGAAACTAAAAACAAAGATAGAATAAATTATAACACAGAGAATTTAACATGGTTCACCCAATCTGGGCTACATCCACCAAACCATAGCCATCTAATGATTTTATTATCCAATACAAAAACCTATTACAATCTTGTGAATAATCGCATTTTTTTCATCATACTGTAACCCCCATCTGAACCCCTTTTTAACAAGCTTAGAAGCTTCCAGATTAGGGTTCTACAAAGTTGGTTTTTTCCCTTTTTCGTTGATTTTTCCTTTTTCGGTGACAGTATAGCATGATCAGTTGCCACATACCAAATCTCCCACTTGGAGATTGATCCTAGACGACACTGCTGCACTTACAGCTCCCACTGGAAATAAGTACCTTGGACCCTACTGCTCTATTATACTTGAATTCAACCTTGAAGGCCAACTGAAGCTGAAGAGGAGCTCAACTTCTCCCTTGTCACCACCTTCGTAAACATATATGCTAGATTGACATCTATATGTATCTTGTCCAACTTGACCTGTCCATCCTCCAACATCGACTGAATAAAATGATATCTCAATTGTATGTGTTTTGTTTTAGAATACAAGGCAGAATTCTTTGCAAGATGTATAACACTCTGGCTGTCTGTAAACAAGTAATTTCTAGTCTGTTGTTTTCCCAACTCGTCCATGAAAAGTTGCAGCCATATCATCTCCTTTGCTGCCTTTGTTGCAGCAACATACTCTGCCTTTGTGGTGAATAAAGCAACCACCTTTTGCAATTGAGAAATCCAACTCACTGTTGTCCAACCAACTATAAATACATAACCTGTGGTACTCCACCTGGTATCTATATCCCCTGCCAAATCTGAGTCAACATAGTCTTTTAAATTAGTATTAAAGCCCCCAAAACATAAACATTTATTGGATGTACCTCTCAAGTACCTAAGAGTCCATTTTACCGCATTCCAATGCTCAACTCTAGGATGACTCAAATACCTGCTAACAACTCCTACGACATGTGCAATATCTGGTCTCGTGCATACCATGGCGTAGATTGAACTACCTACAGCTGAAGCATATGGTACCTTGGACATTTTTTCTTCCTCCTCTTGTGTCTTTGGACACATATCCTTAGTCAATTTAACATGACTAGGCAAAGGTGTGTTGACAGCTTTTGCATTCTCCATATGAAATCTCTACAACACCTTTTCAATATAATTAGCCTGAGATAAAAACAATTGTCTGTTTTTCCTATCTCTACAAATTTTCATACCAAGGATTTGTTTTGCTGCCCCCAAATCCTTCATAGCAAAAAATTTTGCTAACTGTTGTTTTAGCTCACTTATGTGATCCATGTTAGACCCTACTACAAGCATGTCATCAACATATAAACATATTAAAATAATGTAGTTGTCATTATCCAACCTCTTAAAATAAACACAATGGTCAGAATTACACCTGTTGTAGCCTTGCTCAGCCATAAAACTATCAAATTTCAAGTACCATTGTCGAGGTGCTTGCTTCAAGCCATATAAACTTTTCTTCAATTTACACACTAGTTTCTCCTTACCTTTGACCTCAAATCCTTGTGGTTGTTCCATATATATTTCCTCTTCCAAATCACCATGGAGAAAAGGCTATTTTAACATCAAGTTGTTCTAAATACAAATCTTTAGCAGCCACAATACTTAAAACAATACGAATAGAATTCATTTTAACAACTGGAGAAAAAATCTCATCAAAATCAATACCCTTTTTCTGTGCAAATCCCTTTACAACTAATCTGGCTTTAAATCTCTTCTTACCTCCATCCTCCTCTTAAAGCCTATAAACCCATTTGTTTGGTAAAGCCTTTTTACCTATAGGCAACTTGCATAATTCCCAAGTCTAATTTTTCAGCAAGGAGTCCATTTTTTCTTCCATTCCATGCTCCCACTGAACCTTGGTATCCACCTGCATAGCTTCATCATAATATTTTGGTTCACCAGCATCAGTTAACAAAATAGTATACAACGAGGGAGAGAATCTTTCTGGACGTCTACTTATCCTTGAAGATCGTCTAACATTCACAGGAGTTTGTGGTATTTTTTGTTGTTGTTGTTGTTGCGGAGCATGAGGAACCACTGAAACATCATTGTTTGGAATATCATCCAACACTGCATAATCATTTTCTTTCTTTTCATGCTGCAGCAACAGATCTTTGTACAACACTTTCTCATTGAATATGACATCCCTGCTTCTCACAATCTTCTGATTTTCAAAATATCAAAACCTATAACCAAATTCATCAATGCCATATCCAACAAATATAAACTTCTTTGATTTTGCATCAAGCTTGGTTCTATTTTCATAATCCACATGTGCAAATGCTTCACAACCGAAGGTTTTTAGAAAAGAATAACTCACCTTCTTACCTTTCCATGCTTCCTCTGGAATACCACAACCCAAAGAATTAGAGGGACCTCTATTAATTAAATAAATAACAGTGTTTACAGTCTCTTCCCACATTTTTAAAGGCAACCTAGCATGCAATCTCATAGTCCGTGCACGCTCCATTATTGTTCTATTCATGCACTTAGCCACTCCATTTTCCTGTGGAGTCCTTGGAACCATTTTCTGCCTATGAATACCATTAGAGGAACAATAATCTTCAAACTCTTTGCTGCAATACTCACCACCATTATCAGATCTGAGACATTTTAGCTTTTTACCCGTCTCATTCTCAACCAAGCTTCTCCATTTTTTAAAAGTTTCAAATACATCAGATTTCTGCCTAAGGAAATAAATCCATACCTTCCTAGTTGCATCATCAATGAATGTAACATAATACGAGAGCCACCGAGAGAAGATACCTGAGCTGGTCCCCATACATCTGTATGCACAAGCTCCAATTTCTCATCTTTCTTTTACTTCCCATCCTTGAGAAAACTTACTCTCTTTTGTTTTCCATACACACAACTTTCACAAAAATCCATATTAACACATTTTAGACCTGGTAAAACATTATTTGAATGAAGTACTTTCATACCTTTTGCACTCATATGCCCAAGTCTATTATGCCACAGTGTTGATTCAAAGTCCACGGCAACTGTATGATCTTCTACCTGCTAAACTGCAGCAACTATTCCTGAACATTGACCTTTTTCTGTAACAATTAAAGTAGAAGGAACAATATGACCTGTACAAATATATAAGGTGCCTACTTTCACACCTTTTTCTACCACTAAGCCACCCTTTGTGACCTTCCAATTTTTATCACTAAATGTAACAACACAACCTTCATCATCTAGTTGCCCTGCTGAAATTAAATTTTTGCTTAACTTTGGAACATGCCTTACCTCATTCTACAACTTAATCTTGATTCTTCCCTTTCCAACAATCTAACAAGGTTCATTATCTCCTAAATAAACCAGCCCAAAATCCCCTTGGACATAATCAAGAAAATAACTTCTATGGGGGGTAGCATGAAATGAAGCCCCTGAATCTAACACCCAAGAATCATCAGCATTATCAAGGGAAAGAATCAAAGCATCCTCATTAGATTTATTACTTACCACATTTGCCTCTTTATTTCTTTCTTTTTTGTCTCCTTTATTTTTTCGAGACCAACAATCTTTCTTTAAATGACCCGGCTTACCATAGTACCAACAATCCCTCTTGTCTCTAGATTGGGACATTTTGTCCTTTGATTTTTCTTGTGACTTCCCACGATTTCTAGAATTGTTTTCTCTCTCCTTTGTTTTGCCCCTGCTTTCTGCATTCAGAACACTACCTGATGTGGATGTTCCACTTGAGATTTTCCTACGAATTTCCTCGCTCAAAATAACACCAACAACATCATCAAATTTCAATGTATTCGAACCAGAAACAAAATTGCTAACAGCCATTACCAAGCTATTCCAACTTTCAGGCAAAGAACACAGAATCAAAAGAGCCCTAACTTATTCATCAAAGTTTACTTTTACAGAAGTTAATTGACTGTTGACCGTATTAAACTCATTTAAATGATCAGTAACTGACCCACCTTCTACCATTTTCATATTCAATAAACGCTTCATAAGAAATACCTTATTCAAAGCAGAAGGCTTTTCATATAACTTCGCCAGGGTTTCCATCAACTCTTGAGTTGTATTTTCTATTGTAATATTGAATGCCATCGATTGTGCCAGGCATAAATGAATACTTCCAAGAGCCTTTCTATCCAAAATATCCCAATCCTCATCAGACATTGCTGCGGGTTTCTTGGTTTTCCCTTCCAATGGCCGCCATAAATCCTTCTGATAGAGGTAGTCCTCCATCTACATCTTCGATAACTAATAGTTCTGCCCATTAAACTTCTCAACCTTCTTACCCTCGTCTTCCATTACTCCCACTCAACCGTGAGACCTTCCTACAAATGATAATTAAAACACAACCCACTCTGATACCACTTGTTAGGGTTAGAAAGGAAAATATCTAACAATTAAATGCAGATTTAATTAATAAACAAAGAAACTAAAAACACACATAGAATAAATTATAAAACGGAGAATTTAACGTGCTTCGCCCAATCCAGGCTACATCCACCAAACCGCAACCATCCAATGATTTTATTAGCCAGTGCAAAAACCTATTACAATCTTGCGAATAATCGCGTTTTTTTTCATCATACTGTAACCCCCATCCAAACCCCTTTTTAACAAGCTTAGAAGCTTCCAGATCAGTCCTCACATACCAACAATACCATCATTAGGGTGTATGGTTGTGATCAGGCCCCTCATATTTTACAAAAATTTGTGCCTAGTAGAGTATTATTTTTAGAATTTATGTGGCAAATGCTTTGGATGGAGCATGATCTCATGAATAATCAGAGAAAGGGGACTTTCTTTCCTAACTTGACAGTGTTTGAGGAGTTATCAGTTGGATCAGATATGTTGGTAGAAGTGCACAGATTCATAAGAGCCAAGTTTTCTCTCAGATCAGGAAAAGAGAGAGTATGTGATCCAGAGGGTCACATCAACAATATCAGAAGGACCCGGCTTACAAAGAGGGCGATAACACATGCATTTGATCTAGAAGAGGATGTAATAAGAAACCTGGTATATTTTGCATATGTGTTTGAAATAAGGAAAAGATGGTTAATGATGATGAGATGGGAAGACCAAAAGAAATAAAAAGATAAGAAGTTCAAGGGTTTCTTTGTTGAGGAACCAGATTTGTTGAAAACGATGCAATTGGTCCTTGGTAAATTCGATGAACTATATAAAAAGGCTCAGGAGGAGAAATCAGCTCCACCATCATCCACAGCCTCCACATCACATACACCACCTCCGTCACCAGTTCATCCATCTCTTCCATCTATAACTAATGAGCCTCCTACTAAGAAACAGAGAATTGAGTCACTAGTTGACTATGGGTCAAGTGATGAAGAGCAAGAAGTAGTCTTGACTCTGGCTGAGATGAAAGAGGTAGCAAAACAGCAAAAGGTGTTAGAGCCTCATGACCCAAAAATAAGAATATCAAAAGTTGTTGATGAGATACAAGATGATGAGAGAATAGTTACTTCTCTGCGGTTCATGGAGGATGATGATTTCATCCATACAAGGGAATTCAAAGATTTTTGGATAAAAATGAAAATGAAATAATTTGATGACAGGTTGTAGATTAATCTCATTGGGATTGATGATTCAAAGCATGCAGAGGTGCAGGCCCAGACAATGGCAGAGTTGGAAGCAAGGGATTTGGTGCTAAATAGTAACATGTTGATCATACCTGGAATGGAACTCTCCAAGGTGTTTCTATTAGATCAAATCATAACCCAGGATGATCCAAACTTGGTTGCAGAATTTGATTCAAAAGGAGTTTTAGGCATAGGATACAATCCTACCACCCAGACCCTTGCCCTATGGATGAAGCAGAAGAACACAAGGAAGCCAAGGCTCTTGGATGTAGTACAGGAAATGAGAGGATCTGCAATGGTCAGGACAATGAAGGACACTACTCCAACAGAAGCAGCAACCATAACTATTCATTCAACCATGTTTACAAAAGATATAGTAGAAAATATGGAAAAGAAGATAACAGAGTATGAGAAGAGACTCAAGTTATCAAATGATGAAATAAATAAGTTATTCATTGAAAATGTTAGATTAAAGAAACAATTGCAATAAGCCACAGATGTAAAAGGAGATGAAATAGTTTTCTATCATCCACCTGCTCCAGTTGAAGATCCACAAATTCAATAGTTGAAAGAAGAGATTGAAAAATTGAAGAAACATAATATGGATGATGTCAAGCAGCACATCTTGGGCACCTTAAAAGAAATATTGAAGCACTGAGTTGAAGTTTTAAAAGAGAAGATAAGTGGATTCCACGAGGGTTTTAGTCATTTGGTGAAAGCTCTGGAACAAGTAAATACTAATTCCCCTATCTTAGAGGAATTACAGAAAAGATGGCAGCCCACTTACCATATTTTAACCACTATGTGCAAAGCAACACAAAGGGATCCTGATGCACCTCCTAGATTAAAGCCTACTCAAGAGATGGTGAAGGGAGTTATTGATGAGCATAAGTATTTGATTGACATGAAGAAGAAGGTAGAGAACAGAAGGAATTCATTTGATCCAATAAAACACAATTTCAGTCCTTTGATCATTAAAGGTGATGGACAACTCAAGGATGTGGATGAATGGAAGAATGAGTTTGATCAAATGGTTCCTCAATGCTTGACATGTATTCAGGGTGATGGTGATATCAATCTGGAGAAGTTTCACACTCTGCTTGATGAAATTATGACATTGAATAATGGTTATACAAAGTTTGTCATAGATGCCAGAAACTTGCTCGATAGCAGATGGAAGAGCCACCTTACAAAATGCACTTTTGCACAGGAATTCAAGTGGCTAAATGATTTAAAAATTAGCAAGTGGTAGGAGAAATATTTGGGTTCAGATGAATATTAATTGTCATCAAGAAAATATTATCATAAAGTAAAATCTTTGCACGGGTCTTTAGTGACTTAGACTTTTACTCGAAGATTGACAGATTGGAATGTGTTAGTTTTAGTTGTCTCTAATACATTTTATATTTTCAGTTAAGTTTTGTTATCAAAAGTCATGACCTTTGGTCTAAAGCTTGTTGCCTCTCAATAAATAAGAGAGACCAAGACCAAAGGGGTGATGGGAAGAATAGAATAGATAGAAGAAGTAGGTGAATAGGGATTGATACAATGTTTACATCAAAAAGGATCAAGATGCACGTGTAAATTTTGAAGGAGTTCATGGAAAATCTCTTATTCGATGGCTCTATGTTGGTATCAATTGTTTGTTAAGTTAATTGAAGATATTATCAGTTTGTCTCCATATTTAATATTTATTTGTTGTTTAAATTCATATAGCAAGCATATTTTCTATTTATCAGTGCACATTTTTTGTGTCTGTGTAGCATAATTAATTGGGTCTTTCAAGTAAAGATTAAAATTCTCTTGATTATTCATAGCAACTTAGAATTATTATTTTGGATTATTAAAGAAGAATTTGATAATTACATCCCTTCCTGTTTATACAAGTTATAAACATGGAAGTGCCAAACAGTTAAAATTATTGCCAGTTATAAGTCACTTAACTCTAATTTCTATTTGACTCCATATACCCAACAAGGCATTGGTCTCATACATTTCACCATTTAGTTTCATCCATTTTTACATCTGTTAACTGAACATATTAGGTTTTACCTTGATATTGCTTATACAATCTATACCAAAATAAGAATTCATTTATCCACTCCTAACTGCCATTGTGGATAGATCGCTTTAAGGAATAAATACGATTCAAATCTGCTTCATTCACATAGGTATACCCGCCTAGGTCTGGTAGTGCCTGAAAAGAAGAAGGTTTAAATTCATCATTTGACCTTGTACGTTAGCCAAAAGCGTTGTGAGATCTTGGCAACCTCTCGTGGTTCAAACCTACGTTTTTGAGACCTAACAAATAGACCAACTTGCAGACCACTTTAACACAAGAGATTGGAACTAAGACACTGCATAGACATTGAGAGTACATTCACCAAGTCGTAGGAGTAGAGACATCAATGCGGAGAAACACGGATCATTTTTTGAACCAATCCAGACAACCAACAACACTGCCAACCTTCTACATTTCACAAAAACCTCCTCAAAAATACAGGTGACATGAAAAGATAGGAGTGCAACATCCACAGAGTACAGACTTTGAATCCCAAACCACAAGACCATATCTTCAACAACAAAGGAATGTAGAGCATTCTCCCAAATAGCATTCAACGCAACTTCTCGAACCAAAAACACTCAATCAACTTGCGGAGGCTAGAACTTTCTTTCAGAAACAACAAGAGAGAGCATTTAATACATTGTAGACCATCAGCAACATCTCTCCACCATTAGCAACACTTCTAATCCTCATCTTAATATATCATTATAAAACCAACTCCGTGGATATCAAGACAAGGCATGACATCCAACCATGAACTTTAGCAGCACTATCATATATCAATGACAACCAATGCCAACCAACAATGCAACCATCTTTCCCAAGCATATGCAATGATCTCCTTAGGTGTTGACATCAATGACAACCACAACCAATTCACCAAGTATTGACATCAATGACAATGACTGCACCAACACAATATTCCTTTGTAACCCTCCTCATTATGTCATCTCTATTATTATCCCATGCACACCTATTTATCTAAAATAAATAAATAAATATGAGATAATTGTCCTCACCCATTCGTAACCCCCATGACTATTCTTAGCCAATGAAGATTCCCCACTATTTCTCATTCAATCTCAACCATCCATTGATATTGAATCTCCACCATTCACATTCATCTCTTCAACTCTATAAATCAGCCCCTTCATCCTTCATTTCTAGGTTTTTTGAATGATCATTTTGTTGGTGCATGTTGTTGATTTGGGTAACCTACAATCCATCTAAGAGTACATCTATGGTATCACAATGGAGATTCAAAATTTGATTTCAATTTTGTTTATCTTTCATTGTTTATCTATGTGTGTGCAATCTTTATTCAATTTTTTGGGTTTATATATTGATATAACTTGGTTTTATAGCTCAAATTGAAGGTCTACATATCTGGCATGCTCAATGGGACCACCCTAAGATAACATTTCACTTGTGGGATTGATTTACTAATTTTTTTATAAGTGGCTTTTATTTTATGTAGGTTGTTGAGTTTTATCAATGCCTATCATTAGGTGTTGATTGAAATCATTGTTATCTTTATTAGAATTATGAGTTTTCATTTTAACTATTGGAATTGGCTTTGTAGGGAGCACTATATTTTGGTTGTATTTTTTCTTTTATCATTGTTGTTGCACTTTATGTTAAAGTTGAGAAATGTAGCATTGTAAATTGTCTCCCTTGACAATTTCACACTAGATTTTGCTCTCTCCTATGTGCTTGGACCTAATTATACACCTAATTTCCTAAATTATGCATTCCACAGCCCATTTTAAACATTTATTGGAAAATAAAATAAGCAATATTAATGTATGCATTTAATATTTTAACCCTGACACTTTGGATCCAAGAAAAAGTGAGACCTAGACTAGGGCACAAGGTGTCCTAGTCCTCTTAATTTGGCTCCAAATTTGAATTTCAGTGTCGATAATTTATTATTTAAAATTCAAATCCAAATTGTCATCCATCAAGATTTATTTTTTGGGAAATTAGAATAATTGCATATAAATACATAGTATTTTCACAATTTTAATTAGCTACAAGCAAGAAAGGGAAATTATTGAGCAAATGGAAGATCCTAAAATTAATCAAGCAAATCCAAGAGTAGATTTATCAACATTGTTGCAGCATTATTTTCAGTCAAGCATCATGTCAATCCTTCATCATGTTTTTATGTATGTTTATTCATATTTTGTGATCATTTTTTTTATGAGTACTAACACTTGCAAGTCTTCAAATCAAATCAATTCAAGCAACAAGGAATCCTTGAAGGTGATGAGCATGATTTTAATCCATCAAGGAGATCAGATCTAAGTGGTGAGTTGCAACAAGTTGTCAATTCATTACTTTGTTGTCAGTTAACCTTTATCCCTCAAAAGGATAAGCTCTCTTTATCATCAATTTTTCCATTGTGGAGGTAGAAATACCAACACGGGGTTTGACCAAGGCAAGCCCCTATATGGCACAACCCTTTCTATTCTTTTATGTGTGCAAGTTATAGATCTAAAGAGGATTGGAAGAATATTGAAGATAATTTGCTCATTTATGCATTATAGCCCTACAACTTGACAAGATACAAAAAATCCATTATCTCAGTGACAGAAAAAGATCCGACAATGAGATTTGGAAGGAAGAAACCAAAGAATAGGGACCTGAGGCTTGTGAAGTTAGTTTTTGGTTTCAGATCCCCAATCTAGGGTTCCCTTAGCACCCTTGTCCACCCAGATCATGCTCAAACTTAAATCATAGTTGCATCAATATCTTCTCTACTCATTTTTGGTTGTTAGTTCCTAGTTTGTTTGTTTTCATCTTAGAACAATGCATTTTCATAGTTAGCTAGTTGCATCATTGCATTTCATCAAAAACCAATTTACAACCCTCAAAGGAATTCAGATCCAAGGTTGATTGAATCACCTTTTAGGTTGCAAGTTAATCTCATACCCTTTTTAATATGAATTATAATGTTTTGTAAGTTAAAAGTAGCTAAATCCTAGTTAGATCTAAGATCACTTTTCCTATGAAACAAGAAATAATTAATAGAAAATTTTCTTTTAAATGTTAATAGTTGTGTAAATTCTTCGAATAGCACCAAAATATTAAAAATAAGCTACTTGTTCAAAGTGTCCTCACAATCTCTCATTTCTTACTTGAACTAACACCCAAATAGTATTTTTTCTCAATTTTTGTTCTAACACCAACATGCATTTTTTTGTGAGAAGTGGAATTTTTTGTTTTTTGCAGTTTTTTATTCTAACACCAAACACATAGATTGTATGTTGCTTTATTTTCCTAGGTACACCACAACATTGAGCAAGAATGATAATAATGTAGAAAAAATACACCATTACAACCACTCAATTAAGCAACTCCAAATCTATATTTTCCTTGTACACCAAGAGAAAATTTTCAAATTTATGAATACTTTTTTTATGCTCTCATATGGGAATTTTTTTGGTGAATGTGTTTGATAAGATAGTGAATTTGTTGTCTTATCCATAGAGTCTCTTCAAATAGGCAATTTCTTTGACATGATACAAGGAAGGTGTGGATTTAATGTTTAAATAAGTGTGTCTACTAAGGGTTCATTCATAGATTTTGTTAAATCAAACATTTTAACCTAAAAAATATACTTGATTCTTGAAACACTACATAAATATGCTATAAAATTGATAAGGAGTAGGGTACAAGTAGATTTACTAGCAATAATCTTTGAACTTCTTGACTTCAAAATCATACTCACCATTAATATATGAACATCATGATAATCAGTTGGAAATTCTTGCATTATAAGTGTAAAGAGAGGAAGGACGATTGTCAAAGAGAAAATTTTACAAACTCCTAAGGAATTTTGTGTAGAACATTTTGACAAAGATGATTTCCTAAACCTTTTCTCTTTTTGTACTTTCCTAGTATAACATCTATTACTTAAATGATTATAATTTTCCTTTTTCTAATCAATTTTTTTATTTCTTGTGAGTTGAACGTTGGTTTGGAGCTTTGCATGTTGGATTCAATTATTTTCGTAGAATTTACATCATAACCGAGTACCATCGTTCAAAATCCATAATATTTTTTTAAGCCTCAATAAATTCATTTTCAGTAATTTAGAATTGCAAAGAATTTAAAGGTGTTATTTATATTTTATTTAGGATAATTATGTGGAGTTTTTTTATCATAATAAAAAAATGGGTTTAAAATTAACCATCACATTTCAATTATGGGCTTAAAAGGTATGTTTCTTTTAATCCTAAAGTTGCATTTGCATATGCTCTTTTCTTGTTCTTTAGACCAATCTTGAGGATCATAAACAAGTGTAATATTTTTCTTTTTCTTTTTTAGGGGGTTTTCCTAGGGATTTCATCACCCAAGGGATGACCTTAACTCCTACATTCCAATAGAGTATAAATAGTGAGGAGTGAATTGAAAGACACGCCTCTTGGAAGTGAAAATTTCACTCTGGGCTAAACCCCAATGAATTTATACCTTGGGGAAGTGAAGGTGGAGAGTTGGGTTACCCTCTCCTCCTAACTATTTGACTTATTTTCCTTCCAAGAAATTTATACCTTGGGGAAGTGAAGGTGGAGAGTTGATTTACCCTCTCCTCCTGACTATTGACATATTTTCCTCTCATTTTCATGAAGCTAGGCCTCACATACCCTTCTGGATTAATTAGGATACCCCCTAGTTGATCCTATAAAGCCTAGTTTAAGACTTTTTGGCTATCCTTTCTTGTAGTGCATTGGGCCTACAAGGATCAACAAACCTACTTAGCTTAGGCTTGTTCATGTGTATTAAGTGTTTGTTGATGTTTAATTTACCTTCACCACCTTAAACTAGAAAGGGGACACTTATCCAAATTAAGCTATAGGATTTATTTTCTACATTATTTTCTTTGTGTGTTTTATTTTTATTCAAAAATTAAAAAAATCCAAAAAAAATAGAAAAATTAAAAATCCAAAAAAATTAGAAAATTAAAAATCCCCCAAAATTTTGAAAGAATCTAAAAGGAAAGTTCAAACCAAAATATGGGTCCAAAAATTAGATTTCAAGGTAAGTTAGATGATAAAGTTGACCCATTTATGGATATGCCCATCAATTGAGACCAGCCAAAAGTACATATTGAGGATGATTCTAAAGATCTCACTGATCAAAGTAAGACCTTTGATGATATTTATGGCATGCTTAAGTCTAAAGATGGTTGTTTCCATTTAGAATAATACCTCTTTGAGAACCAAGATGATATCCTTAAATGTCTTTTAGAGGTAGGTGCAAAATTCATTGAATAATATACTCATAATGTCCTAAGTAACCTCATTGACCAAGACCTTTCAAAAAACATGCTTCTACTAGTAATGTCAACTTCAATGAACAAGAAAAAAATTTGATAGAAAACTCCAAATATTCTCATGATTAGAAAGGGAAAACGTCCAAAATAACTCCTTAGATTCAAACAAAATTTTAGGTGACCAATTACAACCAATAAGCCAATAGTTAGCTAACTTTTCACATGTGAATAATCAAAACTTAAATTCATCTGACCATCAAAATCAAAACTTCACTCAAGAACCTAAATCATCTCTATACATATTTTCTATGCAAGAATGGAAAGACAAGAAAAACAACATACATGAATTATAAGCAAGGTCCCAAAATAAAATTAATTGGTATAAATTTGAGGATTTATGTCCATACCCCTTTGAACAACCTATATTGCAAGTCCCTTTCCCTTTTCATTTTGAAATTCCAAAATTCAACAAGTATAAAGGGAAAGGATATCCTAGAGAACATGTTAAATATTTTTTATGACATGTTAGGAAGTTGCTTACAACAATAACTACCTACTTAGGTTATTCCCACGAAGTCTAGGAGGGCAAGCATTAGAGCGGTTTTTACACCTCCCTAGGGGATCTATCACCTCCTTTTTTGAACCAGTTGAGAAATTTGTTAAAAAATATACAACACAGAAAATAAGCTCACAATGATGGAATTATGCAATACAAAACAAAAGAAAGTTGAAAGCTTCTCTTCATTCCTTCAACATTGGAGAGGCTTAGCTAGTAGATTCCCTTGACCCATCCCTAAGAACAAGCTAGCTAATATCTTTGTTACTAACCTAAACCAAGATATCCCCTTCCATTTACAATATGTTACACCACATTGATGAGATGATTGAAAAAGGAGTTCAAATAGAAAAGTCCCTTCTTACTAAAAGACAAAAATATTTTCCGAAGATAATCAATCTAAGAAGCCTAAGTTCTTTAGAAATAATAAGGACATGGTTGGTGACGGGGTAACAGAATCCAAACATATTCAAATGGTTCAAAATCCATTCACTATTTTAGCTCCCATAAGAAAGCCACAACAAGAAATCAATCGTAGACAATTCAATTCCTTAGGAGAAACCTTAGAATTTATTTTCCAAAAATTGGTTGATGCAAACATGATAAAATTTCCAAAATTTATACCTTTTTATGAGAGAAAACCTAAAAAACATGAATATTGTGAATATTATAAGGTTCAAGGACATTCAACCAATAGATGTTCAAAACTTAAGAACTATGTCTAAGATCTTATTGATAATGGAATCATTGATATTGAACAAGATACATCTACACCACCTAAATAGCAATTAGGGATTTATCAAGACCCCTTCCCAAATAATTATTGGTCATGTTTGTCATCTAACCAAGGTCAAAATAGCCTTACCAACAATGTTCATATTGAAAATATTATACATTCACATAATACAATTATGGGACATACTGATAACCAAATTACTACCACTAAAATAAAGGCCCCCCTTATGTTGTTACAACAAGACACACTAAGATATTTGTCCAAGGTCCTCCTTCATTTTATCCCAAAGAAATATAGCATAATTGAGCAACTTGAGAAAACTCTTGCACAAATATCAATAATGGATCCTCTCAAGACATCCACTATTCCTCAATATGTCCTTTATAAAATCCTACAAGAGTCAAGAGTTCCTAATGATATAGCACCAAATGACTTCCAAGCCCTCATTGGCCACTTATCCTCCACTCAACACCTCACTTTAGTTAGCATAATATACCTACAAAGAACCATCCCATAATCTATTTTTACACATTAAAGTCCTTATTTCCAAACATAAAGTAAAAAGGATTCTTGTAGACAAAATATTAGGTCTAAATATATGTACCTTGCAGTTGATCAAGTACCTTGGTTACCCAAAGGAAGCATTGGATCCAAAAGTTATAATTATCAAAGTATATGACAATGCAAAGAGGGGATCATCAAGAATTATCCATCTTCCTATCATGGTTGGGCCTACTGTACACTAAACTCTATTACATGTTATAGACCTTGACCTTCCATATAATATCCTTCTCATTCGTCATGGGCTCCATGGTATGAAAGATGTCCCATCCATATTCCATCAATATCTTAATATTATTCATTCATGTATAGAGGTTACAATCCTTGATTATCATCATCCATAACAATATTGTAGAATTATGGAAGGGAAATGTTGCAAATTTGATTAGTGTCTAATTACAAAAATAAGCCATAAATTTGAACCACAATTTTTTTCCTCATAAAAATCCCGAAGATCTACCATCCACATCTAGGGTTTCATCATCCAAAATTTATTTAAAAATCCTTGATAAGGGTTGTGGTGAGTATGAAATCTATAATACCTTTCACATAGGGAAGCTTCCCCTTTCACCCAAAATGTATGATAGGTCCATCATGAACAAGAATAACACATCAACTTCATATCAATTTGGTTTAACAAAATTCATTAGTTTAGGTTTCCTTGTAGAGGAAATTATAGAAAGTTCCAATGGCTGGTAGCTTTATGAAGATGGATTAGCACCCTATTATACAAAAATTGAATATCCTATTAATATTAAGATGATGGAAATAATAATGAGATATAAAGGAAAGTACTATGTATCCATGAACAAGGGATATTGGAACTGTGTGCAGTGAAAATGTGCTTTCAAATGAAAGGAAATGCAATGCAAAAACCCAACAAAACACACAACTCATGCAATAATCAAGATTAGGGCCTAGAACTTATACCTACTCGAAAACTAACGAAATTCAACTATGTTGACAAGCTTGATGAGGAGATCACCCTGGCCATGATGAATTTGATATGTGCTCAAAGTGATTTCTGCAACATAATGGTATGTAACTAGTCAAATACGTAAGTTGTGAAAATGGCTAAATTTTTTTGGTGTTTGATGAAGGGATGAATGAAATCAAGGGTTGAGATGAGTTGAGACATCTCAACTCATGTGGTGATTATAAGTGTCATCATGGGAGGAAGAAGGGGGATATTTGACCTCTCAAAGCCTGGGATGGTGACAAGTGTCACCATGTGAAGGCTTGAGAGGAGGATTGGTACTTTGTAAGTACCTTGGGAGATGAAAAATATGTCCCTCATAAAGACATTTCTTGTCCAAGCCTCCATAGCGATGAGAGGGGTAGGAATAAAAGGAATTTAAAATTCCTTGTGTGTACTTTGGAGAGGTGACCCATGTGGGGTTACTTCTCCAAAAAGGGAAGGCATTTAAGTTTGATGGGACAAGATGAGAAGCCATAAATGGAAAAATTATTATCCCTTTCCTAATCAAGGGATTAAGAATGTCCAAGAGATTAGGGAGTGAATTAGGTGGGGGATTAGGTTAATGAAAAATGACTAAGAGGCAAGTGGCAAAAGTTGGAGGATGTGACACCTCTTAATCAGGGATTAAGTGTGTGCACATCTCTAATGGAGGGATTAGGATTAGGATTAGGGGTAATGAAGAAATTATGGAGGATGTGACAAGGAGAGAAGAAAAGGAAAGAATTAAATATTTTATTTAATTCTTATAGGAGGATAAAAGGTAATGTAATTGATCAATTATTTAATTACTTTAGGAATTTAGAAGACCTCAGGTAAATGGGTGATATTAATTAAATAAATGCAATATTATTTAATAATGTGGATAGGAAGGGATTTAGATGAAATAGGGATAAATTGACCAAACACACATGGTCAATTTTAGGTGTCTACATTTCACCCCTCTTTGAAATGGCATTAGAATAACAATGTTTTGAAGAAGATTAAAATATATCTGACCCAATAGAAGAAACAGATGGAGAGATTCCCCAATATGGAGGGAAAATATGGTATAGAATAAAAAGTGATATGATGGAAGTGATGCCCTCTTGAGAGGGTAGACAAGAAAAAAGGGGCTTGAATAGCCTCTCGAAAGATGGGAAAGGAGGACACCAGTGGATCTGCGATGGAAAATGAGGAAGAACGACAAAGGAATGAAGGAAAACAGAGCTACAAGTAGGAAATGGGAGTGAAAAATGAGAAATTATGGTTTTCTATAAATAGGGATTAGGGGCTAGTCACTGTTAATTTGAGCACTGAGCATTCAAGAGCACATAGAGAGCATAGAGAACAAAATGGAATGCGGGAGAGGAATTCCACACCGAGTCAACATTGTGAGGGTGTGGGCACATAGAGGAGAGTAAGGTGGTCATAACACACTTTTACTTTGACTTGTATGTTTAATTTGTGAGCATTAATGATAGGTCAAAGTCAATGGTCGAGCGGATCCTCCATCATAATGGGGTGGATCCACCTAACTAGGATGAAGGGAATATGTGCCCTAGACGGGTGGATCCACCCACACTTAGCCAAATGCACCAAAAGGAGGTTGCACTAGAGGATGGTAAAATGCATTGAGAAGAGGTAGACCTACCAGAGAAGGGGTGGATCTACCAAGGGGTAAATCCATAGGGGATGTGCAGATGTTCCTAGAATAGGCAGATCTGCCAGAGAATAGGTGTATTTTCCAATAGGTGGATCCACTAGTAGAAGGATAGATATGAAGGACAAGTGGATTTTCTACATGGGGGATTTTTGAGAGCATGGGTGAATGCGCCTCATAGAGACGAATCTACCAAAGGAAGGGTGGATACGTCGAAAGGCATTTTTGCAAGTAGATAGGAAAATTTTCCCAAAGGGTGAATCTGGAGAAGAATAGGTGGATGCGCCCCCACAGAGGCGGATCCGTTTAAGGATAGGTGGATTCGCTGAGGGGCAGATCTACTTTGGGGATAGGTGGATGCGCCCAAGGGGCAGATCTGTTAGAAAAGGTTAGAATAAATATAGAGTAGAAAGAAGATAGAAAAATTTGATCTGTGGGGTGGATGGATGCAAGCGACATTGAGTTTACAGACTTAGGAGCAGAGGTTGGTTGTACAGCAGATTGCAACTCAATTTTTTGATGTTAACTGAGCTCTACCAGATGTGTGTGGATTGGCGTATGTCACTAGGATGCCCATGATTAGGGGACACCAGCTCTTTTTGATGACCTTGGTCGAGAGATGGAGCTTAGAGATGAGAACATTCCACCTCCCAATTGGGGAGATTACTATTAATATAGAGGATGTTTGGAGGATATTGTGACTCTCGATTTGAGGTCCTAGGGTGTTGGCTTCTAGTTCACATATAGTGTTTGAGCTACTGCAAGTGATGTTTAGGAGGAAAAACCTATCAAAATGAGAGAGAGCTTTGGATATGGATGGATGTGGGGAGCTAGTGTCAGGACTAACACTATATTTGTGCAGACTTATCAATGGGGTACTCCTACCAAATAGGAGTGGATGATTCTTCAGCTTGACGTTGGGAAACATTGTAGTGGTGATTATAGAGAGCACAGTGGCATGGACCATGCTTGATAGCGCAACTATATAAGGATATACACTTGGTATGCTACAGGAAAGGCATCAACCTCACACATATTATGTTACTACAAGTATGGATGTGGGAGCACATTAGTGTGGCCCAACCAATGGGAGATAGGATAGAAAGAGCAACTGATAAGCCCCAGGTATTCTATTGGTGGCTTGGACTAAGGTATTAGGATGTTCAAAGCATGGCTCCATGGTGGAGGATGATAGATGAGCTTGATGCAAGAGATTTCATATGGCGACCATATAGAGAGTGTCACACCCCATTGTGTGTTTACCTATTTACTATTACTATGCTATGGTAAATTGTTGCATGTGTGAATGTATTTGGAATTTTGAATGAGAATATATGTGGTTGCACTTTGTTTATCAGAGAATTATGAATGAATGTTTATTTCATTTAATATTATGTGATGGAATGCATATATGGAACTGAATGGTTATTGAATTGGATATTCTAACTATGAAAAGTATTATGTAAATCCTTGTTTTGATGAATGGTTGACTACCAAGGAAATGTGTTAAATTGGATGTAGGTTCATATTCAATCCTCCAGAAGTGAGGGGAAGTATCACTCAAGAGAATAACTTGGTCGGGTAACCTATAACGAAACCTAATTGAGCTTATACACACACTCATGCAATAGAATGGTTGAGTCAAGTCATAGTGTTGGAAATTGGTAAGTTGCCCATAAGTATGATGTGTTTGCATTAGGAAGTATCTTTATTACTGTTGAGTGCATTCTTGGATGATTTTTATGTGCTTGGTGCTTATGAGTTCTTATTTATATTACTATGCTTGATTGGTGAGGAGAACATGCGTTGAATGTATATATATATGTATACATATGTATGTCGATGATAAACCATATGCATGAAGGAACACACACATGAGAATACACAAGTAGACGTACCTATGCACACTTATGGACGGGTTGCTTATGAGCATGGTGATATCGAAGGGACAATGCAACATGTATGTATATATACATCACACGTATATTTTCCTATCAATAAGATAGTAATTGTTTATGTGCTTGATTGTGTAATTGAATGTATATATATAAGATATATGCATATATACATATGTGTACATGTGTCAATATATACGTATGTCTGACAAATGGAAATATCCATACGAATATATCAGTATATGTATATGTGCGTATACATATACATAGATGTATATGTGCGTATACATATACATAGATGTATATGTACGTATACATATACATAGATGTATATGTATGTATACATATACATAGATGTATATGTACGTATACATAACATAGATGTATATGTACGTATATATATATATAAATGATATTATATATAAAATGTTAACTTGGATTTATTCATTCGAATACCAAGTAGAATATTTAGACAAACTTATTTTTCAATGATTATAGTTAAATATATATATATATGTGAATATGTACATATATATATAATAGCATTAAAAGCTATTTAATTGGTATATATGTACATCTATATATATATATATATATATATATATATATGTATGTATTATGACATGGCCGATTTATGATAAAGGCCAATTTAAAGTCTAAAATCCATGGTCGATTTAATATAAATGCATTGCTATTTTAAAGTAGTGCATTGCCAACGCAATGAAACACATTATCCTAAAGGAAAAATATGCGATGGAAATTTAAAACATTAAGTTTGTTGTTAAAAGTGTTTAAACCGCATGAGTAAAAGAAATGAACCACAGAAAATAGATGTGCTTGGTCAAAGCTATTCAAAGCACTATTACTAAGGATTTGATTCATCCTTAACATGTCAATTTGACAGTCTATGACTAAGTTGACTGTATTATGTGTTGCCAGATGAACACTAACTATTTCCATTGGTAAATCATGAGAAAAAGAATAGGGAAGGTGTTGAAACATGGCGCCATATTATGAATACTCTATTTCATGTAGAAGTCTTTTATACTTGCAATTTGATTCTCATTTGTATAACATGTGCATAATTGATTAAGTCAAGTATTGCTAGCATGCAAGAAGGTCGATCTGTTGTTTACCAGGCTGAGTATTAGCTTAGAACGCTACCACCTTTTTTGTATGTGTTGAGTCGACTTGCATGGTTGAGTGGTGTCAATTGGTTTACCACTTCCTTAGGCATCAATGTCTTGTTATTTAGTATAAATAGATAAGCCAACTCTCCCATTTGGATGCATAATCCGAGGTTATAATCTGCTACTTTTATTATGTAGTTGTATTTTTTTGAGATAGAGTTATTTTGTGAGCATAGAGAAGGAGGTTATTGTGAGATATTGTATTGAATGATTATAGTAGTTTGAAGTGAAGCCTAGAAAGATGACATTGGAAGGCTAAGAACCAGATTAGTCTATTGGATTAAGCAATCTGCAGGCATCAGAATCCATTCTCCTTTTATTTTGTCTTTTGTTGTGAAAGAATGAATGTTTTGATTGATTTGTTTGGAATTGCATGAGAATGCTTGCATTAGTGAATCGTAATATTTTCTTATGGAAAGGAAAAGAATTTGTTTATGATTTCCTATGAAGTTTTTGTATATACTCCATAATAGGAGAGTTTGTTTATCATAGTATTATATACTAGGAATGATGAAACAAGGATAGATTAAAGGTTATTTATTGTAAAGTTAATTTGTAGACTAGAGAGCCCATAAATTACACCTGGGATTTGATTATCCATTGAAGGGGGGGTAACTTATGTTAATGCTTTGTGGGTAGAAATACCATAGTATTTTGGGAAAGGGAATAGGTTGTTTCCAAGGTTAAAGACTACCTATAGAAGGAAATTACCTATGCATAGACTACAGCGGCCTTAAGTCAAATTGAGCTTGAATAGTGTAAGTGAATAGGATGACTATCACTCGAAGTACTGAGTGAGAACACTTTGGCCAAAGTAGTGTGATTGCCTTTGGCTCCACTGTCAATTCACCATGATCCATTTATGCATGCTAGTTCAGGATTGTAGATTCTGAAAGTTCTAGTTATGTAGGACACAACACTAAGCTTAGAATGGTTGTCGTTACGAGGTTACTCCATCAATCTCTTCGTCGAAGGGTAGGGCCATCTATGGGATAATAGATGTGCAGGGGACTACATTTGAGCCTGTGGTTGGCGAAAAAGTGCTTAAGTGATGCTTCTCCTCCTCAGTAGGTGACCAAGATTTGAAAGGAGATTCCTAGACCATCTATATATAATGCTTTGAAGCTTGGTTGAGCTATGTATGTACTTTGTACACAATCTTTTGGATATTGTAATATGTGGAGTATTATTTTGGAAATAAAATCAAAATTGGTTATTGTTATGACATCTATGTTCATTTATTCTCTATTAAGAAAAGAATTTTTTTATGGCAACGGTTAAGTAACATAGTTTATTTACTTGAAAGCGAAAACTTACGAAATTTACTTGTGTGAATAATTGGCATGTTACATGTGGTATCAGAGCTACCAGATTTAGCTCTAGAACCTATGTGCTCATCATACTTTCCATCCAATGTTATCTAATGTTTGGAAATTCTTGTGCCAGGATTGTGCGTCTCAAGTTAACTGCAAGAAAGTCAGTAATCAAGAATGAGCGCTACCTAAAATCCAAGAAGGAAAAAGAGGCCATTGTTGGTACGATAGAGGGTACCAACTATGATAATGTCGTTTGGTTAAGCAATACTAAAACTTTCAGTCATGCTCTTTCTCGGATTAGTGAAGTAAAGAGAAGGATGAAGGAGGAGGCCAATTTCAATTATCTACCTCCAGTCTCACCAACAAAGTCTAATTTCTTGTCACTTTCCAGCGATATTCCCTCAGAAGGGAGTGTCAGGCCAGCATTCATATTTAGAGACCCTAGAGTCCTTCCTATGTCCGAAGTGATTGTAATTTCCTCAAGTAATGAATCAGAGGGTTATGTCTGGGCCATAACTATGTATCGGGTGACATATCTAAAGGTTACTATCCATTTTGGGATAGATATGAGAAAATGAGAGATGAACAAAAATATGAGGGGTATACCCTGTTGATTCATTTGTCTGAGAGTGAATCTAAGAAATACTCTCCACTTGACTATCTGAAAAGTCACTCTATGTAATTGAAAAGATATTGAGATTCTTGTGAATAATAAAAATCATGTGTTTATCAAAAGCTTGTGCTCCAATCTTATGTGAAATTTCTTTATATGCGAATGAATGAACATTTAAATGTTTTCCATAAGATAATAAGAACATGATTGAATCTACTATAGATGAACCTTCAGGTATAATCCATTCTTGCAAGGATGGTGAGAACAAGGACCAATCCTGGAGGGAGTGAAGAAGTTGGACAAGGTCCAATGGGTGATGAAGCTGAATTGGATCAAATTTTGGCTACCATTCACGAAACCAATGCAAGGTTGGTAAATCTTGAGCAGGAAGTAAGGGGTAAGCAAGATGAGGAAGTTCCACGTAATGAAGAAGAGGAAGAAATTCCTAATAATGAGGATGAGGGAGAAAATTCTCGTGATCATACTCAAAACCACAAAAATGAGAATTAGAAATCTCACTCTCAATCTAAAGGAACTAATAGGAAGTCGAGGCATGGTTGATCCAGATGGAGAAATATTTTGAGATCAAAAACTATTATGAGGTCACGAAAGAAGTATGGGGGCCCTATTAGTTAGTGAGAGAAGCCTCTAACTAGTGGATGAACAAGAAAATGGAACTCGAGATTAGTTCTCTGAAACTTACATGGAACGAGTTTGTGGAAATATTCCAGAAAAGATGGTACCCCAACTCTTTTTCAACCAAAAACTCACTAATTTTCAAAATCTAAGATAAGGTGAGATGTCAGTAAATGAGTACTGGGAAAATTTTACCCGTTTGTTACGTTATGTACCAATGTATCAAAAGGATGAACGTTTCCACATAAGGAAATTTATTATGGATCTTAATAGCTAGATTGGTGGAGAGGTAGATGTTCATGGTCTAGCCACTATGGATCTAGTGCATGAGAAAGTTGTTAAGCTATAGAAGAAGCTCAAAGCTATCTCTATTCACCAAGAGAATAGGAATCGTAAGAAGTTCGTTGGAGTTCAAGTCAAACCAAATCCAAAGAAGTTTGAAGTTGTGCAAGATTTACATAAACAAGGGGAAAAGGGACCCAAAATAATGGGAGGGAATCAAGGAGGGAACGCAAGAGGAATAATTTCAATGGTGGAAATGCTAACAATGCTAGAAGTAATACTAGTATATCTAGAGAACCTGCAAGGAAGAAAGGACCGGATACTGGATGCTTCACATGTGGGGGAGACCACTATGCTATACATTGTCCCAATAAGCCTTCTAGGTCACAATCTTATGGAAACCCACTTCCTACCTAGCAAGCGACATTCCAACAAAAGATGCATGTTTCCTTGGATGATCATCAAGCGAAGTCAAGTTACTCCAATAGAGACTCCAGGTATTTTATTTGGTTTAACTATTTCCATACTTATAGATACTAGAGCAACTGAAAATTTTATTTCACCTAGAATAGCAAAGCAAACATCTAGGAAAGTTGGTTATATAGAAAAATTTATGGGTGTAGAATATGCAAACTAGATAAGAGCAACGGTGGAACAATGTTTGTTTGAAGCTAGGATTGAGCTACTTTGTTTTTCTATGGAGGTAAACCTATATGTAGCACCCTTAGGATCCTATGATGTTATCCTAGGAATGAACTGGCTTTGGAGACATAGAGCCAAGGTAGACTTCTATGCCAAAACAGTAGAATGCTTGGATGATTTTGGTAATGAAGTGATGATACAAGGGATACCTAGGGAGGTCAAGTTGCATCAAATTTCCACTATGTAATTTCTTAGGGCTAAGAAGAAAGGATGCAAGCTCTTTGTAGTCAAGATGGAAAAGCTTTAATATTATAAGGGAATTAACTTTCAAGATTATCTTGACAACTATGGCCCATAGAGTTATCAAGTGATGGAATAAGGTGAAATGATGGAAACTAGAGAGATAGCTATGGAAAGATATCTTATATTGTGAAATTTTTCACATGTGTTTCTAGAGGAACTACCTAGACTACCACTGAAAAGGGTATTTGTTTTCTTTATTGATATAGTGCCAGGATCTGAACCTGTTTCGAAAGTGTCTTATAGTAAATGACAACAACTGAGTTAATGGAGCTTAAGGAATAGCTAGATGAACTATTGTTTAAGGGATTGATAAGACCAACTATATCACCTTGGGGAGCACCAGTAATCTTTGTGAAAAAGAAGGATGGTACTTTGCATTTGTGCATAGATTATCATATGCTTAACAAAGCTACGGTAAAGAACAAGTATCCATTGCCACACATTGATGATCTTTTTTATCAAATGCGAGGAGCTATTGTATTTTCTAAGATTGATTTGTGATCTGGATATCACAAGTTAAGAATCAAAGATGATTACATCTTTAAGACTGCTTTCAGAACCAAATATGGGCATTATGAGTTTACAGTTCTTCCATTTGGACTAACTAATGTGCCAGCAGCATTTATGAACCTAATGAACAACGCATTTAGGGATTTCCTAGATAAGTTTTTTTTGGTTTTCCTAGATGATATCTTGATTTATTCAATGATTGAGGAGGATCATTGTAAGCATTTAGAGATAGTTCTACAATGATTAAGAGAAAATAAGTTATATGGGAAAATCTCTAAGTGTACTTTCTTCCAAAAGAAAGGCGGTATCTTGGACATGTGATATTGGTTGAAGGTATCTCAATTGATCTAGCTAAGATCAAGGTAGTGTTAGAATGGCCATTGCCAAAAAATGTCTCTGAGGTAAGAAGTTTTATGGGATTAGCGAGTTATTATAGAAAGTTTGTTGCAAACTTCTCCAAGATAGCATTTCCAATTACTTGTTTGCAAAAGAAAAGGAGAAAGTTTGAGTGGACAAAAAAATGCCAAGCAACATTTGATCTACTCAAAGAGAAGTTAATTATTGCCCTAATTTTGAAAGTACCAGATCCTAATGGTGAATTCATTATTATCACAGATGTGTCAGGAGAAGGCTTGGGTGGTGTTTTAATGTAGGAAGGGAAAACAATTGCTTATGAATCAAGGAAGTTGAAACCCTACAAGCAAAATTATGCATCACATGATTTAGAGTTGGTAGTGATGGTTCACGCATTGCAAATGTGGAGGAATTACTTGTTGGGAAAGACCTTTGAGATGAAAATTGATCACCACAGAATGAAATATTTATTCACTCAACCTAATTTGAATGCACAACAGAGAATATGGTTGGAGTTGATATCTGATTATGACTTCAATATCAGCTATATTAAGGGAAAACAAAATCAGGTTGTTGATTCCTTAAGTCATAGAGTTCCATCAAATAAGGGAAGGATGTATGTGCCCGACTCTAATAAGGGGTTTCGGTGGGGCGAGGATGGATGTGACAATGGGGGAGGCATGTCGAGTGAGACAGAGGAGAGTCCTACATTGGTAGAAGAGACAAGAGGGGGAGGAAACCATTGAGGAGGAGATTATAGAGGAGGAGGTGGAGGCAAGCGACAGAGAGGGGGAGAGAGGAGAGAGAGGAGGAGGATGCACAGGAGATGGAGGTTGATGGAGAGGAGAAGAGGAGGTCCCCTACAATGCCACATATAGAAGATGTGACACCACCTTGATAGGAGGAGAGGGCAGAGGGTCATGGTTGGGTTATTAGCGATGGTAGAGAGTAGGGTTACCCAGCTAAAAGGACTACTATGATAGGCCCAAGATGATCTGGTTTCCAGGAAAACTTAGTGAGATAATTTGCATGTTGAGGTAGAATGACTACAGGGGGAGATGCAAGTTTTCATAGTTGAGAGGGATAGCCTTTGACTTGAGAGGGATGCATGGGGTATAGAGTGAAGTCGCCTTCAATTCGATAGGGACAGGCACAGGTAGGAGAGAGACACCATTAGGGTGCAAGGAGGAGAGGAAACTATTGTGGATATGTTGCAATAGCTCATGCAATTGAGTTGGGAGACCCAATACTATTAGGATCTATACTATGTAGCTATCCTCGAGGTCAAGAGGAGGCCCTCATTTTTAGAGGTAGTCAGTGTAGGGAGGAGCAAATCGTGATCACTATGATTGGGATTCATTAGGATTAGATCAATGGGGCCGTCATGGGGAGGCGGAGGAGGGGGAGGATTGAGTGGATCAGTGCCACCATCACTGACACACTCAAATTTCAGTAGCAACGATTAGTCATGAGGGTGATACAAGTGGTAGTTTTGGTACAATACATAGGTTTTTGGAAAATGGGAGATGATCCATCATGTACAAGCAGCTATTCTTTATTCTTTTACCAAGACAGAGATCTAAGATGTACTTAGATTGGATGATGTATTTTATAATTATGTCATGACATTGATATGTATCATAGCCATTCTTTTATTTCATGGACATGTATATAGTCTTTTTTTGTGATAGACATTCGACAGATGGATGGACCTATACACAGACACTTTATTATTTTGATGATGCATGTGGATGTATTATGATGGACATTTGGATTTCAATTTTTATATGATGGATGATTATGATTTTGTGGATCATAGACATGGATGATTGTTTTTGCATATGTGTTTTTATATGGATGATTGGTGATGTATATGTATGACTATGGTTTGACGATGTATATGGATGTATGATGCATATGTAAGATGATGATTTGATGTATGAAACTTGATTATGTATATGTTATGGATATGTGATTATGATATGATGCATGATATTGAAAGTTTATGATGTAGGATGCAATGATATGTAGGGTTTATGTAGATGTGATGGTCACTAACATGTTTGATGTAGGATGGATATGTTTGCATATGTATATGATGTCTAATGTGATGATTTGTGATATGCAATAATGATATGTGATATGAACCTATGTATGTAATGTAATGTATGGATGCAAATGGAAAATGTAATGATGAATGGAATTATATGGTTACACTACAAGATGGATAGAAATTAGTAATGCAATGTAATTGAAATGTAATTACAATAACTAATGTAATCTAAAATGATTATGAAACCATGAAAAGATGCTTAAAATAATAAATTTTAAACAACTGTATGCAACTAATATGATAATGAAATGATGAAAATACTCTTAGAATAATAGATTCCAAACTTAATGCAAATGAAATGATGCTTAGAATAACAAATTCTAAACAAATTAACACAAATTAAATGATAATGAAATGATGAAAAGATTCTAAACAACTTAATGCAAATGGAATGATAATGAAATGATGAAAATATGGGTAGATCATAGGTGTAACCATAGTGTTTCAACCAAAACTGAACCAACCTGATGGGGGGGGACACACTTGCACATTCAAAATCCAATGATTATGAAAATAATAATAGAAATGAAAATGGAAGAGGAGGGAATGGAAATGGTAGATGGTAGGATAGGAATGGGAATGGTAGATGGTAGGATGGGATATTGAGCAATTTGATGGTATGATTTATGTTACCATGTAGTGAGTGCTTAATTTGATATAGCATGAGATATTATGCACCAAGGTATGAGGAACCAAAGTATGAGGAACCAAGGTAACATCATATCGCATGCATGGAACTGACACAACAAAGAAAAGGTTAGTCCAACATCACATAAATTCATAAGGAGATTTAGAGGGGCCGATGTTGGAAAACCACAAACACACGAGGATTCCTTAACATAACACAAGACCGCAACAAATCTTGGTGGGTACAATGTGGGAGAACCAAGAAAACATGATCACGAAAAGCCAAGATATGCCCCTATTTCTACTATTCAAAGTGCACCATGATATGATGGATCATGGCGACCTTGAGTAGGTATAGTAGGAAGCTCAAAAGATAAACAAAATGCAAAAGAACCAAGAAATAACAATAGATATCAAATATCATTTTCCATGAGGATGTTGGATGGTTTGATGTGGTTTGATATGAGGAATGATATATCCTAAAAAAAACCAAAGATAGATGGGTAGATTCTAGGATTGCTTATGACAAGGGATAACGAAGACATTTTGAAACCTCAAGGGGCTATTGATTTTTTTTGTAATAACTAGCTTGAAGGGGAATCTTAGTGATGTGTGGACACAAGGATGAGACATAGATGGTGATGTAAGACAAACCATATGTACACTATATATAACTGATGGAAGCCAACAAAAACCTACCCGATAAAATGTTAAATATTAGGAACACGTTAGGATCATATGGATGTATTCTAGAATAAATGGATGAAGCTCAATAATTGGGATAGTAGATCCAATTTATCTAATGTTGATAGACCATGAGATAGATAGCATGATGGGAACGAATAATGGATATGATGGATATAGTACAAATAGGATGGATATGATATGTGGTTGGATGAGGTGAAAGCACATAGAAAAGAAGGATGCAAGGTAGATAATGATCGAGCCATCTAAAAATGGCGCCTGTTGCCAGGTTTTCATAAATCGTACTTGTCCAAGGTGTTACCATAGGAGGATTTATTTCTCTTTACTATTAACTTTTTTTATGTTTATTTTTTAATATTTTTTTATTTTTTTAGAACTTTTGCATTTTTAAAAGATGGGATAACTCAATTGATTCAGGAGTAGATTAGATTGAGGTGGATGATGTTGATAGGTTCATCCAATGATTCACCTTTAGGTGTAGCCAACTGATAAGCTCCTAAACCATACTTTGCAGTGACGAAATAAGGACCCAACCAATTAGCCTCAAACTTTCCATTCTTTTCTCGGTCATATTGAGTGTTTTGATTTTCCTTAAGAACAAGATCACCAAGTTGGAATTGGTGAAGCCGGTTGGATTTTATTGTTATAACTTCTCTTCAACCAATTTCGATAAGCTTGAAGATGATTGTAGGTGTTGAGGTGAAATTCATCTCAAAGCTCTAGCTAACTCAAGCATGCAACCCTATACTCCTCATCATTAATAAGATGTTTCAGTGAGATGCGGAGTGATGGGAGTTTGACTTCGATTGGAAAGATAGCTTCAACACCATAATCAAGTGAGTATGGAGTGGCACTGGTAGGGGTGCAAATGTTGGTACAAGAAGCCCAAAGGGTGAGATTTAGATGGAGATTCCAATCATGATCAATATCATTGAAAATTTTCTTGAGGATTTTGATTAAGGTCTTATTAGTTTCCTTAGCTTGGTCATTACCTTAAGGGTAATATGGGGTAGACCAATGATGTTGAATGTGGAATTGTTCACACAATTGATGCACATGTTGGTTTTTAAAAGGCTTACCATTGTTAGTAATGATGGTGGATGGAATACCATATCGATAGATGATATGATATAGGATGAACTTAGAGATTTGAACTCCAATAATGAGGGTGATTGGAATGGCTTCCACCCATTTGGTGAAATATTTAGTGGTGATGATGATAAAAGTGGGGCCATTAGATGAGGCAGGATGTATCTTGTTGACTAAATTAAGACCCCATTGTGAAAAGGTCCATGGTGAGGTGATTGGTTGCAACACTTGAGATGGATCATGTATTAAATTTTCATGTTGATAAGGAACACACTTCTTAACATACTCACAAGCATTGTGTTCCATAGTAGGCCAATAATAACTATTTTGGAGAAGCTTCTTTGTAAGGACTATACCATTGGTGTGAGCCCCATAAATTCCACTATGTACTTTGTTTAATGCCAACTTAGCTTTCATATCATTTAGAAATTGTAGTAGAGAACCATCATACCCCTTATGATACAAGGTGTCTCCAAGGATAGTGTAACGAGATGAGCATTGGATAAATGAGTGGTTGTGGTTTCGAGTAAGGTTAGGTGGTAGGATGTTATTGTGGAGGTGAGTGTAAATTTCATGGTACCAAGGAGATTGGGGACAAAAAATTTGACACACCATTTTTTTTTGAGAGAGCATATGTAGGCATCAATAATTATTCAGCCAGAAACTCACATTCATGGTGATAATGAGGCATATCTAATAAGGACCCAATTGTAGCCATGGTATCTACTTCTTTTTTGAAGATGGGTACTTTCTCAAATTGGATGTAACTAAAATACTTCTTAAAGTTATTGACCATGTGTTTGTAAGGAAGAAGCTTATCATCCTTGGTCTGGAATTCATCATTAACTTATTTTATGATGAGTTGGGAATCACCATAGACATGTAGTCGATTGATATTCCATTGGAATACTATCTTCAGACCAATGATGAGAGCCTTATACTTTGTAATATTATTGGTTCATGGGAAGGCTAATCTAAAGGATTTGGGTATAAATTCATCTTGAGTGGTAGCAAAGAGGATACATACACTTGAACCATGTGTGAATGAACCATCAAAATATAGCTTCCACAAATCAGGTTCAGTGACAGAGAATACAAACTCATCTAGAAATTTTGCAAAAAATGGATAGGCATCCACTAAAGGAGAATCAACTAGTTGATCCACAATCACTTGACCCTTATTTTCTTTGTGATCTACATAATCAATTCCCTCAATCAAGATAGAGGATATTTTTGATAGTTGTGTACCCATAAGAGGAAGATGAACATCCCCATCCTCTAGTGCTTCAGAGAGGTTTTTATTAGAGAATGAACCCTTTCTTTTTAATTTTGACTGATCTAGAAGTGCCTCAGGTATGTTTTCACTAAGAGACCTTGAATTTTTTTCTCGTTTTCTATTTTTGTGATTGAGGAGTTCATCTTCTCCAAAAAAGGCATGTTAATCAAGCTCATAGACCAAGCCTGATGAATAATCCTCACTTAAACGCATAAAATGTATAAATGCCTCATCATTCAGAAACACATCAATAGGTGTAAATCCCCATTGGTCCCAATCAATAAGTTCAAGGTAACAAAGTGGGAGGTCAATGGTAAAGATGGAAGTGGAGAAAATGGAGGAGACATCCAAATCATCATAAGAGAGTTTAATGACCTCATCTGGGATGTCTTCAATGATAAAAGATTCCATGGCAACATTGTTGGAAGTAGTTGGCGGCATTATAGGCTTCTTTTGTTTAGTATCATATCCAAGTCCTCGATGTTTTACATTAGCTAGTAGCTCAACAGGTTGGAGTATACCTTAATCATTTGTGCCCAATCCTCTTCCTTGGTAATCAACATTTTGAGCCATTTGATGGGTGGTAATATATGTCTCTTGGAAGTATTCCAAGAGTGTAGGAGAACTTTCAGGTTCCTCACAGTATATCCATTGACTAATGTCTTCTTCAATTTGTTCTTGTTCCAAAGTACCTAGAGATTCAAAGGTGGTAGACCCCATTTTTTGATTGTCGCCTCCCAGTATTTCTTTGATGATGATGGTCTTCCATAAGTGCGTGGATATGGGGGCATGGTGCCCACATTAAGTGTAGTACAACCTTTTTCACTAATCTTGAACTTTGCAAAGGCATATTCAAGGGTGGCGAATGGAGTGGAGAATGCAAGGAGCGTATTAGGATCGACATAAGAAGAATATGAAGTTGCATTGGAAGGGGCAACTTCAAATCTAAGGAAATATCGAGAATGGGGAAAGGTTGTGTAGCAGAGGAAAAATAACACCCCTATGCCTCCTTAAAGAGAGTGTTCCTCTACTACCTCAAGGGAAAAGCTTGGGTGATAAAGGTGGAGAGACACAGAGTTATGATTATTTTTGTGTTTTAAGATAGATTTTAGAATAAGGATTCTCAAGGCTGAAAGAGTAGAATTCATAAGTATTGTAAGCAAGTTGGTTGGCTCTCATCCAAGAACGACAGTGCGGCACGCAGATATCCCCGTGACATTGTAGTCTTGTATGGTTCAAGAAGAGAACTTGCTGACAGAAACACAAAGAGTCTACTTGCTACTTGAAGACTAAAATCTGGAAGTTTTACTAAACTAACAAGATAATATAAATAATATAAATAACATAAAAAGAACTAACATGCATGGATTAAATGAGATAAAATGAAATGATGAGATGAAAAAGATAAGAAAGAACTCACAAGAGGTCCAACGCTATGAAGCCTCCCACAACGCTCCAAATCAACATCCTACACACACAAAAAGGGGAAAATTTTGGGGCTATTTTGGGGCTTGCCTTAGTCAAACCCCCATCTTGGTGTTTCCACCTCTAAGGACAGCCAAATAGACAGATAGAGAGAATAATGGATAAGAAAATAAATAAAAGAGACAATAAAAAGTTAAAATGACATTATGCTACCAAGGAAAAGATGGTAATACAATAGAAGAGAGTGTAGTTACCCTCCCTTTAGTAAACCAGAGATGTCAAAGGAGAGTATGAAACACTTGTGATATGCCAAAGAGCCACAGAGCTGGTGTAGAGAGTTAAGAGATCCTAAGATCTTGATAGATTGAAATAAAATGATGTAGAAGAGAGCAATAATGAGCTAGAGTAAATGGAAGATTGAATGGACTGAATAGAATGAATAATAGGCATGCAAGAAGGAATTTTTGGTGCATTTGCATCCCAAAAAGGTGTTACACTTCGCAGATAGGAAGAAGTGTAATGTCCTAATGGCCATAGAATCAAGAATATTTTTGGGACGTTTGCACGATGCGTAGACGTTTATGCGTCACGATAGCATCCCCGACAAAAATTCACTTGCATGTTGAAAATAAAGGGTTTAAGGATGAAATTAAAGTTGTGGTGAAAGGGGAATTGCATTATCATCTTTTATTAGGCTAAAGGGGAGGTTATGGAATGCAAAATTGCACAAGGTGCAATTTTCAGCATTACATTTTTTCCCCACTTTAGAGAGCATATGTATTCCAACATGTGTGAGCTAAAGTAGAAAGAGGTTGATGAGAAAATACCCAGGACAAAGAGGATGCAAGTATTTGATTTGGTATATGTGATAGAGAAGTTGAGCCAAGACACGAAGAGGAAATGGGTCTTCCATCCTGCAAAGTTGACTACAATCTCACCACAAACATGTTAGTTGCATACAAACATGTTAGGAAAAAAGAAAAAAATAGGCATGATAAAATCCATAGACGTGACATCATTTGAAGACATGGCATAATCCGATCAGCTAAAAGATAGTGCCAATAGGTATGGCTAGCAAGCTAGAGACCATACGACAAGTAGATAGACCTATGACTACTACAAACTATGTTGTAAGATAGTCATAGGAAAGAAGGTCTAGTCAGGTTGCCCCCAAGCTAGATGATGAGCTAATAAAACATCAAGACATAAAGACATATTTTTGAGACAATTTTTAAAAAAATAAGTAGATATGATAGCCCCCCTTAGAATGATGGGTGCTACATAGAGGAGCACATGTCATTCTAAGGAGAGGAGAAAGACAAAGAGATGTTGTGGCATGATATACATAGTGAGATGTATTCATGGAATTTTGTCACATGAGGGACAACACATAGAATCCATAACATCATGAAAGAGTAGAGATGAAGAAATCAAGAACATAGGGGGATTTGATTATTTAGGGTCAAAACTGATCATAGATGTATATATATAGATAAGATAGTATAATGTATATGAACTATCACCACTCCCCAAATAAATCAAAACAGGAAGAAGAGCACATGAAGACAAAATAAAAAGTTAGGTTAACATGGAAGATGCCTAAATTCCCCTACGCTTTGCATCATTATTGATGTGAGAAAGAAAATCTTATGACAAATAGAAGAATGATGATACAAATAGAAGAAGTGTACAACATATTTTCTCCCCTGTATCCAAATACCTAGAAGGGTAGAGAGGGTCCTCCAAGAAAGAGCATAAATATCAATAGACAAGCACGGGGCAACACAAACAAACACACAAATTTAATCTAAAGATAAAGAAGAGGTATCGCTCTAGTCTGACACCTCCAAAAATTCATCCTGCTCCTAATCTAGATTGTCATAGGGAGGGAAGATGAGCCTGTAGGGGGGGTAGCACGAGTGATTCCAGCCAACTCGCTTGCACCAAGAGCCAAAGAGTAATCCCCCTCGAGGTCTCCATTGACCATCTCATGCGAGGTCAATGTCATTGATCTAGCAAAGATAGATGAAAGAGTCAAGATATCCTCCAACAAATCAAACATACACTTCATTGGAGTGAAGTGTGTTGACTGAACAGGAGGAGGATGGGAAAATAGATATTTTGTGTTGACCTCTGATACAAGAACAATGACAAACTCTAGTGAAGGAGGTGCCATCTCTATCAAAAGAATGGTACACCCCAAAGCGGAACAAGATGAAGAAGGCAAGGAAGAATTTTTGTGACCATCGTTTAAAACGAGGTTGTGCTCCAACTTACGCTTAAGTGGAGGATGTGGATTCCTCATGGCAGAAGCAAAAGAGGAAGAAGGAGAAGGATCCACAAAAGACATAGCCTTCGTATGAGGCATGACAATGAGCTCAAGGAAATGAGGAAGATTTGGTAAAGAGGTGATTAAGGGTGGCTCTGTGGAAGGAGTGATGAATACTTGCACCCACTTAGAGTGAGGCTGGTGTGAGACCACTTAACCTATCCTACTTCCCATTCCCCATTTCTTGAATTACTTTCATCTTCTATTTTCCATTTTATTTTTTGTTGCATACCTTTGACTCTCGATAGTCAAGATCACTACAACGGTTAAGACTTCAATTTTTTTTTTTTAAATATATCTTCCGCCCAATCCAACTTCCACACTCATTGATAATAAAACCATGGTTAAGTTTCAATTTCAATTTTTAATGTCTCCTACCCAATCCACTAAAAGCAACAATAAGAGGATATATTACGTTCATCATATTCTCTATGACTATGTCTATGAAAGATTGGGCTAAACTGTTTGAAACATATGAGAAGGTTCATGACAGAGAAATCATTGAGAAATCACAAACCCAAATTCATCATAGCTCTTGTTGATTTTTTGTTGCAAGAGCTGATGCTACATGAGATCGGCAAGCACGTGGGTGTGATGGGTTGATTTTATTGTACCACTCGACAAAGATTACAAGAAAAAACCAATCGGGCCCAACAGAAACTCATTGAGAGGATTTGTTGTGGTAAACACAATCAAGACTCAAGTGGAAGTAGCATGCAGTAGAATTGCTTATTGTGCTGACATTTTGGCCATTGATGCTCTTGGTTGAGTGGTCAAAGTAGTTGATTTCCTCCTCTAGTATGTTTTATTTTTCCAGCTATTATAAATTATATGTATTAACATGGGAGGGATTGATAGAAGCAACATTGTGGTTAGTATTAATGTGGGATAATTTGATGAGAAATAATGTTATTGTTAGAATTGATGTGTAAGAAACAATATTGTTGTGGATCACAAATAATACTGTTTAAAAATACAAGTTGGGAGATTCAACATCGACAATACAACTTTAGAGGAGAATTGACAGCTTGAGTAGCATAAACAACAAAATTCTTGCACCCACATCCAACCTCAATACACTCATCTACTCCTAACTAAAACCAACCTCAGTAAAACAACAAAATTCCTACATTTGCACCTACACCTCTCATGAAGAGATTGCATCATGACTACAACCAAAGAAAGTATAAAAAATTGTGGAAAGGTTGCATGGTGTTCTAAAAAAAGTCAAAATCTATTACAAGTATTAATAGATCTTTGATAATTTCTTTAAAAAATTATACTAAATTGATCCTTATAATCTATTTGTGTGTCGTAACAAATACTTTCATCTTAAAATATGATCTTAAAGTTATGTTTATTGACACCATCTACTATCATCTTTTATTATTGGAAGTTAAATTGCCATGAACAAAAAGCATAGAATCGTTGATAAAATAGTAAATGATTTACCTAAAATCCATACTCTTCTAAAAAAAAAATTATGTAAATTTTTGATGACTTGGTACAAAATGTAATGATAAGCTGATGGATACAACTATTTTCAATTGGAAGTGTCGTGAGATCTTGTGCTAGGTACTACCATTAATTTCCACAACACAAAAAATATTTGCATGCTTACACAAACATGTCTTCACTACTTCATAAAAGGTATAGAGTTCTAGGAACCAAAATGACATGAAATTTTGTTTTATGCTCCACTTAAGTGAGATTGTAGTTATGCAACAAGAGGAACATCCCACATTCCAAAATTTAAAAAAAAAATCTTTTTAAATATTTGAATATTATCCTCATGTGGTCAAGAGGCACTCATTTTGTTGTGGTCATGATACAATCTCTTCTTGAGTTGTTTTGACTCAAGAAATATGGGAAATTTATAGACCAAATTCCCTCATGAAGATACCCTTCATATTCCAATAAGACCTTTTCAAGAAAGTATGTATGTTGGTTTCCCTATCTTTCTAAATTGAAGTGATTTCCATATTCAACCAATGTATAGAGGTCAAATACTAGTGAGAATGAAGAAGCAAGGAAATGTGACTAGATCCAAATTATTGTTTGTAGATGAACACTACACTCCTAATGTTTGTGAAAATATGGGATATTGTTGTGTTCAATAATTTGATGACTTGAGCTATGCAAAAGACAAGAAATGAGTCAAACATATATTTTGAAAGGATCTCATGCTCATTGTACTTTTAGTAAAAAACAAGTTTGCTACACAAGTTTAGAACATGTAAAATTCTCACAAAGCTTGAAAAATGTTGATGAGCGTGTTCAAGGTAAATAAGGAATATTTGTTATATAATGGAGAAGTTGAGTGCTCAAAATTTTGGTTGAGAAAAGGTCAAAGAATTTTGTATGCAACTCATAGACATCAAAAACCAATTATTTGAGTTGGAGAAAGAAGTTGAAGATAAACTATTGATGATTTTATTCCAAGACCTACCTTTTATGTTCAAGATGTTTATAATTTCTTTATAATTTATAGTCTCCATGTTACCTATCAAGAACTTGTTGGTTTACTTCATTAAGAAGAAGTGCAGTGAGAAAATGACAACAATGCCAAAGAAAATAATATTTCTTCCAAACAAAAAGGGGAAAAGACCTTCTAGCCAAAGCCAAATTTTTAATAATGTAATTATTTTTGAGAAAGCCATAAAACCAAAAAATATTAGCATGTCACATTTATGAAAAATGATGACACCAATGACTTGATATTGTAAGAAAAAATTGTGTTCCCACCAATCAAGAAGAGAAGAAAATTGTTGAATAGAACAGATACAACTTATACAACAAGATAAGCAATAAAGATAATAAAAATAATTGAGCATACACAAATAGAAAACACTAAAAAATATTATAGATAATTTGACTTGAGCTCAAACAATTTCTTTACTTTTTCAAATTCCAATTTAGTGTGTAACTTTAGAGAACATGTTGTTAATATAACCCACCTTCTCAAAGAACATCTTCTCAATGCACTCACTTTGTTTCTCTCCTTGCTATGTTAAACTCAAAACATGATATGAGAATTGGTCACAACACCATGTAACTACTCATCCATTGTTATTCCTTTTTATGATTCTATCACAACTTGATTTTGGAGGAATTATCATAGTACTTCCATATCACCAAAATCACACAAAAACCTCTTAACATAAACATTTTTTGTATATCAAAGAGATGAACTAGAGACCAATAGTTGTTTCCTAAGACCACAAGCTAAAAATCATGAATCAAGTGTCATCTCCCAATGTTCCTAATTATGAACCTCCACCTTTCCCAAGAGTTATTCCAACTTCCAAGGTTATCCCATGTGCTCTCCTTTTTTTATTTCTTGTTCTTATGTGACCTCAAGACATTTAAAATTTTAATATTAAATGTAACATTATCTAGGAGAAAACTAATCTAATACCAAGCGTGGAACTACTCTAAGTGGATCAAAAATCACATCTTTTAGAAATATTTTATGATCTTGGTGTACAACACACCTTTCCTAAAAAACTCCCACTTCTTGTATACATTGCGTATGGGGCTTAACATACACAAAAATAAACTTACTAAGACAATAAATCTCCATAGCTCTCATGTACCATAAAATATTGATAACATTGCAACCTTACAATGTCTATAATAGGGAATGCAATTAATTCACAATTTAAAGTGTCACTAACACTTGTAAGAAATGGGTGCACTCTTTAGTTCAAATACCACTATGTATTTGAAGATATAAATTTCTTCATAAATATTCAGTTACACAGTATTTATTTTGACAATGTACAAATATAAACATTTGAGAGAGAAAAATATGAATACACTAAGAAGGTCTAAAATTTTAAGGACACCATAAAAAATTATTACAAGTGTTATTAATAGTTGAATTTGAAAATCAATTTATATATTGAATTTTTGAATTATTTCAAAATGAGTTATTTATTTAATTTGAAATTAAAATGGTCACTAACACTTGTAAGAAATGGGTGAATTTGATAGGTTGAAGTGCACATAGTTGTGCATTTCAACCTACAATTTTCTTCATCAATATTATATTACACAATACTCCTTTTGCATCAACTTAGGCTTGGACATAACCCTTGCACAATTGTGAACACTAAATGTAGTGCTCAATATAAGCATATTTAGGATAATACTCATCCTTGAAGGATTCCAAGAATTGATCCTAAGATTGTATAGATCTCTCTCAATCCACCTTTTTAAGCCTTAGGCTTAGACATGCAGTACACCTGTGATAGTATCATACATATGTTGTAATTTTATTAATAGGATCAATAAGAATGCCATAAATGAATTTGTGTCATAACATTACCGATAACATATAATGGCCCATAATGATTATCTTATGCAACTTATTAAAAATGTAATTAGTAGAGTAAAACGTGAAGTGTAAGTTATGTCTTTAGATTGTATAGTTCACACAAAGGTGGCCTTATGTGATGTGTCATTGGATTCAATGTAATTATCTTGTACAACATTATTTTCATAGCAATAGAATCTTGTGCTTCTATATTATTAGCATAGCCAAGAAATTATTTTGTGTAGATTTGTAAACTTTGGTTAGGAGTCTCAATCATATGATTTCTATTATCATTAACACCCTCAATGTGCATCATATTATTGTTAGTATCAATTAGAAATTATATATTATGCTAAAAGGTCCATGTAATATTGAATATGATGTCCCTTGGCTCTATGATGGTGGAAAAATTCTTGCTTATTGTGATTCCTCGAAATAAACTTGATGAGATACAATCAAAATGAATTAGATGAAAGAGTAATCAAATTTTATCTCAAAAATATTGAAGAATTTTATCATTATTTCTTGTAACTTAGTAAACTTTTGAGGTGCAATTTTTTTTTAAGGATGGAACATTATAAGCTCTGTACAATTGATGCAAATTCTCTTTTTTTCCCAGTCTCATTACCCTTTAAAAAAATATTATTTTGAAACTTGGAAGGGTAAGAGAATATATATTATTATAACCAATACTTATGTGTTTTATACTTGAGTAATTTGACCTCAATAGATTTTAAGTTAGTGTACATCTCTAAAGGATGGAAAACTACTCTAGCATACATTGTTATTGATAATGGGAAGAAGTCCTTCAAGGAACATGATTTGAAGTTCATCATCATCAAATTGGTGCTTTAGTTTTCCACATAAATTTTGGAAGAAAATAACATAATCATTAATTAGATCATCACTTTGTTGGGTATATTTTGTTAATTCATTGATGGTTAATTTCATTCCTATGTTCATGTTGAAATGTTTAGGAAAGTCCACATTAACTCATCAAAATAATGAATGGATCTTAGTGGCAAAGAATAAAACCATTAGATAGCATGATCCTCTATGGTTCCTGGAAATAACTTTTCCAAGAGATTATCTTTAAAATAAATATAAACATATTATGGAAAAATCTTGTACAAATGAAATTTTGGGTGACCATTTCTATTTCACAACTCAAATTTAGGTGTCACAAACCCACAAACAACAAATATACGTAATAACTATATAAATAAGTGGTTTTTTATGTAGAGGTCACAAGTGGAGGCAATATTATTATGGTCATTTATTTTTTTCTTAATATGGAACCTTATGAAATTAATAATGAGTGGTAATTTACACTAGATGAAAGTTTTAAAATACAAAGTTACGGCTTCCATGTAATAGTTTTAGCAATTTCATAGGGCAGTAATAGGGACATGACTACATTTTCATTTGTTGTCGATAATGTAAGCTACCTTTTTTTTGTTTGTGCAAATTTCATTAGGTAACCCCACAAAGGATCTCAAGGGATCTCTAGTTCTAGAATATCCATTCTTTTAGATGTCCTTGTAGGTAAAAACAATCAGGTAAATATATTACCCATCATGTTAGTCACTTTCTTGGAAATAATGGATGTTTATAGGTCTCATTTTATTTTCAAATCAAAATTATTGTAATTTGAATTTATATTTATTATTGTGTTCACATGAGATATTTGTTCCTACGCTATGTTATTTCATCAAATAACTAACATTCTTGTTTGCCATCTCTATTTGTATTGTGCATCATTACCAAGTTATAAAGTAAGTAGTTTAAACTTTAAATGAGATAAGGAATAATTTAATATAATTTTTATCTTGAATAGTAGGTTGGATAAGAATATGAGATTTTAATGTCCTTTATGATAGTATATCACCAGCTAAAGTGGGTGTCTAAATTTAATTTTTGTAGGGTGGTATAGAAATTATTAGATTTGATTTGCTATGTTATAGTTCAATTTATAAAGAAAATTATGTGTTAAAAAATACAATGTTCTTTTCAATTTCCACATGTTTAGCCTATGATTTCTAATTTTTCTTTCAAATTTCATGACTTCATAGTTGATTCATAATTTGATGTGCTTGATATTATTAGGATTCATACTTTGGGAAAATAAATAGTTGTGAAAAAATTGTAGGTTGAAACATACTATGTATTTCAACCTAGGTATGTTTAGTTTATCATTTCTAAGATATATTTCAAATTTCTTTCCTTTTTTAGTTTATTCATAATTTGTTGTGTTTGAAATGTTAGGATTCCTATACTAGAAAAATGAATACTATGTAGATGAATGTTGGTGAAGAAAATTTTAGGTTAAAAGATATAATGTGTATTTCAACTTACACATGTTTAGTTCATGATATGTAAGATGTCTTCTATGTTTCCTTTCATTGTTGGGTGAAAACAAGAAGATGAGTCCAATTCTCATGAAAGTTTCAGACTTAGCCAAAAACCCAAAATCAGGCAAACAAAATGAGATCCCGTTAATTAGCAAATGGGATCATGTTTCGCTTCGGGACCCCAAGCCAAAAGTGAGATCCTGTTTTCTAAAAATGAGATCCTATTTCATAAAGGCTTAAAATTTTGAAAAAATAAATGGGATCTTGTTTCTAAAAATTTTAATTTCTATCTCAATTTCTGCTATGGGTTTTGGATCAGAAAAAAGGCTTGGGGACCCGACCCTTAGCTTTGGACCTGCTTTGACCTACAACTTGAAGGTCATTTCAGTGTCACTAGAAAAGAGTGACTTTGGACATATGTCTGAAGACATTTTTTGACGAAATTAAAACCCATTATAGATGAGATTGTGTAGATTCCAAATATGTAATTTTTTTTACAATTCGATTATTTTATTTTATTTTCAAATATTTTTTGATGAAAATGGTCCATAAACTTGAAATATCATGTTTTCTTATTATTTTAATAACTTTTTATTAAAATATGTTTTTGAAAAAAATTATATGTGCACAATCTTCAGAAAATTCTTTTCAATTTAAAAAATATATAAAAAATGATATGTTTAGGTCATCTTATGTGTGACATACATGAGGTATTTTCAAAACAACAATTACAACCAATAAAAAATTAATAAAAAATAATTCAAAAAAAGTTATAAAAAAATATTGTGCACAATCTTTAGTGTATTACAGATCTTTTCCCAAAAGAATTCAAAAAAATACAATTATTTAGGTTAAAATATGGTTGATGTACACATGCATGGTATGGTGAAAGAAAAGTGACTTTTAAACAGTGGTTTTTAAACATGCCTATTGAAAATCAATTTGTGTCATCTAAGTAATAAAATAAATTACATATTTGGAAACTAGACTCTGAGTACTACATTTCATATTTCTAACTTTTTAAAGATTCAATCTTTAAGTGCTTCAAATTTTTAGGTCAAATTTGACAAATTCTAAAAAATCAGATAAAACATTTCCACTTTCTAACCAAAAAGTGGACTCAACTTCTTGCACGCATCTTGTTATTTTTTGCACAAGAATATCACTCATTTCAATGTGGAGTGCTAAGCACTAAAAACCCTATTTATAATATCAAAAGTTGAGGATGACAACATCAAAACCTTAGATGGGATTATCGATGTAGAATAAAATGTTAAAGTCAAACTTGCACAAGCCCTAGTTATGTCACTTTACCCATCACTTTAGGGCATGTTAATCTTGAGAGTAATTTCTATGTGATGCATGGATTTTCAAAGTATAATGCCCTTTTTGGGTATCTATTTGATTATTGCAAAAAGTGTTTTCTCATCCATGTTTTTATTGTAAAATCAAGTTTATTCCTCAAAATATATAAAATGTGGTGACAACTAATGATAATCTATATAAATTTGGACAAATAATTGACAAGGATAAAATATTTATATTTCCAATAAAACTTGCCATGCCTATAAATTCTCCCCTATCCCTAATCCTCTTGTTTATAATTGAGGATCCAAATGATATTACCAATGGGATGATTACTCCTCTAATCTTGATTTGGGTTTTGAAAAAAAAATGAAGAATTAAAATTATTTCAGTAAGAAAATAAATTTTATGAGATCTTGGATTACCTATGGGATGGCAATATGTAGCAAGCTAATTTCTTAGATTGTCCTTAGATATATGGGAAAAGTTTCTAGGTAATTTGTTTAAACCTTAGGCATGTGTATGTTTAAAATTCAAGGTAAATGGTTTATGCCCAAATTCTTTCTCAAAGGATGATGAGTCATCAACATTAGGCCCCTAAGTGATAGGTGAATAGGTAAATTATGATGCTTCATGCCTTAAATTGGATCTATCATACTTTGTGTGTGGGAATGAAAAAATGAGGAGCAAGTTTTCACTTGAAAAGGAGGTGCAAGTGACTACATATAGATGAGAAACTAAAGAGTGGTATAGATTTATTAATTAGGTAGTAGAAGTATATTTTTTTTGTATCTTGTATAAAATTTAATAATAATGGTGGAATGTCTAGAAAGCTTTTGAAGGTAGTGAGATTGATTTTTTTGGCACTAATCTTAATTTCATAATTAGAAAGAATGAATGCTCATGTTTTAAATTTTATAAGACACAAGATAGTATTTCTTATGGGTAAAATAACAAACTCATGTCATACTTTTATAAAGGAAATGGCCAACACTAATCTAACTTTTAGACTTGAATCACTAAAAAGTGGCATATATGTTTTGAATTTTGAAATGATGTAAACTAATAAAATATGTATTTTTTAGTATAGTTTATGTTTGTATTTTTTTGAAAATTTTGAAAAATTGTTTGAATATAGTTTTTTTATAAAATGACACTATAATTTAGTTGTTATAAAATGCTGAAAAATGATGTTACATGAGACGTCAATCTTTATATAGTAAAAAAAAATTCCTTCAATTTTTTCATGTCTATTTATAACTTGAAACTTTAGTGTATGGATACATTTTTTTTCCAATTGAACTAAATATATATTTTTAAATAAATATTAAAATGTGCATGTATTGAAACAGTTGTTTCCATTCGACTTCAACTTTTATATTAACTATTTATCTAAAATAGATAAAATTATACCATCTTGATATAGATTCTTTTATCTAGTGCATCATATTTTTTTCAATTTTTTAAAATAAGTTTTAGTATTTTTCTTGACATGATAATCAACCTAATATTTTTATGTTGATAACCTACTTTTTAAAAATAAAAAGAGGGTAAAAAAATTATTCAATCAAAAGAGAAATACAAAGTCAGGAAATTCAATCTTCCCACATAGGGCCCAAGGCCCACAAAAGAAACCTCTAGTGATACCAAGGCAACATCTCATATCCTCTGAGACAAGCTCCTCCAGCTCCTGAGAAAGATCCGTAGACAAGCCACCCCAATCATCCACCTTCCAACCACCTCTTCGCTCAGACGCCCATCTGGTCAAGCCATCAACCACCTTATTCCACTCCTGTGGGATATGGAAAAAGGTGATGGAGTCCAACACTCACCCCAAAGAAATGATCTGTCTAATCACAGCTACCAACTACGAGTTCACATCCTCCAATTGGCCCTTATTCAACAAGTCAATCATGATCTAAGAATCAGACTCGCAAACTATCCTTCTCCACCCAAGAGCACAAGCCCTTTTCAAAGAAACTAGAATAGCCAATGCCTCCATGAAATTGTTTGACTGTTGCCCATTGTAATAGAGTGAATTTGCACCACTCACAAATTCCCCGTTTGCATCCCCTCACCTTAAAAAAATTAAATTTGACAATGCATTTCTACCTCACCCATTCTCTCTCTACCCACTTGGTGGTTGTCTATAGTGTTGGTGGGGGATTTTTTTTGGGGACACTGGCGTGGCGCGCAGACGTCTACACAACGGGTTGTCATCCTAACAGGGTTCTCACCTCTAGAATCTACAGAGCCATTACACTTCTCCATTGGCGACGAAGAGTAACACCCCTACACCATTGACCGAACTTGAATGACTCTTTTGGGTTGTATTCACTTCAAAACAATTGATTCTTCATTCAATTCATCCTCTACACACTCTTCTTGATCTTCTACACTCTACTTGCTGCTACACATTCCATTTTTCACCACCATTTTTGAAGCTCAAAGGCGTTACTCTGTTGGATTTTACTCTCATTGTTGCAGCGATGATTGCATCCTCAAGTTTGTGAGCTCGCATCTCCCTTCACGTGCTTGAGGGCACCTTGCTTGGGAGGTGATATCAATTCATTTTAGCATTATCCTTTGATTTGCATAGCATAGTGTTGTTTCCATTGCTTGGAATTTCTTCCATTGCTTTCTCTATCATATTTTCTATCTTGTGGTTGTTTTGGAAATCCGTGGAGGTGGGAACATCGAAACAGGGGTTTGACTATGGCAAGCCCTGAAACAGCCCCAATGTTTCTCCCCGTTCTGTTGTGTGTAGGTTTTTTGTTCGTTTTGTCTTCGTGTGGAGCTTGCAGGATGTTGGACCATTCATAAGCCATTTTTCTACCACCTTTTTACTCTAGTTAACTTCTCTTTTCAAGTTAAAGTATTATTCTTGTTTTCTAAACATTCTAACTCTTTTATGCTTTCTATCATCACGTGAACCTCTATTTATTAGGTTGTAGCTAAATCCTTGTCAGTCCTAATTGTATTCCATACTCCCTATCTGTACAAATTCCAGTGCCTGATCGGGAAGCCAGCGCACCATGTTGTCTTTCGTCTTCTGCGTTGGGGTCCTTTGGCAGAGAGTTGTTAGGGTCTCAGTTTCAGCTTGAGAATTAGTTCACCTAGTTCCCTAAACCTCTCAAGTTAACAAAAGGATAGTGGCAGACTAGTCGCCCTTCCTTTTCACCCTCCTGAAACACTAAACTTTCCTTAAGCAATCCTTAGCATGAGGTAGATTAGGGAAGCTGATCATTCTAGACCCTCCTATGACCCGAGGTCCTAAGCATTCAATCCCCCTCCTCTACATTTTGGTGAACCCAACATGAATCATTCTAGTTCCATTTGGTAGTGTTGAAAGACACTTCCCTTGTATTCTAGGAGTGTTATGGGTGTGAGTGTTGCAAGGCTCTTAGCCTTGCAACCCAACCTATGACCCCTAGTGGCATAGCTGGAAGGTTTCCTAAGCATTACAAAGTGAAACCTTGGGTAGGTCACCATCTAATTATGAACCCTTGGGGGCTCCTATGAAAGTTTTGTCTAGTGTACATAAGAGATGGCTTCCTTCCTACATATACCCATCCCATCTGTGCAACCTGCAACAGATATCTTGCTATAACATTTACCTCATAGGATTTGTCAATGAACTATAATAGAGAACCATCCCCTTTGTACATCCCTGCACGTATCAATGGGAATACCATAACTGGTGTTCTCGTTGACCCTACATGCCAGGTGAATGTCATTATAGAGGAAATCATGTTGATAAAAAATTTACATAAGGATGGTTATTACGAGTCTAGAAGCACTATACATACACATGATGGGATTTGCATCCCTCCCATTGGTTGTATCACCTTGCCAGACCTGGTTGGGCCCAGGCCTGTGAATGCACTCTTTGACACCATCCTGGGGTCTAAACTATTTAGAGTGAAAGTAGGCATTCCCCCCTGGCTAGTTTCCATGAATGTGGTTCCCTCAGTAATCCATAAGTGCTTGAAGTTTTCCCATGAGGGTTCTATGCATGTAGTCCATGACACCGGTTATAAGCCAATGATTGCATCTGTTGGCTACTCACTTGATCACTTTTGGCATTCCCCTGTTGGCCTGCTTCCTCCCAGGATGAACCTGTTGTATCGAACTTATGTTAAATACAACAGTGGGGGAATAATTCCAAAGGTGAGATACCCTCCTCCCTATGCCATTTCATCTAGAGCTTGCATGATGGTGGAATGTGAGGCTACCTTGGCCACTCGAAAAAGGGAAGAGGAATTCGCCTAGGGATCCTCTTCTTCTTCTTCTATTGTCCCACCTACTGCTTCCTCTTTCCCTGTTGTGGCGCCATTGACTTTCGCTCCTATGCGTTTGTTGGGGAGTCCGATGGTGCCCGCTTGGCGAAAGCCCATGTGTCTGGCATTTGAACTTCTTGTCTTATGCACAGTGCCTCCCCTCATTTTGTATGGTAAGGGGAAGGGTCCCCATGGAGCATCTTCTATGTCACGGCCTCCTACTACTCCTACCTCTAGGGTAGTGAATGGGAAGAGGCCCACTGCTAAGGTGCTTGAGCCTACTCCTCCCGTTGTTGTTGCATCTTCCTCTCCATCTCTTCCTCTTGTTCTCGTCTAGGAGTCCCTCCCTCCGTCAAAAATGGTTGTGATGTATACTTTGATGGATAAATAGGAGTATTTCATCCCTTCTTAGGCTACAAACTCTATCTATTGGAGTCGTATAAATCGCCTTGTGTGAGAGCACAAGTGTCAGAGGAAGGTTCTAGCCATTGAGCAGGCCGCCTTGCAAAAGAAGGAAGGGGATCCAGTAGCTCCTGCTTCAGCATCTTATGTTGTATCCTCCTCTTTTGCTCTTTCTGCTTCAGTTCCCTCTGCCTCAGTCTTGCTTCTATCTTCCCCTGTGAGCATGAATGATCCTCACCCAAAGTGGGTGCAGGTATTCATTGCTCCCTCAGTCAAGCATCCCCTTTTGATGTCCCTTTCAGACATCCCGCCCTTTTCAAAACCTATAGACATATTGAATACCTCGGTGGTGTCCACCACTATTTTCTCCTCTTCCTCCTCACCCTCTACTTCATCCATGGGGATCTCACATCCTCTAATGAAGTGAAAGATGGAGGATGACCTTGCTTGCAATGGGGGTCAAAAGAAGGCTTCACCTTCTTCAAAGGGTGATTCTACATTTACTTATGTCATCCTCGGGTGTCACCGCCATCGCCCACTGAGTTGACACATGGCACTCCTATAAAGTACATGTTCAACTCTTTAGATGACGTCCCAACCCTATCAGTGATCTTCGTGAGATCGCTGACATTCACCTCACAATAATTGAGTGGAGAAGACCTTGAGGGGCCTTCTTCCTTAGCTCTTGTTGTAGGAGGGTTGAAGGGTACCCCCTTGATATTCTACCTTTGCAGGCTCATCTGCCCTCCCCAAGTACAGTGATCTAGGCTAGGAGAATGGCGACCTCTTGATTGATGAGGACTAGGGGGTGCCTCTTCTTTATCTATAAATTAGATTGTGTGTGTGTTGTATTCCCCCATGCTTTTTTTATATGTTCTTGGATGACCCTTGTCACCCTCATAGGTGCTTGGATACAGGAGTGTTTTTGGTGTCATAAAACTTCCTCTATTCATCACATCATTCTTCTCTTTGTTGTACTTTTGATTTTTGACAATTGGGGATGATGCAAAGTGTTGGGGGCATTTATGCCTCCCTTCCATATTGACCCGATTTTTTATTTTTATTTTGTTTTCATGTGCCTTCTTCACATGTTTTGATATAGTAGGGGATTGATGATAGTTCATTTATATATTATTATACTTCTCTATCTATTTATAAGCAGCTCTAACCCCTGAAATATCAGATCCCTCTATCTCTCATTCGTTATGTTATTGTTTTTCTTTTTCTCTTTATATTTCTCTCTTCTTTGCTTGCTTTGTAATGTTGTGGTTCTCATGTGTTGTCCCTTGCGTGTGTGACAAAATTATCATGGTTACATCTTGTCATGTTCCATGGGCCACAACATCACTTTCATTCTTGCTTTTCTCTCCTTAGGATCTCACGTGCCTTTGTGTTTAGCACGCACCATTCTAAGGGGAGGTTGTCACACCGCTTCGATTTTCAAAAGACACATTCGATGGCCAACAAATATCCTCTTGAAAATCTCTATTTTTCAAAAATTGCATTCTTCAACATGGATTCCTGAACGAATTTTTCTTTCATCTTGAATTCATAAGATAGAATCCAGACTTTCCCTTGTGAGGGAACATTCTTTCTTTTGAATTCCTTGATGAAATGAATCTTTCAAAAGGAATCCTTGATGCTAGAATCATTGGTGAAAAATCTATCTATTTTTTAAAATGTTCATCACTTTCAAACTAAGTGTCCCTCGAGTGGACCCCTTTCCTTTCAAAGGGTTTCTGAGGGACCCCTTTGAAAGCTCTTCATTCAATTGTTGACTGTTTCTATGACTGTCTTCTTGTCTTCCTGTATGGCTTCTTTTTTGACATCTAACATGTTTTATCTGTGGATTAACATGTTGCTTTGTAAGTGTGCCTGTGCAGCTGCTTTTCAATTAGACTTTGCGGAGCCTCTTATACCCAACTTCCTTCAGGTCCAAGCACCTAGGGCGCACCTCCTTTGCAAGTCTAAGGACTTGTGAAGCACTTACATCTTGCGGGATCTCTTTGTTCAACTATGTAGCTCTTAGGACCTACATAGCCCTTTTTTTCACCATTCGCGGGTCTGCAGACTTGCAATGCAATTTGTTCAACTCTCCTTGGGTCTAAGGACCTGTGGAGCCATATTTTCTTCCTATGCTTTTAGGTGGGCCAGATTTTGGTCTACTTCCTCAATGATTCAAGTATACATTTCTAAACTTTTTTGATCTACTTTACCTCGCATCTGGTAGCACATATGCTCACTAATGTGGAGGAAAAATGTAACGCAGTGAATTTTCACCCCTCACAAATTTCCCATTTGCATCCCCTTAGCTTAGAAAAATTAAATCCAACAATGAATTTCCACCTCACCCATTCGCTCTCCACCCACTTGGTGATTGTATGTAGTGTCAGTGGGGGAATTTTTGTTAAGGATGTTAGTGCGATGCATAGACATCTGCATGGCGCGCTATCATCTTGATAGGATTCCCACCTCTAGAATCTCCAGAGGCGTTACACTTCTCCATTGGCAATGAAGAGTAACGCCCCTACACCCTTGACCAACCTCAAACGACTCTTTTGGGCTGCTATTCACTTCAAAACAATTGATTCTTCATTCAATTCATGCTCTACACACTCTTCTTGATCTTCTACACTCTACTTGCTACTACACATTCCATTTTTCACTGCCATTGTTGAAGCTCTAAGGTGTTACTATGTTGGATTTTACTCTCATTGTTGCGGTGACGATTGCATCCTCAAGCTTGCGAGCTCGCATCTCCCTTCACATGCTCGAGGGCACCTTGTTTGGGAGGTGATATCTATTCATTTTAAAATTGTCATTTGATTTGCATAGAATAGTTATGTTGACATTGCTTGGCATTTCTTCCATTGCTTTCTTTATTGTATTTTCTATCTTGTGGCTATTCTGGTTGTTCGTGGAGGTGGGAACATCGAAATGGGGGTTTGACTGTGACAAGCCCTAAAACAACTGAACATTTTTCCTCGTTCTATTGTGTGTAGGCTTTGTGTTCATTTTGTGTTTGTGTGGAGCTTGTGGGAGGCTGGACCATTTGTAAGTCATATTTCTACCACCTTTTTACTCTAGTTAACTTCTCTTTTCAAGTTAAAGTATTTTTCTTGTTTTCACAACATTCTAGCTCTTTTATGCTTTTTATCGTCACGTGAACCTTTGTTTATCAAGTTGTAGCTAAATCCTTATCATTCCTAACTACATTCCATACTCCCTGTCTATACAAATTCCAACGCCCCAACCGGGATGCCAGTGTGTCACGCTATCATATGTCTTCTACACTAGGGTGCTCTAGAAAAGAGTTGTTGAGGTCTCAGTTTTGGCTTGGGAATTAGCTCACCTGGTTCCCTAAACCTCTCAGGTTGACATAAGGATAGTGGCATATCGGTCACCCTTCCTTTTCACCCTCCTAAAACACTAAACTTTCCTTAAACAATCCTTAGCGTGAGGTAGATCAAAGAAGTCGATCATTCTAGACCCTCCTGTGACCTAGGGTCCTAAGCATTTGGTCCCCCTCCTCTACACCCACATTATTCTGGAAAGAGAATTCTACGATTCCATCACTATCCCTTCTAATACCTCCCACGACCATTGGTCCAGGGTTACCTCTTGAGGACCCATCAGTATTAATTTTCAAAACACCTAGGGGAGGAGGCCTTCAATGCCCATCCCATAGGGTCTTCTTTCTAACATTTCACCCCAAACCAGCTCTAGGCCTACCCCTATCACCACCTAAAAGCCCCAAACTCCTAACCACCCTCATGTCTCTAGAAACCACAAGGATCAAAATATCCCACTTAGCCTCTAAAGTCTCTTGAATAACCCCCAAAATCCTCTTCCATGCCTGTTACACCTAGAGCTTCTTATCCAAAAAGATCCTTCGATTGTGCTCCAACCAAATATGCTAACTAATCAAGTTGGGACCAATAGTCCAAGAAATGTGGAGAAAAGTGGTCTCAACAAGAGGATTCCCCAACTTTAGCCAAAAATTAGCCAAAGAAGAAGGATGTCTGCATGGTTGGTTCCAAGTATCCCACCAGAAATGCTAAATCTCCTTAGCAAAAAAGCACTGAAAAAAGAGTTAGGAAGTATTCTCATCACTATTAGAGCACAAAACACACATGGGGGGGCCCTGAAAACCATGTTTCCAAATATTCTCCTAGGTCAAGAATCTACCCCACATTACAAGCCAAGAGAAGTTACACTTGGGCCAAGATAATTTATTCTAGATCTGCTTCCACCAAGGGACCCCCATACACCTAAAATATTGCTTATCCAGCACCTGATAACCAGAGGAAACAAAAAAAATTCTTTTCTAGTCATGATCCCAGGCCAAAACATCTTTTTCCAAAAGAGAGTTGCAAACCCTACCATTAAGAATGCAGGCAAACTCCTAACGATCCTCCATCAAGCCCCCAGCAGGCCAGTCCTGCAAGTCCTTCCATCGAAAGATAATAGCCTACCCAATAACCTAAGGGGTTTTGAATTCCATCAATCGACTCTAGCTAGCCTCCAAAAATATACTAATTAAACCCTACAAATGAGGATGAGAAACCAAAATAAGAGGATGCCCATCCCAAGAATCATACCAAAAAAGAGCCTTTGATCCTCTATTGCAAATCCAAAATAGACCTTGCTTAATTAGCTTAGCACCTCTCTTCAACATACTCCAAACCATAGAGCTTTTTCCCAAAAGGATGTAACGAGGCACCTCTCCACCCTCAACAATACCAAGGTATTTGAATGTGATGATCTTAGCCCAAGTTTGTTGTTGTTGAGTACACCACCGCCAGAGCTTTCCCATTTAAGTTAGCCTGTCACAACCCAAGACCACCTTCTTGCTTTGGCTGACACACATCATCCCATTTCACTAGGCTCCACTTCTGCAAGAGGATATTACCTGACCAAAGAAAAATTTTACAAAGACACTCAAAGTCTCTAACAAAGCTGGCAAGAGCTGACAACACAAAACACCTGTATAGTGGAAGAGCTTGAATCACAAACTTCAAAAGAGTAACTCTGCTTGCTGTAGAAATCCATCTACAAGTCCAGTGACTGACCTTCTTACGAAATTTCTCAATCACATCCTACTAGAACATCCTTGGAAGCGTGTGCACGAAAAAATAGGAATACCAAGATAAACAAAGGGAAGTGCACCAATCTGAAATCTGAGAATCCTAGCAATTATCTAATGAATAAGTTGGGGAGTGTTAAAAAAATAAATATAGAACTTACCCTCATTAATGCTTTGTCTCAAAGCAGCCAAGTAGTAGTCCAAGGCCTTCCTCAAAATTAACCACTTCATCCACCTTGGCTAAGCCCATCAGAGCCGTGTCATCCACAAATTGCAGGTGAGATTAAGGGGGAACACTATTACCCCAACGCCAACCCTGGATTAAACCAAGCTCCACACGAGATCTCATAAATCTCCCAATACCCTCAGCCATCAAGATGAAGTTGATAACCTACTTGTAGTAAAAATAAAATATAAAATATAAATAATACTAAAATTATTAATATATATATATATATTTGAAAACTACACTTAAGGATTTACAAAAGGGTATTTTTATATTTTTTTTAAATGTTATTTACATTCGTAGAAGTTGTTGAAACATCAAGTTTTTCAAATTATTTCATTTTTTTAGTAAATTGGTCTCAAAGTGGGCCCACATATGCATTTATCCAACAATTTTAGTTGGAAAAGTTATGGACATATCTAAATTATCTATAATGAATCTTATTAGATCATATGTTTGACCAAAATTGATTTTTAGTTAGAAATACTAAAATTCACTCATGCTGATAAGTTGGTCGAAAGTGTGACACAACTTTGTAATTCTACCCTTACATCATGAGTCTTTTTATGATTTTGTTTGGCATATTTCTAACTAAGGATTTATTGGTTGTGTACATACAAACAAGGAACATGAAATTTGCATGGTGAAATGATAGCTTTTAAAGGAGGTGTATTCTAGGACTGACACTCATCTCTACTAGCACCCACAAATAAGGAATTCCATTTATCCCCACTTAAGCTTTGTCCTAGTTCTTACTTTGATTATAGTAATTCAAAGGTTAACACAAGTGATTGAGAATGATCACTATGAGTTTCCTCAAATTTTAATTCCACATGATAAACATCCCAAATATTAGCCAATACTACGTACTTTTACTGCAGAAGGTGTAATGACTTGAAATAATTGATATAGGACCTTCACATCTCAAACGACTTATCATTTGAACCACAAGACTAAATCTTGCTTTGCGGAAGGATGCAGACCAAAACACCATGACTTTGTCTTAGAGTATACACTGTGAATGCCTTAGCAAAAATTTTGCAATTTATCTCTAAGTGTGATACACCAAACAGGTAAGATATCAATGTAGACATGCTAGAAACATATTGGAACAAGTGTACCCTCCTCCACATCAAACAGATCACCATTCATACTACAATGCTAACTTGCATCAATTGATATCAACTATCTCTAGAGCATACACAATCTTTAGCACATACATTTGACATCAATGACAACCAATCTTCTCAAGATGCAACAATATCCCCCTTTTTCATTGATGGAAAAACCAAAATAATGTGTACAAACACTCCCCCTTAGGTGCACATCCCTTTTTCTCTCCCCCTTTGACATCAAGGGCAAAGGGCATAATAGACTCTTACATATGACAACCAAAATTATGCGAGAACTCCCCCTAACTGTATGATCTCTACTAATCACACTCCCCCAGAGACAAAGATGCCCCAAACCGATGCTATGTACATAGTACTTCTAACCAAAAATGATAATATAAGCCTCCACGAGTCTATACAAATCCAAAAATGTCTTATCTACAATATTCTTACAACTCACTTAGAAGGTAGAATGCCTTTGTAGATTACCTTGTGTTGGGTAAGAGTAGATACCAAATCTTCTTTTGCTAAGGAAAGTGTGATTCTAACGTTCAAATTGTAAGTATAAATCCTCAGCCTCATCCATACTGCTTGGAGCCTTCATCTTCTACTCAATATTTTTTGCTTTAGTTAGCACCCACAAAAATGAAACAAGTCTTAAGTTGACTTCTTCCCTTAGCTGACCAACCTATTTCTTTATTTGTTCTCTTTGATCCTAAAGAAATGATAGCTATAAATGAATATTTTCTATTTGAGCTCTAGTTGATCCATTCTTATCCTTTGAAAAATCATATATCACAACCATTTGAGTAATTTGTGACTCAATGGAGTCAATTTGAGCTTTGATGCTCTTGGTAGAATTTTTCCATTTCAAACAAAACAAATATAAGGTAGTGACTTCATCTATACATTCCTTAAAGATCTTCAAGTTCTCCTACAATTTATTGTGTGCATTAGCACACCTATCATATGCTTCAGCCATCCTCTTATCATTTATCTTCCTTAGTGCTTCTTGTTCTACCTTTTGTTCAATATGAGAGGAGTGATCTTTCAAGGAATCCATCAAAAGCTTCAATTTTTATTTCAAAGGTAAAGAGGAATCAATATTTACCTCAGGTAAACCCTCATGAATGATCTTTACTGCATCATCAACTAATCCAATCTTCTTCAAATGTTCTTGCAAAAGCATGCAAAATATCACCAAGTCGTAACTTATGAAGAGAAGAAATATTTGACAAGTCAACTTGTCCCTCATGAGTAGGAATTTACAATAACTTGGGTGTCACCATAGGTTGAAATTGCGTCTGCAAGGTCAATAGGTCCTTAAAGGAATCTGAAGATGAAGAATCCTAACCTATATCCATAGAAGCATCTTGCTTCTCAACTATCTTCTCCATTGCATCTTGAACTTTCTCGAGATTATCCTCTTTCTTTTGCTCATCATTCTCCTTCTTGTTGTCTTCTTTTTCTTTTTCTTTTTCTATCTCCATGTCATACTTCATGTTCATCATACATACTTGAGACATCTTCTCCTTCTTTCTATCTAGAGGGTCCTTGTACACCTTGTTGACCAAATGTATCTTGCACATTCATATTTTGACTATCTTGTTCATCTGGAGGCACTTGTACATTTATTTCAACATCAGTATCATGTATTTTTTGAGTCCCTTGTGTATCCACTTCACTTTGCATTTCATTAATGATTTTCTTTGTGGCATCTTTAGTTTCACTCTAAATCTTTCTTTTGATATCCTCATCCATGCTCATTAGAAGATCTATTCTTCTTTTGGTGTGTAGCTCCTTGGCTTGTCTCCGAAGAATATTTTGTTTTTCTTCTTAGGAGGCAAAGATCCCAGTCCTATCAATTTCCTGTTGTTTCAATTCTTCATCAGTCTTGATTGCTACTTCTCTTCTTTGCCTCAAAGCCTTAGCTAGGCTATCCAGAGCATTCTCAACAATGTCACTGAAGGGAATGTTTTGTTTTAGCATATATTCAATGGCAGCCTTCTCAATAGTTTTCTTGTCTTCTGAATGAACAACTAGATGCAGCTCCATTGTGTCATTCAACAACCCATAATTAACAATTCCATTAAAAATTGCAACAAAATGAAGAGGATCATGAGCTACCAAAGGGGTTTTCTCAACTCCCTCTTTTGCTATCTTCTTTCCTTTCTTCTTCTGCAAGGAGATATCTTCAACTTCAGCTTCTTCCTCCTCTTCAGATATATCATCATTTATCTTTTTCATTTTTTCCTTTTGCTTATGCCTTGGTTGCACAACACTTGTGGTTTTCTTCTATAGTGGAGTAATAGATGCAACTTTTCTTCTTCCACTAGATGATTGAATTGATCTGGAGGATTGCGAAGCAGATGCAGCAATTGAAGAAGATCTTCCATACCCCCTAGGAAATGTTTCTACATGTTCTTCAAGGTTAGAGTGGATATTCATCAAAGTCTAACTAGAGGCAGGTGGAATCATTTTAGAATACCTCATAATGCCCCATTTCTTGAACAACTTGTCCACCCTTTTCTAACTTGTTTCCTTTATTTATTTTTGAATCATCTTGTCCATGATTTATTTATATGTTCTAAATCTTTTTTCCTTAGGATCTCCTGGCTTTGATAGCAGAATATCAACATAGCCTTGTACATACTCTGGATCAACCTCATAAGGAAATTCAGGAATCCATGAGGTATGGGACTCTACAACCTCCATATCTAGATGTGATCTTTGTTTACCGTGAATGTTACCTCATTTTCATACTTCCAGAACAAGTTTGATGGTATCCTATATAGATCCTCTACATCTCAGTTTGTAAATTCTTGAAAAATCCCTAATAGAAAGTAGTATATACTACTTATTCTAAAAAAAATTCATATGTTGTTTGATCTATGTTGCTAATGGAGTGAACTTGTCCTAAATCTTACCCTTAAAACTAGGTAATTCATTAAAAAATAAGAATGCAAGATGAATGATCAACAAACCAAACCTGAAATTGTAACCAATTTCTTTTAATCTATTCAGGTTCTCCATCGATTTCTCTCTCAACATCTCACACAACTCAAATCTAGCTCCTTCCTTCACCATTTGATATGTTGTGTGAATTGTAGTGGCAGTTGTAGACCCTTCTCTATTTGTGAAATAAATTTTGTACGCAATACCCATTTATGCATACCGGACATCAGGGTCTATTATATCCTTCATAGTTAGGGTTCTCTTCTCAAACTTAGCTTTGAATTTCCATAACCCTTTCATTCTTGATTGAATTTAACACCGAGACTAGTCTATTGTGTTGCAAGTATGAAGGTGTTGTCATTGGTGATAGTTGTGCAATGGTTGAGAAAGGCTATTTTCTTTGATTAGTTGTGTTATTTTGTCATCAATTAAGTTATTGGTGTTAACCTCTGGTGTTACTTTGATAAAATTCTATTTATGGCTGAGATGACGAGGATATTGAGAAAATTGATAAAAAGAGGTGTTCTGGTTTGCAAAGGTGTTCTGGATTTTCTCTGCATTTCTTCTAGGTTTAAGATCTACTTGTTTGGTTTGGATATGTTGGTTAGAGGTGTTCAGAGTTTCTATGTCCAGAATTTGGGCTTCTAGATAATTATGCAGAAGAAGTTTTGTTCACCAATGTGTGAACTAGATTTGTGTTTCTTACGGAGGTGTTTGGGAGAAATGTTTTGGCTCCGTGTTACTCTATAGTTTTTCTTCAGGTCTTGTGATTCTAAAGGTATGTTGATGGTGTTGATCTCTTTCCTATGTCAAGAGGATTGTGGTTTGGCACTCTAGAAGATGGATTTTATAGTTGCAGTGTTTGGCAATGTAGTCTTAGTGTATTGGGCATGTACATTATGAAGGTGTGAATTGTTGGGAAGGAGTTTGATGGATTTCAGGATGATAGAGGAATATTCTAGATTGTGATGAAGTGTGGTGTGTGGTTCACAAGTCATCCTTGGATTGGAGGAAGCGTGTAATTCAAAGTTTAATGGTGTTTGCACGGGTAATGACCGACCTAGTGTTTACACTACATTCAAAGATTTTCAAGTATTAATGAAGGTGTAGCATGGTGTGTGAGTGTTGATTTGGGTCCCAAATTAAATTTTTTATTGGTCCACTTTCGTTCCTATACACCACAAGAATGCTTAGTGCCAACCTATTTTGAATTTGTAAAAGTGTAAGGTGAGTGTAGTCGACTTGAAGATGTTTTTCAAGTTGAGCATGGTATAAAAGCAAGGTGAGATGATGTGAGATGAAGTGTGGAATAGAATTATGTGTTGTGATATGAAGTTTAGTGCAGAAGTGTGAAATGCAATGCAAGCTATAATGCAAGATTGTTGAATGTTGTGAGTTGAGGTATCTTGATCTCTTGAAGGTTGCGAGTTTTATTGGAGCTATTGTGGTGGAATCTATGTTGCATTGAGATTGTGGTCTTTGTGTAACATTCTATCTTCTTTCTTCTTTCTATTTTGGTGGTGAGCCTGGGTTGTGAGCCTTTCTGGATGGTGTGTCTTATTTTGGAAATGAGCTTCTTTGTACCAATTTTTCAATTTCTTATATTGTGAGCTAATCCTCATCGTGGTTTTTCCCTTCTAGTTTTTTCTACATAAATCTAGTGTTCTCTTGTGTGTGGTGTTGGTTATTTCAATTTTTGTTATCAACTTTTCATGTTTAAACATTATAATAGGTTAAGGGTTTAATGAACACTTATGGATCTGATTACTGTTAAGGGTTTTGATATTTTAATTTGGTACAACTGATTCACCCCATCTCTATTATCTTGTTCATTCAACAATTGGAATTAGAGCAAGGTTCCTTGCAGAAAAGCTTAACCACTTGAGGTAGATCTGGGATGGCGAGCAAGAAGGAGATCCCTATGTTTAATGGCACAGACTATGCATTCTAGAAAGTGAATATGGAAGGCTTTTTGGTTTACCTTGGATTTGATGTTGCTAAGGCGCAATGAGCACTATATATAACATACCTACAAATGGACTGAGCACAAGTGACGAAATCAAGGCCTATGAAACATATGGTAAGGAAAGGTTTGTTCTTTTGAGTAGTCTTGCAAATACTAAATTAGTGAAAGTTATGGATCTAAAAATTGCTAAAGAAGTTTGGGATAAGCTAGAAAGTATTTATGAAGGAGATGATAAGGTTAAACAAGCTAAGTTGCATAATTTGAAGACAAGATTTGAGACTTTGCAAATGTCTGAAGATGAAACAATTACAAGTTACATGCAGAGGGTTGATGAACTGGTAAGTGCTATGAGAGGTATTGGTGCACAAGTCAAAGAACCTAAAGTGGTAAAGAAAATTCTTAGAACTCTTCCTAATTCTTACATTGAAAAGGTTTCTACTATTGAGGAAGTTGCAAATTTTAATACCTACACTAGAGATCAATTGTTTGGCACACTAACTTCATTTGAAATGAGAAAGATTGGTCCGAAAAATGGTGCAAAAGTGGAGAATGGTTTCAAGACTGGAAAATCAGAAAAAGTTGAAGATTCAGATGGAGATGATCTTGATGATGTGGAAGCTAACTTTGTAAGAAGAATGAAAAAGGGTACCCATAAGTACAAAGGTAAATTACCTTTCAAATGTTTCAGTTGTGGAAATATAGGTCACTATGCTTCGAGATGTCCAAATAGAAATTTGAACAATAAGAACAAGGAAAACAAAGGAAATATGATCAAGATAAGCTATTATGTTAGAGAAGTGTTGGTATTTCTGATGATGAATCTGATTATGGAGATGTTGATGATAATGAATGTTTGTTCTTGTCTTTAAAAAATGAATTTGGTTCTGCTAACTCTAAAAGTTGTGTGAAGGAAAGTGTTCAAGAGAAAAATAATATAGGTACTTTGGTATCTACTTTTCATGTTAGACAAGATAAGAAATATTGGGTTATTGATAGTGGTTGCTCAAATCATATGTCTAGAGACAAGAGTAAGTTTGTTAAACTTGAAAAATATGATGGGGGACTTGTTAAATTTGGACATGATTCAGGTGATAAGATTTGTGGAATAGGTTCAATCAATTTTGATGGCAAGCATAATACTGAAGATGTTTACTATGTTAAATGTTTAAGGTATAACCTCTTGAGTGTTGGAAAAATGTGTAGCAAAGGATGCAATATTATATTTCAAGATGATGGATGTGAGATCAAAAAAGGGTATGAAACTATGATTTATACTCAAAAGAGGATAGATGGAAATATCTGTCAGCTCAAGGGTGTTGATGGTCACTATTTTATGACTTAGATTAATAATAGTTGGTTATGGCATAGGAGAATGTGTCACATCAATTTTGATAACTTGGTTAGAATCAATTCAATTCAAGTAGTGAGAGATATGTTGAGGATTGCAAAGCCTATCAATGTTGTTTGCAGAGATTGTCAATTTGGAAAACAAACTAGAAGTAGTTTCAAGGGAAAAGAACAGTCTTCTATTGAATTGTTCAAATTGGTGCACACAAACCTTTGTGGTCCTACAAGAGTGAGAAGTCTTCAAGGTGAGACATATTTCATGCTTTTGAGACATGGGTCACTTTTCTTAGAGAAAAATCTAAAGCTCTAGATAGATTCAAAGCATTCAAAGTTATGGTTGAAAATGAGATGGATTTGAAGATCAAATGTTTGAGGTCTGACAGAGGTTGAGAGTTCACCTCCAATGAATTTAACATGTTTTGTGAGAATCGTGGCATAAAAATGCACTTGGATGCCCCTAGGACTCCTCAAAAAAATGGAATGGTTGAAAGGAAAAATAGGACTATTCAAGAAGCTACAAGGACTATGATGAAAGAAGCTAATCTTCCAAAAGTCATCTGGAGAGAAGCAATTCATACTACTGTTGACATACCTAATACAGTTCAAGCAAGAGCTAACAACACAAATACTCCCTATGAGTTACATGGTATGGAAGGATTCCTATTGTCAAGTACTTTAGAGTGTTTGGAAGCAAATGCTATGTCAGAAGAGATGATGAAAATTTAGGAAAGTTTGATGTGAGGTCTGATGAAGGTATCTTTCTTGGATATTCTACTAAAATCAATGCTTATAAATGTTACAATAAAATATTGAGAAATATTGTTGAGAGTGCAAGTGTCAAGGTTTATGAAGATTTGAGGAATTCAGTGGTAATAGATGTGTTAGTGTTTGGTAGCTTCGGGAGATATTTTCTCCTTAGTTTATTCTTGTACAAGGCAAGTTGGCCTTCATATCTTAAATGATATTTTTATACTTTTCTATTTCTCTAAGGGATCCAACCTTGAGAAGAAGTTTCCTAACTTGTATTTAAAGAAGGTGAAGACTTGTCATTTGATTATCACAATCATTCACTCATTTTGCATCTCTTAGGAGCAAAATTTCACCATCATTAAAAGTAGAAGCTCACCATCATTAGAAGCAGGAGTTCACCATTTCTTAGTTGTTCAGGTTATCTTAGCAACAGATCCATTGTTAAGGAGAAGTGTCTCCATTCTTTGTTTTAGACTTAGCCTTGTGTAAGGCCTGATTGTAAGCAGTATTTTGCACTTATGTTATTTGATATATAAGAGATTATTTGCTAGGTTTGTCTCCCTCAAGTTGGAGGGTTTTCCCAAGGTAAACATTGTGTTCATTGTCTTATGTGTTGCATTTTTTTATTGCTTACATTTCTAATCCTAAAACTAACATGGTATCAGAGTGGGTTTAAGGAAATCCAATTAGATCTATTTAAGCATTCTAGAGGAGTTTGTCATATACTATGATGAGGGGTTTCAAATCATTTGAACTCATTTTTCATTGTGATCCTTGTGGCTGAGCCTCTCAGTTGTGAAGGGTTGTTGCATTGTTTGTAGCTGGCATGGTTTTCTAGGTGGAGTCGTACCTCCATTCCAGACGCTTGGAGCTGGGCATGGGAAATCTTTGATAACTGTTGGAGTTGTTTCTTGGAGGATTTGGATGCCTTAAGGGGTGTCGTAGAAACCTGGGTATGACTGATAACTTATGAAAAACCTCTTCCTTGTCCTTCCTTGGTAGATAGAGGTTGTTTGAAGATTGTTGGGTTAGTTTGGTGGTGATTTGTATCATTGGGAGGTATCATATGCATGATTGGCTATGGACTTTGATGGTTATCATGGATTCCATGACTTGCAACAAAGTTTTTTTATCCTACAACTTGGTATCAGTCATTATTAGACTTGTAATTGTTATATCCTTACCTTTTGAGGGTATTGGAATGTTGTTGGGTGAGTTTGATTTTATTGAACAATCTTGGGAGCTATTCTTGGTGAGTCTGAAGATGTTGGAAGGATATTTTCATTGTCATTTTTCCCTACAGCATTGGATAGCAGACCTTAGGATAGATGCACCAGATCAGAAAGGATTAATACCAAGGTCATTAGAGCAGATTTTTAAAACCAGCTAGCACTACCCTCTCAAGGGTGGAGTTTCTGAATGCATACATCAATGTTGGAGATATTCAATGAAACTAAAGGTGGTGAAGATAATACAAATAGGTCTAGCTCAATGGTGTACCAACAATAAAGAGATAAGTATTTTATGCTTGTACCCTTGAATAATGTTCATGAATTTTATGTAGTTATTAATGCATGCAATAACATTGGAATAGTGAATCATGTATGCTTCTAGCATTGGTATTTCTCTTTGGGATAGTTTAGTTCTATGAACTATTATTAAACTCTCTAAAATTCTTCTAGGACGGATCAAGGAGCAAAAAGATGATGAGAGATTGCATAATAAATTCAAGGGAGGAAGAGCTTGATGCATCTTGTGAGGAAGTCACATGGGATGAAGAAATGAACAAACATGAAGACATAGCTTGCAGCCATGGGACTGAGTTGGTGGCACATAACTTCACTAGAGATATCTCTCAAAGAGGAAGAACCTATACAGATTGTCATTGCAATTAGTTTCTTCGAAGAGGAGGAGATAACATTCAAAGGGAGTCTGACAAACCAATAGAGGCAACCTTGGATGAGGAGGTCAGGAGGTTGATGCAAGTACTTGGAGCTTCAGAGGGAGTCACATCATCATGAAGATTTGTTGTAATGTATATTTCTCTGAGACAGAGAAATATGAGGTGAAAGCCCTTGTAATATATATTTCTTTGAGACAGAGAAATATGAGGTGAAAGCCCTTGTAGTGTATATTTCTCTAAGACGGAGAAATATGAGGTGAAAGCCCTTGTAGTGTATATTTCTCTGAGATAGAGAAATATGAGGTGAAAGCCCATGTAGTGTATATTTCTTTGAGACTGAGATGAGACATCATGTTGAGAGACTCCATGACGATATCACACTAAGAGACTCTATGATGAACCCTTGTACTTGTGTTTCTTTCCACACATGGGAGTAGCCATCGTAGACGTCATGTTGAGAGACTCCATGATAATATCATGTTGAGAGACTCCATGATGAAAACTTGTACATGTGGCTTATTTCCACACATGGGAGTAGCCATGGTGGATGTCATGTTGAGAGACTCCATGACGACATCACATTGAGAGACTCTATGATGAACCTTTGAGTTTTCCACAAATAGGTGTAGCCACTGTGGACGTCATGTTGAGAGACTCCATGATGACATCACGTTGAGAGACTCTGTGATGAACCTTTGAGTTATCCACAAATGGGTGTAGCCATTGTGGGCGTCATGTTGAGAGACTCCATGACTAGATATCTGGAAAATACCTCCCTAGCTAAGAGGGAGTGTTAGTGTTTGGTAGCTTCGGGAGATATTTTCTCCTTAGTTTATTCTTGTACAAGGCAAGTCGGCCTTCATATCTTAAATGATATTTTTATAATTTTCTATTTCTCTAAGGGAGCCAACCTTGAGAAGAAGTTTCCTAACTTGTATTTAAAGAAGGTGAAGACTTGTCATTTGATTATCACAATCATTCACTCATTGTGCATCTCTTAGGAGCAAAAGTTCGCCATCATTAAAAGCACAAGCTCACCATCATTAGAAGCAAGATTTTTCCATTTCTTAGTTGTTCAGGTTGTCTTAGTAGCAGATCCATTGTTAAGGAGAAGTGTCTACATTCTTTGTTTTAGACTCAACCTTGTGTAAGGCCTAATTGTAAGTAGTATTATGCACTTATGTTATCTAATATATAAGAGATTATTTGTTGGGTTTTTCTCCCTCAAGTAGGAGGGTTTTCCCAGGGTAAACATTGTGTTCATTGTCTTATGTGTTGCATTTTTTGATTGCTTAAATTTCTGATCCTAAAACTAACAAGATGGATATGATTTAGATGAACTTGCTTGTAGAGGAGAAGAAGAAGAAAAGGGTAAGGAGAAAGAAGTACAAAATGAAGAGGAAGAAGCTCTGAAAAAGACCCCTAAGTATGTGTAGAGAAATCATTCCGAAGAACAGATCATTGGAGACAAAGCAAAGGTGTGTTGACAAGAAGAAGAGTTGTTGAAGTAAAGGTAAATCTATGTTTACTTTCTAAAGTTGAACCAAAAAATAGTGATTGAGGCATGTAAAGATGAACATTGGATGAAAGCAATGGAAGAATAACTTATGCAGATTGAGAAGAATCGGACTTGGGAACTGGTTCCTAGACCTAAAAACAAGAATATAATTGGAACTAAGAGGATATTTAGATATTTGAAGGGAACTCTAGATTATGGCTTGTGGTATCCTAAGGATACTAATTTCACTTCGAGTTCTTACACCTATATAGATAGGTCAGGTTGTGTGGATGACAAAAAAAGTACAAGTGGTGGTGCATTCTTTCTTGGATGTAGATTGGTATCATGGCTAAGTAAGAAACAAGATTTTGTTTCTTTATCTACTGCAAAGGCTGAGTATATTGCAGCAACATCTTGCTACACACAAGTGTTGTGGATGAGACAAACATGTTCTTTGGATGAAAAAAACATGGAAGGATATCATAGTAGTGTATAATGAGCCTATTTCTATCTTTTATGATAATACAAGTGCAATCAACATTTCAAGGAATCCAATGATGAATTCAAGAACAAAGCACATATCAATTAGGTATAAGTTTTTAAGAGAGAAGGTTGTGGAGAATGAAGTGAAGCTTGAATATGTACCTACAAAGGATCAAATTGCTAACATATTTACTAAGGCTCTTCCTAAGGATACTTTTGAGTATCTTCGGGAGAAGTCGGGGGTAATTGCCCCTCCTTTAAACTAGATTCATATGGAGATGCATCAGTCCAATGGATCTATGGATTCATTCTTTGTCTGGACTGATGTCGGTGGCTACCTCTCAAGGGGAGTAGGTAGTGACATTGTTACAGTATGGAGTGAGTGTTGTCATTTTACAGAGGTTGTTGATTTGGTTGGTGTGTACTTCTAAGGGGGGGGTATTCAAAGCAATTGCAAGTATATTGGTTCTATGTCAAAGGGGGAGAACAATGCAAAACATTTTATCCTCTACCATTGATGTCAAAGGAGGAGAGAGAGAATTCATGTGAAAAAAATTGTTTATACAGAGGGTGAGAGAGATGTCATGTGAAAAAGAAAAAGGTTGAAAGGAGGAGAGATAGTAGAGAGATAATCTTGTAAGGAATGTTGTGTGTTTTCTCTTTGATGGTTTTTTACATCTTGTGTTGTCATCAATGACAAAGGGGGAGATTGTTGCAAGTATGAAGGTGTTGTCATTGATGTCAACAAGTTGATGTTGTCATTGGTGAAAGTTGTGCAGTGGTTGAAAAAGACTATTTGCTTTGACTAGTTGCATTATGTTGTCATCAATTAAGTTACCAGTGTTAACCTCTGGTGTTACTTTAATAAGCTTTTTTTTATGGTTGAGATGTTGAGGATTTTGAGAAAATTGATAAAAAGAGGTGTTCTAGTTTGCAAAGGTGTTTTGGCTTTGCTCTGCATTTCTTCTAGTGGAAGATATACTTGTGTAGTTTAGATATGTTAGTTAGAGGTGTTCAGAGTTTCTATGTCTAGAATTTGGGCTTCTGGATCATTATGCAGAAGAATTTTTGTTCACTAGTGTGTGAACTATATTTTTGTTGCTTACAAAGGTGTCTGGGGGAAATGTTTTGGCTCCACGTTTCTCCGCAGTTGTTCTTCAAGTCTTGCAATTCTAAAGGTATGTTAATGGTGTTGATCTCTTTCCTATGTCAATAGGATTTGTGGTTTGGTGCTCTAAAAGATGCATTTTAGAGTTGCAATGCTTGGCAGTGTAGTTTAACTGTACTGGGGGTGTACATTATGAAGGTGTGAATTGTTGCAAAGGAGTTTGATGGATTTCAAGATGATAGAGGAATATTCTAGATTATGATGAAGCATGGTGTGTGGTTCACAAGTCATCCTTGTATTGGAGAAAGCGTGTAATTCAAATTTTAATGGTGTTTGCATGGGTAACGGTCGACCTAGTGTTTACACTACATTTGAAGATGTTCAAGTATTAATGAAGGTGTAGTGTGGCGTGTGAGTGTTGATTTGGGTCCCAAATTAAGTTTTGTATTGGTCCACTTTCATTCATATCCACCACGGGAATGCTTAGTGCCGACCTATTTTGAATTTGTAAAAGTGTAAGGTGAGTGTAGTTGACATGAAGATTTTTTTCAAGTTGAGGAAGGTATAAAAGCAAGGTGAGTTGATGCGAGACGAAGTATGGAATAAAATTATGTTTTGTGATGTGAAGTTTAGTGTAGAAGTGTAAAATGCAGTGTGAGCTATAATGCAAGATTGTTGAATGTAGTGAGCTGAGGTATCTTGATCTCTTGTAGGTCGTGAGTGTTATTGGAGCTATTGTGGTGGAATCTCTATTGCATTGAGATTGTGTTCTCTGTGTAACATTTTATCTTCTTTCTTCTTTCTATTTTGGTAGTGCGCCTAGGTTGTGAGCCTTTCTAGATGGTGTGTCCTATTCTGGTAGTAAGCCTCTTTGTATTAGTTTTGCAATTACTTATATTGTGAGCTAATCCTCATGATGGTTTTTACCTTCTAGGGTTTCCCACATAAATATGGTGCTCTCCTGTGTACGGTGTCGATTGTTTCAGTTTCTTTTATCTGCTTTTCATGTTTAAACATTATAACAGATTAAGGGTTTAATGAATTCTTGTGGATTTGATTAATGTTGAGGATTTTGATGTTTTAATTTGTTACAATCGATTCACCCCTCTCAGTTGTCTTGCTCATTCAACATAGTGGAACAAAGACAAGTTACTTCCCTAATTTCCTACTTAGTTATCATGTAGGGTTTGTCTAGCCAAATAAAATTTTCATGAATGCAGCTCAAAATAATTCTTACCCATTCCTTGCATTCACAAAAGTTTGGATAATCTTTCTAGATGTCCAACCCTTTCACAACAATATTTGCATAATTTGGATTGTATGCTCCATTCTCATTCAGCAACTCATGCCAGACCACTTCAAAGCATGAGGTATGGTCAATCTCATTCAACTGGGCATGGATGTAAATCCTTATATCTTCATAGTACACATTTGTTGGAACTTTTGAGAACACACCATCTTTGTCAACATCCATTGCCTTGAATGGGAACTTCTTATATTTGGGCCTAGGTTTCTCCACCACATCGATCACCTGAGGTGTTTCCATTTGAATTCCTTCAAAAATATTTAAACACCGTAGCTAGGGTTTCACACAAATAGATTGAAAATATTTTCACTTCTCCGCTCCAAACACAAATGCTCTTAATTGCAAATGAGATCAAATAATACAAAAACCACATAAAAATCCTTTCAAATTCCCTAACTTTTTATAATAAATGCATTCGTACATGTTAGGTAAAAAATCTACCAAAAATCTTTGTGACATCATAGGGATACATTGAAGCTCAACATGCCTCCACAAAACATCTGCTTACTCTGACACCTTCATCAAAAGGTTCATTCTTGCTCAGCAAAATTTCTCACCAAAATAAATGAGCCAATTCTTCTTCCATGTTGAAATCTTCAGCATATTGTCCTTTTTAGGGGGCTAAAATATTTGCAAATGAAATCCCCCTTGAGATAATGCTCTATCTTGTTTTTTCTTAGGATCTTGTGCAGAATCATTCTTCTTCTTATTTTCTTAAACTTGTTTTTTCTTCCAAACCTTTTCATTACCCTTTTTTTTATTGATTTAGGGTTTCATCCTTCTTTTGGTTCTAAATTGGTGGCTTCACAAAACCACTTCTGCAAAATTTATCCCTATGTCCAACCTTATTACATTTGAAGCACACAATGTTATGTTTTGGAACAAATTTATTCCTCTTCACCTTAGGTTTGCACTCAGTAGCCTTATGACCAAAGTTGTTGCATGCATAGCAATATCCATGAAGTGAAACAACATTGTATCATTCAGGCACGAATGATCTTCTACCCATGCCATCATTTCTTCTTTATCTAGATCTACAATCAATAGCCTTATGCCCAAATTTATTGCAAGAAAAACAATAACCTTGAAAAGATTGATTGAACCTGGTAGGAGTATGTTGTCTTGTAGGTGGAGGACCTCTGAATCTTCTTGGTTTCCATACATGAATGAATCCACATTCTTTCTTGCTACCTTGATTTATCTTTGCATCTCCAAAGGCATTCTACTTAAAATCTTTAGTGCAAGCTTTCTCCTCCTTTGTTCCAAAATTTCCTTCTATTTTGAAGTTATTATATAAGTTTGTAGATGCACTAGTTATAGGACTTTTCCCTTTTTCAAAACCAAGACCAGATTTTTCTTTTGATGGTTTTTGAGAGTTAATCAACTCATCAAGAATTTTAGAACCTCCTCTCAGTTTTAAACCCTTGTCAATTTGTTCCTTTACTCTTTCCAATTCTTTTCTTAGAGTGACAATCTCTTCCTCAAGTTTTGAACATTCAGTTGCTTTATCATTGAGCTTGGTATTCAAGCAATATTCAATCCTCTTGCCTTATTCAACCTTAACTTTCAAAACATAGATCTCATCTTTTGCCTTCTTTAGTTTAATCTTGCATCCTTTACCTTCTATTTGAGCTTTCAGTTTTCCAATTTCTTCTTTTGATTTTCCAGCTTGTGCCTTCAATTTGACAATTGTCTCTTTTGATCTTTCAAGCATGATCTCATATTTTTTATTTAGTTCTCTTGCTTCATCCAGATCTTCAAGAGCAGACCATATTTCTCCTTCAAAATCTACTTCACAATCATCTAGATTGATGTCCCAACCTTCAGGTTCCATTGACTCTAGATCTAATAATAACATATCTTTAATCCTTGCTTCAGAACCCATGTGTTCAAGTGTTGGATCTACCTTAGTGGTTAGGATTCTCAAAGGCACTTGGCTCTGATACTAATTATTGAACATACTGGAATGCTGAGAGGGGGGTGAATCAGCATATACCAAAACTTAAACTATTCCATTTGTAGATTAAATTAGATTTTCTTAGAGAATAGAAAGTAAAGCATGCACCACATCAATCACACAAGAACACCAAGATTTTACGTGGAAAACCCAAGTGGGAAAAGCCATGGTGAGAGTTAACTCACAATATATGAAGCTCATTGATTACAAAATTAGAATTTTTGTTTTAAGTCTCACTGCTCCCTAGTGGAATTGCAGGCTAAGGCACACAACCTTAGGGAAAGATACAAGGACCTGCTAAAGAGAACCATTTTCTAATAGTAGGATACATGAAAATTACAATGAGAATATGAACGTGAACTACTATAAGAGAAGCATCTAACATATACTGATGTTGCAGTCCCTTTTTGTATAATTACTCCATCATACTAACTTTGCACATTTCATACTCAACTTACACCAGATTCTTCTTCACTCACTTTATTATCCATCTTCACAAATTTGAACTTCTATATATATCATTCGCACACTTTGCAGTTACACATTCAGTCATCCACAAACAAGAAATATCAAATTTGTAACATGTCGACCTACATCTTTATTGACGATATACAAAAAGATAAGGCATTAATTACAATGCATCAAGGTGAGTCGACATGACTCATACAATATCTAAAATTAAGTCTTAGACTCCACTCAATCACAATCTTGTGGTGCACATCACCAATATACCCAAGTCAGCCTCAACAATAATAAATTTTAAAAAATTGACTTGAAATCTTTGTGCGATACTAGAAACAAGAAAGATTTGCATGCACTTCAAACCTGAAATACTTTGAGACATGAAGAATATCCTCACAAACTCATATAACTGATTTTTACATTTTCCAACTAGTTCAAGTGCCCAAACATATATTCCACAGAATAATTAGGCATCTGAAACTGTTTGTAGCACACTGTCATTTGAAAAGTCAACTTGTGAACCACCAATTCACCTAATACCACAAAGTATCATGTATTGAACATCCCTAAACATGTCCACAAAACCGTATGGACAAATCTTCACTTCTGGAGGAATGCAGAGCATTCCAACAAGCCTTCATCATATCTTTACTCTACTAGAGCACAAACCGGAACTCTATCACTTATAACTTTCACTGTAAAAGGTGTAATGACTTGAAATCTTGGATATAGCACCTTCACATCTTGACCAACTTATCATCTAAACTGCAAGACAAAATATTTTTCTATAGAAGGATGCAAACCAAAACACCATGACTATGTCTTAGAGTATACACTATGAATTCCTTAGCAAAACTTCTGTAATTTATCTCTAAGTGTGGTACACCAAACAGGTAAGATATCAATGTAGACATGCTAGAAAATATTGGGACAAGTGTACCCACCTCCACATCAGATAGGTCACCATTCATATTGCAATGTTGACTTGCATCAATTGATATCAACTATCTTTGGAGCATATACAATCTTTAGCAGATGCATTTGACATTAATGACAACCAATCTTCTCAAGATGTAACATGTATGTATGAATGTCTATGAAATTTAGTAGGATCGTATGTTTAATTTATGATTATTAATAATGTGGATACATTAGGAATATGACTAACAACTTGCAGCAAGAAGAACTGTTAACCTATAACAACGGGTTCCTCAGCCCGCAACATAAGGACTACGGATTATTGCAAAGGATTCAAACAACTAGGGCACAAAAATTTTAGAAGGAAATAAAAGTAATCATTTATTGATCAACTATGAGTCACCACATAACACTCTTTCTTTCTAAATAAGACAGCCAGGAGAAGGAGTCTACTTGCAGCAGGACTAATTTATGACAGGATTGTTCTAGGGAACACGTTTCTGTTATAAGTGGTTAAACTGTTGGGGATAGAATTTGAATTTGGTTTGTCTACTCCTACTTCATATAGTTATTATTTTCTATTTTAGACTAAGTCCTCTCCCTATCTTTGAGGGAGAGTTGACAGTTGTTTCATGAGTTTATTTTAGTCCATGAATAATGAAACTCCTCATAGACCCTATTTAGTAGGATCTTTTGTCGAAGAGGAGATCTAATTGCACAATTAGATAGTTATCTATTTTTATCATCATTACTTAGTAGCTACAACAATAGAATGTATGTTACATTACATATATCTTTAACAAATTCCTACTAGATTTCCTATAATCATTTAGTGTTAGAATGCAATAAAGGAAATTGGTTTGATATCATGATTTGTTGAGTAAGTGAGTTTGACAAATTCTATGGAAGCAACAAGTCAAGCAAGGGCCACTTGAGGTACTGCTAACCCACTTTAGTTTTTTTGTTAGATTATATAATGTATTTTTGAATTCAGTTGGTAGTTTTCAGTTATATGTTATGAACACATGTGTTGTAATTCATGAGTTGAATTTTGTAGCTTCATATTTGGTTTCATACTCCAGAGGATAAACTAGGTTAGAATACTGTATTTTTTAAATAGTTAACATTTATAGTCTTAAGCATTACGTACTTGTAGCATAAGGTAACAATTTACATTCATTTCCCCTATTTTGTGAGTTAGCAATTCATTCTTATTTATATCTTTTATTGTATTTGTACATGTGTATTTTCCTATACTCCATTGATGTAGGATGTGTCTAAAATATATGAATGCATATATTTTTCCAGCACTATCTAAATTTTTTATGGCTCCCTGATCGATAATTTAATGCAACCCTCTTGTGAAAGATGAATTGTTCAGTTAGGGATTCTTAAGTCCTTTGAGTTGTGTGTATACCTAGTATCACTAGGTTAATTAGACATTAGAGAGGCTCCACAATATCATCTAGTGAAAACCTCTTCGAGGTGTTAGAAGATGAGGCACTTGATTCTATCCCCATCAATAAACATCTGCAATACTAGTTGAAGTAACAATCAAATTCAACTTGGGAACAAAAGAAGAATCAAGATTACCCTCATGGTTGTTGCAGTAACAAAAGAAGAAAACTAAGACATATCAACTTTCCTTAGAAGGAGAATCGAGAAATTTCCTTGGACCTATGTAGATATACCATGGCTTTATCCATCTCTCGTGGTACATCGCTTGATCATATATCCTAATGTCAAATATATCAAGAAAAAGTTAAAAAAGATACATCCATGGATCACCCTTCTAGTAAAAGAAAAATTACAAAAGCTACTTGAGGTTGGATTCATTCATCTAATTGATTATCTTGAGTGGGTTTCTAATATTGTGCCAATCTCAAAACCCAATATAGGCATCAAGATATGTACTAACATCCAAGATCTTAATAAGGAATGTCTGAAAGATAATTTCCCACTACCCAACATTAATATCATTGTAGATCTCTAATGAGACATGAAATGTTTTCATTCATGAACAAATTTTTAGGATACAACCAGATAAGGATAGAAGATGAAAACCAACATAAAATAGCCTTTATCACTCCATGGGGAATCTTTTGTTACCAGGTGATGCCTTTTGACATTAGGAATGCAAGAGCTACATACCGAAGGGCTATGATTGTAAATTTTCATTATATGATTCATGACACCATGGAAGACTATACAGATGATCCTATGGGAAAATCAAAAACAAGAGAGGGACATGTGCAAGTCCTAGAAAAAATATTCGACCACTTGGATAAATACCAATTATGTTTGAATCCAAAGAAATGTGTATTCTACATTACATCTAGGAAACTTCTTGGATTCATCGTGTCTCACAAGGGAATAGAAGTTGATCTAGAGAAATAGTTGGCATGCCTTCACCGAAGAATATCAAGTAACTTTGTAGTTTCCATGGGAAATTACAAGCCATCAGATGCTTCATAGCCTAACTTCCAAATAAGTGCCAACCGTTCTCCCATCTCTTGCGCAAAATATAGACTTCAAGTGGGATAACAACTACCAACAAGATTTTTAGTAACTTAAATATCATCTTACATTGCCTCCAATACTCATGCCTCCAAATCTAGATAAACAAATTCTACTATACATTTCAGCTACAACAATGGCACTAGGGGAATTGTTAGCACAACATGATGATAACAAAAAAGAGAGATTCATTTAATATATATCTCATACTTTAGTGGGTTATGAACTAAATTATACTCCAATTGAGTGAGCATGCATTGTAATTGTATTTTGTGCTAAATTTAAGACACTACATGCTCAACCACAAGACAAAGCTCATCTCCAAAGTCAACCCACTTAAGTACCTACTACCAAAAGCTAATCTCACTCAATGCATGGCAAAGTAAGTCATGATACTTAACGAGTTCGACATTGACTATGTGGATAGAAAAATTATAAAAGGATAGGTGGTTGTTGATTAGCTTGCAAAAGCACCTTTAATGGACAATCACCTAATTTTGATTGAATTCCCAGATGAAGGATCTTTTCTCTTGCTAAAGCTACATGGTAGAAATTTGACTTTGATGGTTCCTTTACCCAACATGGCTCAAGGGCATGAATATTGTTTGTAATTCCCCAAGGAGATTGCATTCATAAATGCTATTGCATTTCCTTCCCCTACAAAAATAATATTGTTGAGTATGAAGCACTATTAACAAGACTCAAAATAGTTATCCAATGGAAAATCACATAATTATAGGTATATGGAAACTCTCAGTTAGTCATCAAACAAGTAAATGATGAATATCAAACAAAACATGACAAATCAATCCCCTATAAACACATGGTAGATAGTTTTAAACAATATTTCACACAAATATAATTTGATCAAGTGCCCCATTTAAGAAATAAAGTTGTAGATGCGATGAAAACAATTGGGTCCTTATTGGACATGCCTCAAAACAGCCAACAATGTGAATTTTTGGTAGAGCAGCTATTGATTCCCGCCTATGATGTTTTTGAGTTTGATTTTGTATGTGATAATTTTGGCCCCAATTCACCATGGTATTAGGATATCTACAATTATCTACAATTATCTCCATGATAACACTCTTTTTTCCTAACCTTTCCACTTCACAATGACAATGCCTTGACAGTTATATGACCATCAAATTTTGTAAAATATTCAAAATTTTATTAGAAATCCTTCATCCTAATATTTATAACAAAATTATTTTGAGGTGTTCTCTTGAGAGCTAATTATATTTTATTTTATAAATATTTTATAAAATCCTAAAGTGAAAATGAATAAATTATAAATTGAAAAGTTATAAATACTTTAAAATGTAATGTAAAAAGGGTTCATTTTCAAGAGCTAAAATGTAATGTAAAAAGGGTTCATTTTCAGGAGCTAGAGAAGGAGACTTGGATTCTCATATTATACAAAAACATACAATGTTATGTAGAGCTCTTTTAAAAACTAATAAAGAATACATTTTTCTATTCTACAAGCTTGTGGTCTTATTATTTATGTTATTAACTGTTTGGATGTTCATTTTACAATTATTCTTAATATTTTTTTTTGGTTCTGAAGAATATAAGTAACTTCCTTTCACATATATGTGTTTACTTTGTTATTTCTAGGATAAAATAATAGGTTGTTTGATGCAGGAGCATCTAGGGGTACTAGCAATCTTGCATCACCAAAAATATTGCTATTTTATTTCTATTTATTTTCAATAAGAGCTTAGGGGTTATGAAAATAAATATTTTTAATTTGAAACTTTGTAATTTCCTTGTGGAAAAATTGTAAATGTAATTTTGGAGGAATTATGCTCCGGTAAATGTTTCAAAGGCATAAAAGGGATAATATTCCATTTGGGCGTCCCATTTCTAGTTGGGGACCACTTGGTATGCATGTTCTTGCATGTTCAATTGCATGTTTTGCATGTATTTGCATGTTGGGCCACAAGCTTTGCATGTTGTTGCATGTCCGTATTTGGAGTCGTCAGAGCCATCAAGAATCAATGGAGGTGTCATAGTTGACCAAATTTGATTGGCCAAGAGTTAGGCACCCATGTGAGGGCCATGTAAGTAAAGAATTATTTTATATTTTATATTTTATCTCTCCTCAAGTTGGGTGTGGGATTTCAAGGTGGTAAAGATTGGTTGTTTTAGAAACCAATAATGGTTTTCTCCTCACACATTCTCTATATATTGATGCTTGCTCATTTGGAGAAGGGGGGATTTTGGAGAAGTTGTGGTTGCATACCCAAATGTTGTCGGAATGAAGTTAGAATGTTGAAGACATTATGTTGCAGATTTTTGTATGTGTGAAGCCTTGGTTGTAAGGAAGCATATGAGCTCCATGATTATGTAATTCCTTTCAGATTTTGAATACAATATATGTTGCATATTTCTCTTCCATAAGTTGTGTTACTTTGTAATTTGTTGCCTTCTTGCATAGTGTATTATGTGTGTTTGGTTTTAGATTCGAAAGGGAGAGTATCCCTTTTCATCAATGGTATCAAAGGAGTTCTTGAGTGTGCAAGAAGAAGCGTTGATGTGAGGCAGTTTGCACCAGGACCTATGGGTGGAGAATGAAGTTAGAGGATTAGAGTGTGTAGAAAGATCCCTGAACATGAGACAGTCTATACCTGAGAGGATGGGATGGGTCATAAGGAGGCCCATGAGAATTTCATTCTGGGAACAATATTGGGAAGAAGTGGAAAATAGGAAGTACCATGAAGAATTTGAAAAGCTCTAGGCTGAAGTAGATGTATTGGAAAAGATGGTTAAGGAGGACGTGAGAATATGGGATGAGAGATATGGGAAGAAGAAAGTTCTCATAAAAGAGGACAACAAAGAGAAGATCAGAAAGAAAAAGTATTGCAGCCCTTTGGCAGAGGTCAAAAGGATAAAACAAGAAGAGAGGAGAGTTGGAGGTAATTGTAATTGTCTTTCTAATGATATTTTGAATGCAAGAAAGAAAGAGGATGCAACAGAGTGTCATGCATGTGGCACAAAAGAAGAAAAAGAGGATGAATATGAAGAAATTGATGAAACTGAATTTGAGGAATGTCTATTGGAATACATGAAGGATGAAATTATAGAGGTTTCAACAACAACAAAAGAGTTGAGTGCAATGAAGAACATTGAAGAAGAGGACACCAAAGTTGCAACAGTAAAAGAGGAGGTAAAACTTACATTTTGTGAGTTAATTAGTGATTATGATTTTCTTATGAATTACGTGAATGGAATGGTGAATATGAGGAAGCTAAAAGTTTTGTTGTAGTAGTAAGGAAGAGAGGAATATCATATTTTTATGGAGTTAGAACCAAATCTGATTTGTGTTTGAATGATATGACAAGTGACAATGAAGAAAGGATTGCAACAGTGAAAGTTGCAACATAAGGCAATGAGGTAAAATCAGATTTAATGTATGCTTTGATGAGGATAAGAATATAGAAATGGATAAATTTGTTGCAACAATGAACCAATTTGAGAAGGTCAAAATTAAGAAACAGGAGGTGAAGGTAAAAGAGGAGTTTGATAAAGAGATTTCTATGAATGAAAATTTGTTGCAAGATGGAAAGGATGAATTTTTTAATTGTGTTACTGATATTGAAATGGATGCAGAGAAGGAAGATGGAAAGGATGAATATCTTGATTGTGTGATTGACATTGAATTTGCAACATTGGTTATAGGACAAAGAAGTGATATAGTTGCATATCTTGTAGAAGGTGTGAAAGAAGAAAACAAAGTTGAAGATGCAACAGGTGATGAGGAGGTAAATTCAAATTTTAGTGAATTTGAGAATAATTATTTTTATGTTGAGATGGATGAGTTAGTGTATGCAAATGAGATGGTTCAGTTAGAGTTTTTTAGATATGATTGGTATGCAAAGAAGGATTTGTATGGTGTTGCAGAGTTAAGTGTAGGTGCAAATTGGTGGAGGTGGATAGACTATAATGGGTTGAATCCCACAAGACTAGAGGAGGATGTGAATTGCACTATGAGGAGGTGGTTGGTTTTTGGTGGAATTGGTTCCACATTCAGGAGGTTAAGTGAAGAGTAGAGTTTTCAAAGAAGGAAGCTTGTTCTCGCTAAGTGTTGGAAGAGGAGAAAGAAGAATCAATAGTAGGTACCAAATTCAGTGATGAAGTTTGTTGAGGATTGCTTGCAATTCGAAAGAGTGGTACTACCACTCAACTCCATTTTTTGAATCCATATTCACAAAAAATTTCCTACCTCAGGTGTCTAATGCAGGAGAATCTAGGAATACTAGCAATCTTGGATCACTAAAAATATTGCTATTTTATTTTTGTTTATTTTCAATAAGGGCTTAGGGGTTATAAAAATAAATATTTTTAATTTGCAACTTTGTAATATTCCTTGTGTCAAAATTATAAATGTAATTTTGGAGGAATTATGCTCTGGTAAATGTTTCAAAGGCATAAAAGGGAGAATATTCCATTTAGGCATCCCATTTCTAGGTGGGGACCACTTGGTATGCATGTTCTTGCATGTTCAGTTGCATTTTTTGCATGCATTTTCATGTTGGGGCCACAAGGTTTACATGTTGTTGCATGTTTGTATTTGGAGCCATCGGAGCCGTCGAGAATCAATGAAGGTTTCAAAGTTAACCAAATTTGATTTGCCAAGAGTTAGGCACCCATGTGAGGGCCATGTAAGTAATGAATTATTTTATATTTTATATTTTATCTCTCCTCAAGTTGGGCATGGGATTTCAAGGTGGTAAGATTGGTTGTTTTGGAAACCGATAATGGTTTTCTCCTCACACATTCTCTATATATTGATGCTTGCTCATTTGGAGGAGGGGGGCTTTTGGAGAAGTTGTGGTTGCATACCCAATGTTGTCATAATGAAGCTAGAATGTTGAAGACACTATGTTGCATATTTTTGTATGTGTGAAGCCCAGGTTGTAAGGAAGCATATGAGCTCCATGATTATGTAATTCATTTTCAGATTTTGAATACAATATATGTTGCAGATTTATCTTCCATAAGTTGTGTTACTTCGTAATTTGTTGCCTTCTTGCATAGTGTATTGTGTGTGTTTGGTTTCAAATTTGAAAGGGAGAGTATCCCTTTTCATCATTGTTGTTTGATTTGTGATTCATGAAACCCTATATGGAAGTGGCTTTATTGTGTTACACTCTTCCATTCATAAACACTAGTTGCATTCTTTTTGGTTTGTTAATATTTCTTAGGGAATAAATCCATATGTTTATTTCTCTTCCTTTTTTGCATTTTATTTGTCTTTTCCATGTATATTTTAGTTTAGTTTCCTTTGTTTCTTTACATTTAAAATAATACTTCTCAAAACCATAAATTTTTAATCATACATGGGAGTTGCCCCTCTCAAATGCAAAGGAAGATTACTAATACAAGAGTGATCTCTCCAAATATTGGAATATTTGTTGTTGCCCATTGGGTGAATCTAGGGATATTTTCAAATAAATTTATCATGGCAAATATTTTTAAGAATAAAATCCACTCCCTAGAGATTAAATAAATATTTATAGGTACGAAAATATAATTTGGTAGTTGCAAAGCCAAATATATGTGTTAATGGTAATCTTAGAGAAACTTGGAGGTGGTTGGAGTGAACAAGAGGCATCCTAGAAGAATTGTAGAAGCTTGAGGTGAAAAAATATGTGGAAATGGAGGATGCAATATTTTGGGTCCAAACTTAATGTAGGATGTGGACAAGAGAATAGAAAAGAAATGTTGGAGTACACAATAGGACCAAATTTCTGGATGGAGGGGAGAATATCCATAAGTTAAGTCAAGGTATATAAGGAAGATGTGAGGAATGAATTATGGGTAACAAGAAGGGATCTATATTTTGAGGATGTCTAGAGGTAGGAATAGGGAAGGGAAGGTTAAGATGAACTTTAGGATTTTTCAATATAAGGGGAGGGAAACTTCTGGAAGACCTTGCAAGATCAAATATAAGATGTGTAAGTGAGATAAATCTCCACATCCACATCAAAATTTTGTGAGGGAAGAGAATAGGGAACTAAATATTTTATGGAATTGGGAATAGAAGAAGACATGATGATGGAAAGATGAAACCATTAGAGAATATCTTGAAAGAACATGATAGTTTACAAAAGAGTCCATAATGGAAGTTCATAGAGAAATGAGGTAGAAGTAGAGGTTAGAACTGGATATGGGAAATATCTAGATCTAGGTCAAAAGTTTGTAAATGAAGTGAAGGGAAACAAAGAAAATGATGCCTTGAGGAATCGTGAATAAATTTTGTGCAAAATAAGATACCAAATCTAGATATTTAGAATAGGAATAAAATATCTAATTCTACAACTAAAGTCCATGAACTATAAAATCCAATGAAATTATCAAAATAATCTCAGACTTAGGATTTCCTCATATTTTTATAACTTCTACTACATTCTATGAACTTAGAGAATGAAAAGGAACAAAAGTTAGCTGATTTTGACCAAGGGAGACTATTGGGATGTTTGTTAAATTGATTTTAACGAATAGACAAATATAAGACCAAATATATGGGGAACTAGATTAAGGAAAATTTGAACACAATAAAATGGAGCACCAATAGAGTTCACATATTTACTTTGGACCAACCAAATATTTTTATTTTCTCTCTCTTTTGATCTACACACCCAAGATATACTTGGAAGCCCCAAAATCCTTCATCTCAATCTATGCATGAAAGTTGAGAATTCAAATTACAAATCATATCCTTATTTTTATTGAAAACAACATATCATCTACGTACAACATGATAATAAGCAATTTCTTACCATCTATTTATAATAAAAATAATGAGATGATTTAATTTTAAAAAAACCTATCTCAACATAAAGAAGTCAAACTTTTGGTACGATATTTTAGGAGACTATTTGAGACCATACCAATATTTTTTAATCTAAAAACTAATGAATTCTTACCTTTAACAACATAGTTCTTTGGTTTTTTCATGTATAGTTCTTACTCTAAGTCACAATGCAAGAATATTATCTTCACATCCATTTGTTCTATTTATAAATTAAAAGTTACTACTCCAAATAGATGTTAACAAATAGGAAAAAAATATCACCAAAATATATTCTCTCAACTTAGGAATATCATTTTGTAATCAATCTTGCCTTGTAATTTTCAACACTACCATTTGAATCAATATTATTTTTGAACACCCATTTACAATCAGTAGGCTTCCATCGATTAGTTAACAATACCAAGTCCTATGTGTCATTATTTCTTAATAGAACAATATCCTCATCCATAGCCAAGTTCTATATGATTAAGAATAAATCATATCCATTATCTCCTTCATATTTTTAGGCTCATTGTTATTGGAAATCAAAGTAAAAATAAACCTACAGTTAGGAGGGGTATACCTTTCTAGTTTTTGTATTTTTTAACTATACCTCATCAACAACTAAGATGGAGGTTCTATATCCTCTTTAGAACTATCAAAACTATATGATCTCTCTTCCTCTTTAGGTCCTTCATGAGATTTCGGTCCAACCTTCTCAATTTTAGGGAGTAGTTGAACCATATCTTTCTTCTCGTCCTCTTCTCATTACAACACTATATAAGAAGGCTCAATCTCTCTAAAAATAACACTTATGTTATAAAAACATATATTGACCATGGGGTCCCAAAGTTTGTACCCTTTCACACCAACACTATAGCTAATTAAGATACATTTTAATATATTATTCTTCAAGTTTGACTACTTCTCCTCAAGTATGTGTGTATATGCCTTGCATGCAAAACATGAAGATGTTTTAATGAGTGGTTTGTATTCATTCATGCCCCATACAGGTCTTGTCAACAATAGCTAACATGGGAGGCCCATTAATCAATTAAAAGTTGTAGCAATTGCTTCTACCCAAAAATTCTACTCTAATCCAACTCTAGTAAGCATACTCCTAGCCATCTCCATTAATATCATGTTCTTTAGTTTTTAACTCTATTTTATTAATGGGTATATGGAGTAATACTATGTGCCTCAAATTTGTGCTTATTATAGAATATGTCAAAATAAATGGAATAAAACTCACAGTCATTGTCAATTTTTATGTCTCAAATTTGTGCTTATTATATCATATATCAAAATCAATGGAACAAAACTCACAACCATTGTTAGTTTTCAAAACCTTAATCTTCCTATGAGTTTAAATTGCTAAAAGAGTTAAAAATTCCTTAAATTGACTAAAATATTTGGATTTTGTCCTAAGGAAATACACCCATGTCCTAAAATAATCATATATAAAGGATACATATCACAAAGACTTAGAAATGAAAAGAACATTAACATGCCCAAATCAATTTAAACAAATCAAGTCCCACACCCTAGAAGATTTGTGAGAATTGAAATAAAACTAAATGAGTTAATGCTACTATCTTTCCACGATCCATATGAACATCAATTTTGCTATTTCTAGATTTAATTGTGTGCAAGTTTTTGTATCAATTTTTTAGATCACACTCCATGATCCATCATCAGATCTGAAACGTTGATACAAAAACTTACAAACAATAAAATCTAGAAATAATAAAATTGAAACTAAATGAGGTTATACATAGTGTTCAGAAAAATTAAATTCAAGATCACAATCATTCAATCTCTTAATGAGATTTTTATTTTTTAGGATCTTTATACCCTTCTCACCTATATGGTCCTTTCTCTAGTTCCATATCATTGTTTTATTTATAGGTAACTTTATCTTAGAAGCAACTTGCTTATGTACGTAAAAAGCATGACCATTAGAAGTAGATACAACACTCCTCTTTGCTACTAGTTCTAATGGTGAAGGTGTAGATTATGCAAATCTCTTCACTACATGCACAAAAGAATCAGTGCACTAAAATTGTTTGAAGAATAAACGATGGCACTACCTGGGTCGCGTCCATGTGCTGCTGCATGGCCTGCATGAGGGCCATCCCTTCACTGCATGTTGTTCTTGCTTTGTCCATCGACTTCTTTGGCTGTGTTTTCTTGTTGGGAGGGAAATTTTTGTGTTCTAGGGGTTTTTATTTTTACTACGCACTTCTTCTTTTTGGTAAGTGGGGTTTCGTTGGTGTGGAGGAGTGATTTTTTTGAAAGTCTTTTTCTTCTCCATGTGTTTCTGCAAATGGCCACTGCCTTTGCTTGTTCATTTTGGTAGATTATCGGCCTCTTTGGGTTAGGCCTTGGCTAGCCTATGTTGTGTGGGTTTTTTCTCTTGCTCGACCTGGCAAGGTCTTTGTGTTTTCGTTAGCATGACTCTGGGGGAGGCATTGAAGGTCAAATCCCCTCTGGATTTTCGTGCTACAGTTGGAGCATCCTCTCCAAATCATTCAATGAGGGTTTTTGGTAATAATTTGTTTTCAAAATATTCAAGCAATGGTGGATTTGTTCCATTTGGTGGTTCTCATATACCGAAGATAAATGGATGCCCAAAATGTACCAAAGATAGGCCGGTGTTGGTCATTCAACTTGAATCGATTACGAAGGATATCGAGTATTTCTCGAAGCATGCCTTGATTTGAAAATTCATGGGAACAAGGGTCTCACTCCAATTTTTGGAATCGTGGGCTCAACGAACCTAGTCTCCTAAGGGTGAGATGGAAATAATGTTGTTGGAAAATAGTTACTCCATGGTGGTATTTAATTGCATGGCAGATCATAATAGAGCTTTCGAGGGTGGCCCTTATTTCCACAACCAAATTGGTTTATTTATTAAACCCTGGCATATGGTTTTTAATCCTTTGGAGGAGCTCTTGAATCGGGTTCCAGTGTGGGTGCATCTCCCTAGGTTTCCAGTTGAATGTTGGTGCAATTACATCTTACATAGGGTTGCTTCACTTTTGGGGAAACCAGTGAGTCCTCAACAAACTCAGGATAAAAAGGTTATGACATTTGCTCATATTTTTTTGGAGATTGATTTAGGTAACCCTCTTCCAAATTCTTTGGAAATTTGTGTCGGTTCATATTATTGGGTGAAACAACTAGATTATGAGATATTTCCCTTTTGTTGTTGCCTTTGTCATGAATATGGTCATTTGCAGTGAGGATGCCCAAGGTCTAAACCTTTTGAGTCTCAGACTACTCAGCCTCCTCGCAACCCAACTATGGTTAACAAAGGCAAGGCTCCAATTTCTGGTGAGGCTGTAGGTGTAGAGGGTTTTATTCCTACAAAGGCTTGTAATAGGAATCATGGCCAAAAGAGGACTTTTAAGGAGCGACAAGAAGGTGATACCTTTAACAAATTTGAGGTTTTGGATGACCTTAGTCAGCAGGAGGTGAATCTAGGATTGATGGTTATGGATCAAGGAGTTTTGGAAGTGGTTCATGGGAGCATTATTGCAAGTAACACTCAGACTTCACAGGAGGCTAGTGCTTTTCAAATGGATACAAATCTTAGTTTGGTGATTTATGTGAGGTCTAAGACTCTTGTGGATGCGAAGATGGGGGAGGGAGAGATCTCTAATCCACTGATGAAATTGGGATCTAATTAGGAAAAAGGAAGCAAGGCTTCTCCTTCGTTGGGACTTCTTCAGAAAGACCAAAAAAAGGGGTTGTTGAGAAGTCTTTCAAGGTTGGGAGAAAGAAGGACTTAAAGAAAATCAAGATGATGGGGGATACTTTGGTGGAGTTAGGATTTGTTAAGACTCTAGACTTTCATTTCTCTAACCCTCTGAAATGATCATCCTCTCTTGGAATGTAAGGGGCTTGAACAGTAGCCCTCGACAAAAAGTTGTTCGTGATTTAGTGAGAATTCATGCTCTTGATGTACTTTTTTTATAGGATACTAAGTTGTCTATTGAGAGTATGGTTGGTTTGTTGTCGAAGCTATGGGGGCAGGGTGAATGCCAATGTATTGGGGCGCATGGTAATGTTGGGGGTGTGGCTTGCTTATGGAACCCTTTGAAGATTTGTCCCCTAGTGGATGTCTTCTAAGTCTTCTATTTTTGCGATTGCTTCAAGCCTAGAGACAGGGGAAACTATTCTTCTGTCAAACATCTATGTGCCAAATGATTTTCCCGGTAAGCAATACTTGTGGTCTCATATAATTTTTTTATTTGGAGTCTTGTTCCTCTTTTCCCTTGGATTATTCCTGGTGATTTCAATGCCATTATTGAGTTAGATGAAAAAAAGGGTGGCACTGCGAGGCTAGAGCCCTCTACTTTCCTACTTTGTGATAACATTTATGCCTTGAATCTTGTTGACATCAAACCCCGAAATGGTCAGTTTACTTGGAACAATAAGAGGTTGGGGGAGAATTGTATTGCTGAGAGACTTGATCGTTTCTTGGTCTCCTATTTCTAGATTGGAGGATTGTGGTCTACTTGTTCTGAGATCCTGGATTGGAGGGGCTCATATCATTGGCCTATTAAATTATCTGCTACTCCAAATCGGGTTGCTCAGTCCCCCTCTTTCAAGTTCTAGCTTATGCGGTTAAGAGATCCTTCTTTGCAGGAGTATGTGGCTAAATGGTGGCGGATGGGAAGACCCACTCATGGCACTGCTATGTATTATTTTTCCAAATTTCTGCAATATGTGAAGTATCAGCTCAAACGATGGAATGGGAAGTGTTTTGGAAATATTTTTCATGCTAAGATTGTTACTTAAGCTGACTTGGATGTCATTACCCAGGAGATAAGGGAGATGGGCCTTTCAGAGGATTTACATAGGGAGGAGGCGAGGGCTTTGAAAGCTTTGGAAGAGTGTGAGCTATAGGAGGAGATTTTTTGGAAACAAAAGGCTCGTGTTGAGTGGTTGTAGGAGGGGGAAAAAAACACTGCTTTCTTCTTCAATTTAGTAAAAGCCAAGAGGCATGGTAATTCTATTCATGTTCTTGTGAATGACAGGGGTGAGAATTTATCTTCTCTGCATGATATGTCAAGAGAAGCTTTGTAGTTCTTTGCTTCATTATTTAGAGAGGATTCTTAAGATGTTTTGGCGGAAGAAAACCATGTTTTGTATTGTATCCTCTCCTTGGTTACTGGGGAGATGAATGAGCCCCTTTTGGGAAACATTTTTTTGGAAGAATTGGAGGCTATTGTCTTTCAGATGAAGAAATGGAAAGCACTAGGCCCTGATGGCTTTCCAATTGAATTCTTTTAGGAATTTTTGGATATCATTAAGCTAGACTTATTGGAGTTGGTTTGTGAGTCTCAGAGGAATAAGAATATGCTGAGGAATTTGAACTCTACCTTCCTTGCTCTCATTCCCAAATGAGGGGGCAGATCAGCTGAGTCAGTTTAGACCTATCTCCCTTTGTAATGTGGTGTATAAAATCATTTCCAAGTTGATTGCTAACAAGTTGAAAAGATGGCTTAGATGACTTATCTCTAAGGAACATAGTGGCTTTGTGGCAGATCAAAAAATCCTGGATGGGGTGGTCATTGCTACTAAAACTATTCACTCTATGGTGTCCTCCAAAGAAAAGGCTATGTTCATCAAGCTGGATATGGCAAAGGCCTATGATAGAGTTAAATGGTCTTTCTTGAGCAAAGTTCTTATTGCCTTTGGTTTTGATGAGGAGTGGGTGCAATGGGTTATGTGTTGTGTTACCTCCACTTCCTTTTTACTGTTGATAAATGGTGAGCCTTCTTCCCTATTTGGTGCTTCCAGAGGCCTTTGTCAAGGGGATCCTCTCTCTCCTTATTTATTTATTCTCTTTGCTGAAGGTTTGGGGAGAATGTTGAAGCGTAATGTGGAGTTGGGTCTTATGTAGGGTTGGGTGTGGGGAAATGGTTTGCCTCCTCAATCTCACTTGTAATTTGTGGATGATACTACTTTGATGGGTATGGCTAAGATCAGCGAAGCCACTAATTTTTGCAAGGCTTTGGATACTTATCTTGTTGCTTTTGGTCAAATGATTAATGAAGATAAATCTTCCATTTTCTTCTTTAATACTTCTTCGCTTATTCAACAAAGGATTGCTCATATCTTGAGGTTTTAGATTAGTTCTATCCCTTTAACTTATCTTGGCATTCCTATCTCTTATGGCAATCTTCATAGGGAGTCATGGTAGAATATTTTGGACAATTTCGTGCGAAGTTTAATCACTAAACTCATAGATGGTTGTCCTTTGTTGGGCGTGTTCAATTGCTTAAATTTGTGCTGCAGGCTCTTCCTATTATAGATGCATGCTCCATGTGGCTCTGGTTGGGTTTGTGAAGGATTTGGATTCTTTGGCTAAATAATTCTTATGGGCGGGCAGCTTGTCCTCTTCTAAATGGAGCCTTGTGAAGTGGGATATTGTGTGTAGCCAGAAGCAGTTTGGGGGTCTTGGATTGCGGCAGTCAACTTGGTTTGGGTTGGTGTTGCCTGTAAAGATTTATTGGAGGTGGTGTGTGGAGCAGGATCATTTTTGGGCTAGGATTTTATCTCACAAGTACCTTTTGGGGGTTCTGAATGAGGAGATTCCTAGGTATGCTTTGGTGGGGAAAGGTTATGTGATTTGGGGAATGCTTAAGAAAGGGGTTGCACTGATCAAGGAGGGCTTGTTTTGGATATGTAATAGGGGGATGAGGCTCTCTTTTGGTCTGATTCTTGGGGTGGTTTTCCCCCCATTTTGCTCCAATATCCTAATTTTTTGAATCTTTTTCAGCGCTTCTTAGAGGTTGGTTGGTCAAGGGTGATTGATTTTAAGACTGCTTATCCATGTGGGCAGATGGAGGTGGCTAGGTGGAAGGATCCTTGTGATTGGCCTATTGTTGGGTTGGAGGAGGATTGTGCTGAGCTTCAAAATATTTTGGTTGGTACACAATGTAGCTCCCTTGGGGATAAGGATATTCTTGCTTGGAGCCCAGATCCTAAGGGTGCTTTCACTGTGGCTAGTGGGTATCAGGAGTTGTTGGCTCGTAAGTTTGGTGGGGTGGAGGTCCCTTGGTGGAAACACATGTGGAACAAGTTTTCATGGCCAAAGTGTAATTATTTTATGTGGACTCTAGCTTGGAATAGATGTTTGACTTGGGATAATCTTTAGAAGCGGGGATTCCAGGGTCCCTCTATTTGTGTTCTATGTGGCTACAGTGAGGAGAACTCTTCCCACTTTTTTTTTTGTTGTTCTTATTCTATGCTACTTTGGCATTTATGGTGGGGTGTTTGGAAACATCCATGTGTTCATGCTTCTTCCCTTGTTGAGTCTAGAGTAGTCTGGGAAGACCTCCTTCCTAGGCCTCTTTCCTCCAGATTGTGTGGTGCATTGGTCCTACTTTCATCCTTTGGAAAATTTGGTTGGAAAGGAATCGTAGGATTTTTCATGGGGATAGGTTGATGGTTCAATAGGGTTGGCACATAATTTTTGGGATGATCTAAGAGACGGTGGAAACCAAATGTGAAGTTGCTTATCCTTTGGAAAGGAGTGATGATGAGATTTGTGAATAGATTGGGCTTATAGGGGTTGAATTTTGTCTTTGCTTGTGTCAAAAGAGGTAGGCAGGCTAAAAAGAAGGTTCAAAAGGTTGGAAGATGGTTTCCTCCTTCGGCGGATATTCTGAAGATCAATATAGATGGTTCCTCTAGGGGTAATCCTGGGCCTGCAGGGATTGGTGGAGTTGGAAGAGACTCTTTTGGCTTGGTTATTTTCTTTTTCTCCATTCATAAAGGGCAACATTATAACAACTTTATGGAGGGGTTGGTGATTCGCTGGGCTATTGAGTGTGCTTGTGCTTTGGGTTGGTGTAGGATTATCTATGAATTTGATTCACAAATTATTGTTAATATGTTGCATGAGAAAAAGGTGACTGAGGTTAATTGGCAGCTTGCTTTGGTGGTTCGACAGATTTTGCAGATGTGCTCTATGTCAGAAGTGGTGTCTTTTGCCCACATTCTACGTGAATGGAATAGGGTTGCTGACTGTTTGGCTAAGTGGGCTTCAGAGCATGTTGATAATTAGAAGATTGAGGAGTGGGGAGAGTTATCCCCTAATTGTTATTGTCATTGCTGATGATATGGATGGATAAGGTGTTTGTGGTTGTGTGGATGGTGGTTTTTATGGAATTAGAGAGGGTCATTGCTGATGATATGGATGGATAAGGTGTTTGTGGTTGTGTGGATGGTGGTTTTTATCTTGGATGGGTGTTCTTGTGCTTTCTTTCTTGGGAGCCTACGGGTTCCCTGATCCCTTTGTACTGTTTATTTCCTAATTTCAATAAATTTTTTACCCCTTTTTTATTAAAAAAAAAAGAATCATTGCACTAAATAGTACATGCATTCAATTGAAAAAAGTGCCTACATGAACACCATAGATCCTTACATCATATTACATTGTCCACTAGAGAAAATAACCTTCACACTAACAATTCTTTTAATAATTTATAATAGGTTCCATGTTAAACTTGAGATATGTAGAACACCATTTATGCCCTTCACTCATCCATTAGGAAATTGGATGAAAATTCTACCATGATATATAATACTTATATGTGAATCATGACTAAGATACACCTTCCCTCCATCATATTCTTCATACTTCCAAAATTACCCCCAATGGGAGGTCATGTGGAAGGCAGCTCCAAGGTCCATCAACTACACTTGTTTAGATGCATGTGTTGCAAAGGCTACAAAAAATACATATCCCCATCCTCCTATGAAGATCTATCAAACTCATTATTTTTCTTCTTTTTATCCTCATTGTAGTCTCTTCTAAAGTGTCGAATATTGCCATAATTTCAACTCTTAGTCTTGGAATTTTCAAGATATTTAGATCTAGAATTTTGTTTCTTCTTATCTTTCTCCTTTGATCTTTCACAAATTGATAATGCCTCCTTACTAGATTCATATTATTTTTGTTGCATTCCTCTAATAGTAAAGCAACCACTACCTCATCTATTTGAAGCTTTGATGAAGTGCTCTCAATTGCCATCACCATGATCCTACAATTTTTTAAAGAACACAAAGGTAACATATAAATATCACCCTCTTCCATATTCACTCCAACAAAGTGAAACTAGTTCAAGATCCTATTAAATATATTTAAATTCTTAGTTAGAAAACCACCATCATCTATCTAGAAGGTATACAAATTCTTTCTCAAGAAAAGTTTTCTAAGCAAAGATTTGGCTTGGTATAACTCTCCTAACTTATTCTAAAGAGCTTGTGAGGTTTATTTGTGTACATTCAAAAAAATCCAAAAAGGATTAATGAGGTTATTTATATTTCTATCCAATAGATCCCAGTTGGCTTGTTCCATTGTAATTGGTTTGGATTCAAATATAGTAGCCCATAGAACTTTATCTATAATCATGTCTTCCATCTTAGGCTTTCACAACTCAAGGTTAGTGTTAGTGAACCTCTCCATATCTATCCTTGAAAAGCTTGCCATTATCTTCCAAAAGTATCTCTTTTTGCACAAGCTCCCATTCAATCCAATATTAGATTAAAAAAAATTATCCTTAAAACCTAGGAGTTGATATGATCAATCTTTGATACAAAATAAAAGGAATTATATGTGTGGAATATGCTTCTACACTAATCTATGAGAAGAGGTTTGTGCAAAAATTAAAATGATCACATAGTTACAAGGAAATAAAAATAAATGCAATATACTATAACACAATTATTTACATGGGGAAAACCATTTCAAGAGAAAAAAATCTACACTACAAAGAAACTCAATGTATTATTTAGTAATCAATGATTGTAATACACTTGTAGAGTATAAGCCTTTATAGGTGTATCACCTACAAGAGATCCTAAGAAATTATTGTAGTATAAAGGGACCTAAAAAATTTAACATGAAACCTTCATTTCAAGCACCCAATAAACACTAGAATTAATAAATGAAATAATAAAATGATAATTAAAGGAAACCATAAAATAAAGCCACCAAATTTTGGTTCCCAAATCCTTAGTCAAAATCCAACACCCAAATCCCAAGATGAGTCTACGAACTAAAAATACCAAATTCCTCACACCTATCATAAGCTCATCACAATCCACTCACTAACCTGGATTATCTATATTTAATCCATTATGTCTAATAAAAAATTCCTTATGATGTGTCATTACATTCATTACATGTATCATAAGTTGGTCAACAAGTGTAACTCCCTCTTATAGCTCTCTTATATGTCATGGATGCTCTTACATTTTCAATATGGGAGGCTTGACTTGTGAAGACCAATCTTTTTGGTACAAGAAGATAATTAATCCTATTACTTTATAATTAAATTTATTGGAGAGATTCATGCCACCATATTTGGTTTGCTCTAAGAAAGGCTTACTTTTACATTTTTGGGGGCCAAAATCGACCTCTATATCCTAAAATTTTATTTTTTACTTTCTTAACATTAGGACACAAGGTTGAGACACCTTTCCTAACAATATATGGTTCATGAATATGATGTTTATTATTTCTATAAATCATATTTTGTTGGAGGTTTTTAACTCATTCTCTTTTGGAAAATTTTAAAGCTTTGCTTGGGCTTATATGGACTCTCTTTATTTTTTTATTTTTTGGAAGTACACATTTTTTTTCACACTTCAAGGCACATACTTTTTTTTCAAACATCCAATATCAAAATTTTAGATTAGTATTTAAACCTCTTTAGCACTTGTTATTCATTGAGATTGAGTCCATTATTGCATATTTGGTGGATGGAAACTATAAATACACTAAATATAAAGTGTCATAATCATATTTTTCTAGGGGATATCTTTATTGGTGTATTTTTTAATTGATTTGAGGAGTCTATCATGGTTGTTCTTCATTGGTATTTCTAAATTTTATCATTATGTTACCAAATTGAATAAATAAAACTTAAAGTGCTAGTGAGGCATAATCCTAGAGCATTATAAATGAATTAAACTCTTACCCCGTCTCTATGAACTTGTTATTGAACCAATTTTTTGGTGAAAGAAAGTATATAAGATGACAAGATTGATCATGTCCTAGCATTGACATGTTGTGACGATATCAACACATTGGGCCACATCACATGTTAAGGTCCATCATGCTCTTTAGACTAGAATTTGGGAGATGCATGGAGATATTGATGACCCTTCATTCCTAGAATATATTTCTATGGATTTTCATGTACCCCTTGATGATTCTCTACCATATAATTATGATACAACTAATGAGCTTATTGATTAGAAATTAGAAATATCTTTTTTTTTAAATCCGTAAGAGAGAATTCATTAATAAGAGTGAAAATTTAAAAAAAAGCCAACCATGGCCAGCATGCCAAATTTACATTAGCAAACATTCCATTAGCCCAACTTCCTACATATTTCTGATGCCTATATCAAAAAAGTAACTATCCAATTGCTAAGGATAGTAGATTATACTCCATTTAAGTTGCAATCTTGACACCAGTTTTGATGTGAGATTGCAATTGCATTTTGATCCGATTTGACTGAGTCTTGAGGATTTTCTTTTTCTTGTTTTGCATTTCTTGCCACTCCATCCCATTCTCATTATTTTACAATTTCATGGATTCATTAATTTGAGGTGCTGCCTGTGAAGTGCTCTCTTTGCCTCGTATGGGAGAACTCCTGCCACACACTGCAACCTTTGCAGGAGATATATGGCAATGGGATCCGAAGCCACAATCTGAGAAACTGCTTTTGGTGGATATAAACTTTTCGTAACAAATTGATGAGATTGCTTTTGGACCAAGTTTGCCTTAGCAGAAAGCCCCTTAGTTTGGGATTATTTGTTTCTCCCCATCTCATCCTTAGGAGAAGAACCGAGCCATTGGGAAGATTCAAGTTCTTCCCCCTTCGCCTTTGGTGGAGCTTTAATTGAGTAATGTTGAGGAAGGGCATCTGACCACCATGACTGTTGCTTTGATTTTTTAATCATTCTAGAGCAGAAATTTACCAAATGACCAGTTCCGAAGCACTTCTTGCATCGGAAAGGAAAACCTTCATAATCCAGAAGTTGAGTCCAACTACGGTCAACAATCTTGAAGGTGATGTCAAACTGGGAGTTCCTTGTGATGTCCATGTCCACAAGGATGCAAGCAAAAGTTGTATGGGTGAAATTAGGTGTCTAAATCTGCTGCAAGGAAGCAACCGAGTGAGTCACTAATCATCTGAAAGCAGTCCGTAAACTAGAATTGTAACAAAAGATTCAGAATGCGAACCTAAATTAGCTTCACGGAGAAGGATTCAATAGCAGGGTTATAGTCTAGGATCCATGGTTTGAGCAGGAGCAGACTTTGCCCCCAACACCATTTCTCCTGCAAAATAGCATCCCTATTCTTCTTGCAATCAAACATCACAATGAAAAACCCTTGTGCACAAGGGTAGACTTCTATATTACCATTGAGCATGGGTTGTCATGCTGATGAAATCTAATTGTGCAAATCTGATAATTTTAGCCAGAGACGATTGAACTGACCAATCAATCCATTGGAAGCAAAAAAAAATTGCTCCCCTTCAACAACCTCCTTCTTCAGCTTCTTAGAAAACACAGGTAGCACTCCTGATGAGGATTCTTGGGCTGCCCGTAGAGATTCCTCACGCATCAATGGCTGAGTATCCCTTCAATGGCCGAGCGTCCCATGCCGTAGATTTAAATTTCTTTTCCTGAGGTGCACTGGCGATAACATCTTTGAAGTGGGACCAGACTCGGGCCTTCACTTCATCGATCCAGAAGACCCAATTGTAGAGCATAGCGAGGGGTTTGAAGTGCCAGCAAGGCAATTTTGCATCGCCAAAGAAACATCTGAATGTTGATTAGCAGAAACCCTAGCCGAGCTAGGGCACGGCCCAGAGTGTATAATGGAGGCAAGTCCCGCATCATCCAAAGCAGGCGACAAACCGACATGAGGAAGCAAGGCAGAGTCATTATCGCCGGTAGCTTGTGAGCGGACGTGATGCAGCGTCGAAGAGGTGGAGGCATCGGAAATGACAAGAGTAGAAGCGGGTGACATCGAAAACGACAGGAGCAGAAGCTGATCTTATACTATTTTAATTTATTGATTAGAAATATCTTAAACATATAGATAGCATAGATATTTCACCTTGTTCTCCTTCTCCTCCTACAACTATTTCTATTGATCCTTTGTTTCATTGAATCCTATTATATAGTTAGAGGCTTCATCTCATATATTTTTGAGTCAAGATTTTAAGGCTAATAAGTCTTCTAGTCCAACACCAACATATATGATAGTTGCTCATACTCGAGAATTTGGTTTAGACACATTGCGAGATGGGTAGTGTAGTCATGTGCCATACATTGAGGTTCCACCATTATCTCCTAGTTTATATTTTCCTTAGATAAGGTTTCAAGTGATTTAATGTAGCATGATCATCCTTGTTTTTTTTAGAGGTAACTAATTGGGATGAGCACTTTGGAAAATGTATAGTGTTTGTTTGTTGAGTATCACCTTGTAGATTTGGAGGATACCATTAACGAAAGTTGCCTTTTTTTTTTAATTAAAATATTATAGAGTTGCATGTCCTCTCTAAATTTCATTAGGGTAATTTCAAACTCTCTCATTCTTTCTTTTCCCATTCATGTTTCCATGATGACATAAATTCTAAATGGTTACTCACGAGGACAATAACTCACCTCTATCATTATTCATATTGAAACTTTCAATAGGATTACCTTATTGTCATTCCCTTACTTGTGGTGAGAATCATTTATAAATGATTACTATACTTGAAATTTACATGGTATCTAATTTATCTTATCAACATTTATCGTAGTTTAGCATTGACTTGGAGAAGCTTGAGTAATTTATAGAGACTTTTGTTGTACCCAAACCAATTTTTTTGCTTCATCAAGGCGTTTTGTATTTAAAAGTCTAAATCTTGTTAAAATGTTGTAAAACACAGTTTTGGGCAATATCAAGCATGGAGTTTTTGTCAATAGTTTGTCAGTCAAAGTCAGTTATATTGAACAGAACCTGAAGCAGAGACTCAGAATAGAGCTTTTCACGATGGAGGAGCATCCCACGACGGCATTTCACATTGCACACGGTCATTTCAGTGATCGAGACGGAGTTTTTAATGGTCAAAATATGAAGATTTTTCAAAGGAAAAGTCAGAAAGTGCAAGTATAGCTCAGGGACGCCCAGCTTATTGAAGGTCAAGATCTTGTCTAAAATGCTCAAGCATCCAGTCAGTCTCTTCAGAATTAGTTTGGCTATCCGTCGAGCTATCCAGCGAGGTATTCCGAGACTCACAGCTCCGACAATCAGTGTCAGAAGTTGAAATCCCTAAATTTCAAGATGCGAGAAATTTGTCCTTTTCAGGCAAAAGCGCAACTCTAGCCTGAGGGCGCCCATCTTGAAGAGGGGGTAAATCTCGACAGTTTCGATGGCGGATACAGTCAATTTGTTCACAACTAGTCTGCTCGTCCAACGAGATATCAAGCGCAATCATCCGAGTTCCAGAATTCCGGTGGCAGTCATCCAAAGATCAGCTTAAAATGGAGTTTTCACGTTTCTGAGCTTCTCCGTTTGTTCCCAGTGCAAGTACAGGCCAGGGGCGCTGGTTTAAAGGACCCTCTAGATGGTGAAATTTGCAGACAGAGTCTTCCTAACATCAGTAATACTCTATCCTAGCTACGCGATGTACTATTCTGCTTGTTGATCCAATGTTCCAGGAGATCGTGGCAGCGATTCTACCAAGCACGTAATTTCACGGGCGGACCAACAAACGATTTTCAGTGTATTTTCACAGGCCAGAGGCGCCTAGCCTTTAGGCCTGTCAGATGAGCCCGTTCACGTTCGAAGTCTTCACGGCTATTGAGCGTAATCATTTTATCTATCCAACGAGCCTAGCCGTCAGCCTTCGGGATTTGGCAGTCGCTCGTACGTGCGAGGACTTTAGTGTAATACTGCAAGGTGAAGATATCCGGAAAATGGCTAAGTCTGGAGCGGTAATTTTAAATAAAATACGCACTGGAGTTTTTGAGGTCTTAGAAGCAGTTTTCTTGCTTTGTCACCTCCAAAGATTTCTCTTGAGGGCTCTTCCGGCTGTCCGTTAAAACAGATAGTGCCTAAATCGGGTCATCCCAGTTCCAGATATCAGACGTCAAAGTGGGGTACTTGGATGAAAGTTCAACTTTCATCAAAATGACACCAGTGCAACCAAGAGCTAGGGGCGCTTTTACTTTTGAGGCCCTTAACACAGCTTTTAGGTGTCATATGTACAGTCGTTGGATGCAGAATGTCTCTAGTCATGCAGTGAGCTTCGTTGCTTGTCAGCAGGGTTCACCATTTACCGTCAGCAGCCGTTTGAAATGTCAGATGGAAGTTTGAGAAAATGGCTAAGTCTGGAACCCGTAAAAGCAATTTAATCAAAGGCGCCTAATTTTTCAAGGGGTTAAACGATGGATTTTGCAGTAGTGTCTCCCAGCAGACATTTTTTCCTTGTTCAGTAGGCTTTCCAATGAATTCTTCAGATCAGTCTCAGCATCACCCGGTCATCTGGAAATCAGTGTCGAAGTTGGCCAGTCGTGACAGTGCTGTCAGCTATTAAATAGGGAGTTAATAAAAAGTGAAGTATCTTGAACAAATGGACGCGTATATGCTCAAAAAATGACTTTTCGAAATCGTTGACGTCTGACGATGAATCTCACAGCTTCAACAAAATTGTCAACTGAAGTTCAGAATATTTGCAAATTTTGCATAAGATGGCGATTTTCTATTTTTGGCATTTTTGCATGATAATAAATATTTTATTATTATTTTCAAATTTGAACTTCCAATCAGTGGCAGTGGAACTGAAAGGCAGCCAATCAGAGGACTTCTATTCTTGTTAGGGTTTTGAGTTCTTGCAGTTATCAAATTGGTGCGAATTTCTTCTTATTTAACATGGCGCAATCTTCATTGTTATTCACAAGCTTTCAAAGGAAATTCGTATTTCATTAAGAGCAAATCCAATCTTGAGTGAAATTTGTGATTTTCTAAGGCAAATTCATTATCTTCAAAGGGAAATCGAAGTTTATTAATTTCAAAGCAACTTCAAAGATAAAATTCAAATTTCTTCAGAAGAGAAGGCGCATATCTTCAAAGCAAATTCATCCAAAACAATTCGCAAATTCCTAAAAGGCGTTTTCATAAAATCAATAAAATTTGCAAGTTCTCCAGAGATTCAAAGGCGGATTTCATATTCAAAGGCGTATTCAATTTTCAAAGAAATTCGCAAATCCTTCAGAGATCAAAAGGCGAATTATCAAATTTCATATTTAAAGGCGAATCCTCAAATTCAATAAAATTCGTATTTTCTTCAAAGGAAATTTGAATTTCTTCATAACCAAAGGCGCAAATTTCAAGAAGATAAATTCGTGGCTTTTATATTAAAGGCGAATTTTTCCAGTTCAGAGGCAAAGTCTACATCAATTCACAGAGGCGATTTTGTTTAACATATCTTTTTGCAGATTCAAGTTCACAAATATCAGCAATCTGAAGAAATCTGGGGCGATTTTCACAAGAAGAAGACATAATAAAAACGTCTTTTTCATCCTTTCAATCACAGATTTCTCACAAAATACATTGTACATGTTCCTAAAATTGGCGAATTTGGCAAGTCTCAGTATCTGGATCATTCTTATATAATTTCCTCGAGTTAGAAACGTGCGTTTGATTTTTCATGAATTTTTAGCTTCAGAACATTCGTTCTCGAATTGCTAATTTTCTCAAGTGAAAAATCTTTGTACAATCGAGTAGAAGTTGAATTTTCGCAAATCTGACGTTCTGGGTTGTCTTGGAATCCTTTTCTGGACAAAACCCATATCTCGGATTTTTCGCTGAAAATAATTCTTCGAAAGGCTATTTTTAACTCTCGCAGGCTATTTTTAGATTTCCAAAAATCTTGTCAAAATATAGTCAAGTTCACAGTCAACAGGCTAATTTTTCAGAATGCAGTTCACTCAGCTCGAATACAGGACAAAAACCGTCCTTACTCATGATTTCTGCAGGTTGTTTGAGACAGACCTTCACAAAGTATTGCCGGTAGCTAGGCCAATAAGATCGAAGTTCAATCATTCGTAATATTGAGCACCGGTTTACTAGAGGTCGCTTCCATACCTATCTCCGTCATTGTATTGAATTCGTGATGGCTTGCATTAAGCATTACAATTCTACTACTCGTGAGATAGTGTCGTTGACTGACGGGTCATTTGCGCCTCAAACCTTTGACATCGACAGGAGTTTTGGCATTCCTCAACACCGAACAGTTTAGTTGTTTCTATGGAGCAGTGTGCGCAGGCATTTGATGTCGATATGGACAACCGTCAGAAGAAGATGGCAGAAAGATGGTTAAAACAAGCAAAGAACAGATTGCCAAACAATGTGGGTCAGCGGTGAATACAAGGATGAGTATGCGATTCTAATCACACTCTTGAATCGTGTCTCAGGTCAAGAACATGCAAATGTTTTCCAGCCTTGGATGTATTACATTATTGGTCACATCATTTCTGGGCAGGAGCATTATGACTGGGCATCCTTCATCAGCGACATTCTCCACAGGCAGATCACCGGTTTCTTAGTTGCCCATGAGTTTCACATGTGTTCATATCTCGTGATCGCTTATCAGGGTCAGTTCGAGGGTTAAACACCGTGGGCATCCTCAGTGTTCAGAAAGTTTACCAGTATTATGATCAGCTTGAGTTCACCAAAGCTAAACGTCATTTCAAGCGTGTTCACGAGGATTTTCTGACTTATACAGTGAGGAATTTGGACCGGGAGTTGCATGTTCGTATCTCGGCAGTTGCTAGGGCAGCGATGGATGGATGGGTGGATTGGTTTATTCAGTTCCCAACATACACCTACATCCGAGTATACGGCTTCACAGGAAATCTAGCTATGCTTCCACGTTATCCTTCGGATAAGACAATTTTTTAGGAATTCCTAAGACAGATGCATGATGTTCATCGTCTTCTATGCCGCAGGCACAGACCATCTCTCAACTTTCCTTTTCAATTTGGAATGTATTGGTGCAAGTCGGTAATTGATAGTAAGATCGCAAGGCAAGAACTTGAGAAATATCATCTTAAGTATCTTGTCGAAGCACGGCCTATGACCTTCAGTCATTATACCTTTGTCGGAGGTACATATCATGCAGCCTTCTATGGAGGGGATTACTAGCAAATTGCGCGATGACTTCGAGGTTTGCATCGCAGCACCAGCTCTCATATTTTGTTTTCTTATCGAGGATGTGGAGGTTTATCGCATGATAGGAGAAGTTCTTCCTTAATTTTTCGTGAGCAGTCGATACACAACCGCTGCTGCCAGTAGATTGGTACGCCAAGGAATATGCAATGGTCAAAGAGAGGTCAAGTAGAGTTATTTAGAACAGTATACTTTACCTTGACAGCAAGAAGACAAGGAGGGTAAGTGTTCCCAGAGCAGAGCCGCCAGTAGTGGTGAATCCTTCATTACCTTCCTCGTCAAAACCTAACAAAAAGAAGAGGAGTAATCCTCCCAAGAAAGTACAAGCGCCAAACAATTCAAAGGGCAAGGTGCTTGCCACTGTTACACACACGGAGCCTGACAGACATCCTATCACGTAATCGCTTCAGAGGTCGGGCTCAGAGCCCGCCAAGACTGAGATTCAGCTCTCAAGCTCCTGCCACCCGCCAGTCACTAGTCCCAATTCACATCGAATTGGATTTAGACTCTCCACCTCGCAGTGGGTCTTCTACACACTCACTCTCATCAGTACCTCCTGTCGCTAGTGCAGACCCTTCTAGTAGCATTAGCCAAGACCAATCTTGGATCGAAGCTCAGCTAGGAAGGAAGAGGAGGCAGCCATCTTATGTCCTTAATCATTCTGATTTTGATGACATTTACCAGGATGCGCCAGACAAGAGAGTCAAGAACATGGTTCACGTAGAGAGAAACACTGACATGGAGATTGTCGTTGAGACTGCAGTACCTCCACAGGGAAAGAGCTTGGCTGAATTAGAATCTCAGGATTTTGAGGTTATCACAGTCAACCTTGGTCGCAGCACACGCCAAACTCAGGTTGATCTTCTACAAGTTGCTACGGAAAGTGCCAGGGATAGAATACTAAAGGACGGAGAGGATAAGGTAGCCCTCAAGGCTGAAATCAGACAGCTTCGTCAGTATATTTCTAGCCTTGTGCATAGACCCGATGCCATTAACACACTCCCACCGATGCTTGAGCCTCCAGCAGAGCAAAGTCAACTCAATCACTTGGTTGCATATGGCAAGCGTTTGGAGGAATGGGAGGAGGAGTTCGTTGCTAGAGGCCGTACTATGCTTACAAAGTTATATCAGTTGCGGTACAATGCACGAGAGCTCCGTCTTCATCTTCAGGATGAGGAAAGAGATATGGCAATTAATAAACCCCGGGAGGAGATTATGATTGCTCACCTGAGTGTGGCTTATGATACAGTCATGGATGCAGAGGACAGAGAGGCTATCTACTCTTGGAAGACACAATTGGTTTTCAGGGTAAAGATAGAGGACAGTTTAGCATCAGAGTTGGCTGAGAGTAGAGAGCACGTCACTAGTGCACTCCGGTTTGTGAGGACTCTATTATCTCGCTTACCGTGTCGTTACCAGATCGAGGGTGGTGCCTACGTGAAGCTTACCGATGTTCAGTCAGAGCTCCAGGCACTCATTCATACCATTTTTCAGTGGGGAGACCGTTGGCTGTAAGATTACTCAGCTTACAGTCATGTCAGCATTGTTCGATGAGGCAACAAGAAGTAGGGGTGAACTTTAGTCTCAGATCACAGCTGGTGAGGATATGCTGCATCGACATAGCATTCTCCGACAGAGTCTCATAGCTCCAAATAGTGATACAGTTAACAATCTCGTTGAGGGATTGATTGCTCGAGATCACGACCAGTAAACTTCAGTTCCCGCCTCTCAGGATAGACATTACACACACGAGTTGAACTTGGTGTTACCCTTTCAAGTTAACTTCGATGTTGTCATCACATGCATACCTATTCTGAGATTTCTTTATTTACTTGGAGTTTCTTTTAGGGTTTTTCGTTAACTGATGGTAGTCTTCCAGTTAACTTGCTTTCAATAAGGACGTGCATGCTCACACAATTGTCCATTTTTAGATTAGATGTTTCGGTTAACTGATGGTAGTTTTCCAGTTAACTGTATAGTTTACTTCATTAGGGTTTGGCAGCAAATCTTGCATGCATTGCAAGAAGTAGATGACTCAAGGTGATTTTAGGGTTCCCTACACCTTGATGTATATAAATAAGAGCTTTTGCTCATTTGTAAATAACTTTTGCTTGAGAGAGAAATATATGCTGCGCCTACCTTGCCCTCAATATTACTCTTTTGGTATTTGTTCATGTGTCTTCACTATTGCAATTAATTGTTATGCCACATAGGGTTTCAAGAGATTGTAGTGGTGAATTCTTTCCTTAGTTTAGATAAATTTGTTTGAACATCTTTATCATTGAGATCAATTGTTATGCCACATAGGGTTTCAAGAGATTGAGGTGATAAATCTGTTTTGTGTCTATTTACCATTGTGATCAATCGTTATGCCACATAGGGTTTTGAGAAATTACAGTGATAAATCTGTTTTGTGAATCTTTATCAATATAATCAAAGGTTATGCCACATAGGGTTTCGTGAGATTGTGATGATAAAGGTTGTTTTGTGAAGACTTTGCTATTTCAATCAAGTGTTATGCCACACAGGGTTCCATAAGATCGTCTTGGTAAATTCTTAAATCTGTTTTGTGCCCAATAAGCTGGTTTAAATTGAGATGATAGTTGCGCCACCTTGCCCTCAAGTAGAGAATTTAAACCCGTTTATCGTCAGTTAGTCAAACCTTGCTCCGTTTCCTCTCGCTCTGTTTTCCTGAGGAGATTGGATAGATTAAATTTAAGTTGTAGTTAGTAGATCTGCAAAACCAGAGAAAACTCAGCTGCAACGTATAGGTTCTTTCAAGAAAGCCTTGTGCCTCTACAGCTGAAACAAAAAGACAGGACATAGTTTAGCTTATTTTCCTTTGCAAGTATTTTTGTCAAAGCACAACGAGGGAGCTTCCCCTCCTAATTTGAAGAGCACTCATTGCGTAGTGTACATAGGCTGTTCATAACAACTTCTACTCCAGAGGTGTTAGTTGTTACGCCAACAACTTTATCTTAATATTTGGCACCTATTCTATAGTCACTTCCACATGGTTTTGCATTTTCACCCTCTTTAGTTAGGATTGGGACTCTTAATCAAATTGTGACACCTTTTAGAACTAACATGGTATTATATGAGCAAATTCCAAAGATCTACATCTTGTTTTTCGTCCCTAACATTCCTTCCAAGAATTGAAAGCTTTTTATATTTCACCTTTGATTTTTTTCTTCCTAAGGACATATATGTTTTTCAGTAATCATGGATCATATTTATCATTCAATACTAAGCATCTACCATTAGCATTAGGGGGCACATACTCTCTCTTCTCTAACAATTTTCTCCTCACATGGTGTTTTTTCCTTCTTATTCTTCTAAGAGAAATCATTTTATACGTAGGTAACTAATATGTATGCATATTTGTTGGGACCCATCTATCTTGCTCACCTAAGCTAATCTTATAGGATTGTTGGTGCATATTTATTTTCTCGTTTAATTAATTACACTTTTGTATAAATGTGCATATTTAGTTTCTTTCATTTAATTAATTGCTTTTTGTATAAGTGTGTATATTTAATTTCTTGCATTTACTTAAGCTAAACTTATAAAGGGTGTTGGTGCAAATTTATTTTATTACACTTAATTAATTACTTTTTTCATAAGTTTGCACCTAGGATAAACTTACTTAATAGGTATCTACTTGGGTAAATGATATCTCCCTTCCAAATTAGTAGGAATCTACTTAGGGAGGCAATCTGCATTTAATATAGGTGGTTGTACTTTCCTAGTTTAGTGGAGATTTATACTATACATATGTACTATCTCCTTTATCTTGCATTGGTTGTATATCCACATCTCTTGGTGGCATATCCTATAAATTCCCACTTCTTTATCTCATATGAGCAAAGCCATTATGTACTCATCTTGTACATTTATAATTGCATCCTCATTCTAGTGGAATAGTGTGTTGCATCTTCAAGTCCACATGTGTAGTTTGGCTTTTGTGGCTTGTTCATGTCATCAAGATTTTGAGTTTGTTTGCCCCATTAAAAAATCTTACAAAAGGGTCATAGCAAATCCAAAATAAGGGAAAAAGCTTTAGTGATACAATTTTCACCTCTACAACACCATTCATCATTATAAATATTCCAACTTGATTTTTGGTGGCTTCCTTATGAATCATATAACTTCACCAATAAATAAAAAATTGATTGACATGGTATAAATTTCAATAAATGGAAGTAAACATTGTGATTAAATAAAAAAATATTACACATAAATATCTAGGGTACAAAATATAAATAATCACCAATACATAAACTATTCTAAATAAGAGTTGGTTTAGAAATGCATAATTGGTTGGATATGAAAATATAATGAAATGAAAAAAAATGTGTATGTAAATGTTGATAAAGAGAAGATAGGTCTAATTATAACATATGGTTGATACTTGAATATGGTGCTAGATCTAAGACAAATAATTTGGGAAAGACAACTTGGGTCACTTCCATGATGTACAAGAGACCTTTGTGCCCATGGACCTAATCTCTTATTTATATAAATGACTATTTACCATGTATTTGACCTTTATGTCTATAAAAATTTAGTACTTGTAAACAAATATTTTCATAATGTTTGGACTTGTAATAAATGACTAGTTGTTTTAGTGAACACCTTTGAGATTTTGCTAAGTGAGGACCTTCTCCTTATGACAAGACCTTATATTCAGTCAAAGATCTCAACAAAAGTAGGAAGACAACATGCAATGGATACAAAATATGTAATGATGAGGATGACTTGGAACTTGGAACTAAATGTGAGAAGGATGATGCAATGAACTAATATAAAATCAAGGTTCAAAGCTTTTTGAAAAAGTGGCATTGTAATAAAAACATTTTTATGTGAAATATAATTATTATAAAGGCAAGAGTGATTAGGACGTGCATAATGCTATTGGTGAGTGGTCTTAGATAGTGGGGAGTGATTATTAATGCTAAGTGATATCCCTTATATGATTCCTAATAACCTAAGGGTCACGTCCCTTTACAATGACCTAAGAACACAATTTGAAATCTTTGGCATGAGAGTCAACACATAATGACTAATTTAAACTAAGTTGGTTTGGGTAAAATGTAAAATTTGAATTTTAAATATAACTCCCAAAGTAGGGGTTAAGTTTTATTTCCAAGTGTCAAATAAAAATAATATTTAAACATCAGGGTGAAATTTAAAATTTCCTTGTCTAAGTAGGGGTTAGTTTTTTTTCTAAGTGTAACATATAAAATGTAATAAATGAGAGTGTGGCATATCAATCAAAATAAATTTATAAGGCAAGTACTTCTAACACTCATGCAATGGTCCATAAAGTGAAGGGTAAAAATAAAAGGCATGTACTTTCACCTTGACATTTTTTCCCCAATATGGTGTGCATGTGAATCTAGATAAGTACACATACGAAAGTAGAAAAATAAAAAGACAAGCACAATTGGAAAAAATAGCCAAAAAAACAATCCATAGTCCACTTGCAAAGTACACATAAACTTTGAGGATGGTTATTAATGATATTCCCCTTTGATTTTGGGTGTGCCCCAAAAGGTTGTACACAAATCAAGGAGAGGGTGAAATATTGGATACAAATAAAACATGCTAATGATTGTATAGAAAGTATGCACAAGAATGATAAATTTAAAATAAAATTAAAAAATCAAAGATACATACTTGAGATATACTTACCTTTCCATGAACAATGTCCATGTGAGATGGAATATGTAAAATGAAATATGCCCCCAGATTTTACCCGAGTTGATAAATCATGATTGTGTGTAACTTGAAAAAAGTGAACAACAATCCTAACTCTAAGTGGAAAGTGTAAGAGAAATCATGGGAGAATATAAAATAACTCGTGTAAATAAAAAATAGAAAGAGATTTAGACCAAATAAAACTATAAGATGTATCACCTAATTTTTTTCTCTCAATGGGATCTTTCCCTTTGGCTTCATGGTACATAACTAATCTATGACCCATTAATGTTTCTTTGTAAACAAAGGTGTCATGTAATGATAAAATATATGAAGAAAAAACCTTCATGTGCTTGATATGTTTCATTTAGAATCTTTAACTCATTTAGAAGTTCATTATGTATCTTTATTACAAGCAAAAATCCTCACATGATGCATCATTAAAGGAACATAAATCCAAGGGTATAGCAATAGTGGTACTATGACATATAAAAGGAATGACATCATGAGGTTCAATATTGACAAGAATAGGTAAAGAAGCTATAACCTCATCATATAGTGTATCATATCTTGATGTATCTGTGAGCATATTAAATTACTGAAACTAAAAATGAGAATTGCAATAAAACCCAAATCAATAATCTAATAACCACCTTAATGAAGTGTGTGTACACAAAATAAAGTAAATTAAAATAATTCAATTTTACCTATGCAAGTGCTTAATCTTACTCCATTATACTTGACTATTGTAAATCGGTTGATATTTATATTCCTCTTCATTTTAGCATAACCTTGATTCTCAAAGTGATAGCAAAAAAGCATGAAGATAGTGCAAATACTCATATAAATTGTGGATCCTTTAAATGGTTGAATAATGGGTGATTTATAGCTTTCACTTGATATTTGATCAATGGTGTAGGATGATATGAAAGATTGATGGATGACATTAATTAAGAGATCACAGTGAATGTGCAAATGACATGTGTCAAGATGAAGGGATTGATTGAAGAGTTAATTGGCTACATGGATTAGTGGATTGATTGCATGGTTGAATGAAGTGAAAGTGATCAGGAGTGATCATGTAACATGTCAACCATTCATTGAAGTAATTTTTCCTAAGTTTTCACTTTGCGAGTAAATAAACTATGTAACAAACCATTGTAATAAAAAATTTATTTTCTTTATTAAGAACAAATGAACATAAATGTCATAACAATAATCAACATGGATTCCATTCCAATATAATAATTTCACAATTACAATATTCCAAAAATGTGTACAAGTACATACATAGCTCAACCGAGCTTCAAAGCAATACATATAGATGGTCCAAGATCCGCTTTTCAAATCTTGGTCTTATGTCGCCTACTGAGGAGGAGAAGCATCACTCAAGTGCTTTTCTGCCAACCATGGACTCATATGTAGTCCCCGGCACATCTATCATAAGATAGATGGCCCTACCCTTCGACAAAGACATTGGTGGAGTAACCTCATACGATAACTATTCTGAGCTTAGTGTTGTGTCCTACATGACTAGAACTCGTACACCCCACAAACTAGATCTAGCATGCACTACATGGACACGGTGAATTGACAGTGGAGCCAAACACAATCACACTATTTTGGCCAAAGTTTTCTCACTCAGTACTTTGAGTGATAGTCATCCTATTCACTTACACTACTCAAGCTCGATTTGACTTAAAGCCACTATAGTCTATGCATAGGTATTTCCTCCAATGGGTAATCTTTAACCCCATAAATATCCTATCCTTTTCCCACAAAATCTATAGTATTTCTACTCAAAGCATATGAACAAGTTCCCTCCCTTCAATGGACAATCAATCCCAGGAGTAACCCACTAGCTATCTAGTATAATCAAATAACTCTAGATATGAATAACCCTTAAGCTATCCTTGTTTAATCATTCCTAGTATCTTAATACTAATGACAAACAACCTCTCCTATTATGGAGTAATTACAAACACTTTCACAGAAAAGGATAAACAACTTCTTTTTCCTTTCCAAAGAAAATGTTATAATTCCCTAATGCAAGTAATCACAAGCAGTTCAATAAAGCATTCAAAACTCAATCTTCCATAAACAAATACAAATAAAGGAAGATTAGATTCTCATTCCTGTAATATGCTTAACCAATTGACTAACTTGATGCACAGCTTTCCAACAACAGATTACTAGCTTCACTTAATCCTCTCACAACAATACTTCCCAATGACTTCTCTCACAAGTTGATGATATGCTCTCACAAATAAAACTCTCACAAAATATAGCTTCTCACAAATACTCAAGGCTCTCACAAAATACAACATAATGCAATTGCAAAATAATACAGATTAAAAGTGTGTCCCAAATGAGAGAACAAGCTTCTCTATTTATATAGAAAATGGAGACTTTGCAGCCTACAAAAAAGGCATGGCAGTCGACACATCTCACCATGCAAGTCGACTCACAATACTCAACTAAAAGGTGGTAGTAAACTAAGTACAAACTCAGCATATTATGCTATAGGTCAACCTTTCTTATTGACAACAGCAAAAGGCTTATTCAAAATTGCACATGCTCAAATGATGCAGTCAATTTGCATTCAAAATAGACTTCTAAAGGTTAAAGAGCATTCATAAGTTGACACCAAGTATTCATCCAACTATCTCATGGTGCAGATTTACTATTTGAAACAGTCTACAGTTTACAAGCAACACTTAGACAAAGTTGACTCAGTCATAGTTTCAATAGGCAACAGATCAAAGATGAATTACCCTTCAAAATAGCACTCAAAAGGTGCTCTTGACCATTTCTTATCTTGTTGTACATTTTTCCTATTATCATGCATCTTTACACTTTATACAACAGCTCATAAGTATTCCATCGCTTGGTATTATAGCATCCAAGTTAGAGTAATTCACTGTTAATAAATCAAAGTTTGCATTTACAATAGTATTGACTTATTGCTTTATCCATATCAACCTTTTATTGTTGTGATATACTTTCCATATAGTCCAACCTTCATCCATTATCAATATATGCTATATTCGACCTTTAAATACTTTCCATATCTCATATACAAATCGACCTATGATCATAGATATAAGTCAGCCTATGTTCATATATATAAATCAACCCTCAAAGCATCATAAATATATATAAATATATGTACAGATACATACATATATATATATATATATGACAATAAATCACATATATATATAAATGTGTGTGTGTATATGTATATATACACCATGTCAATCAAGTATGTATACATTCGATATATGAATGAGTACAATCAAGTTAACATTCACATAATAATAATAATTGTTAGTGATCCAAATCTGCACCCCTTATGCCAAGTTGTGAAAGAACTCAACAAGTTTGGATGTAACATGGGACTGCTTTCAGGTCGTGGGTATCCTATTGTGAAAGCAACCCTCCAGATTATGGGTTGGCTCCCCTTTTCATGGTGTCACCTAAACTATTCCTTGCTGGGAAAAGGGGAGAAAGAAAACATGAAAAGAAAACTAAACCCCTATGGTGATGCACCTAATGATTTCTCAGACCTATACAACTGCTTTAACACACAATCTCATAAAAAACTCAGCTTAACTTAACACAACTCAAATATTTAACATATCAATGCATAAGTATTTTGTAAGGAGGCTTGGTTCTCTTAACATTTTTTAAGGAAAGGAAATCTTTCACAACTAAAAATACTATTTCAACCAGTGCACAGCTTACAACCTGCAGAAATGCATGCTTATTCTACCTGAAGGTGCAAAAATGACACAAGCATTGAAGGAGTTACCAAAACTCACAAGAACATTCATCAATCGCCACACTGCACTCCATAAAGTAGCTTCTAAGAAGGTAAAACACTGAATTTCATTAATAAAAATGGTGTTTACATATTGTTGTATATGTCTGATACTAAGTCACAATGCAGTCCTCTGCTTGAAAAAGCTCCAAAGTAAGCTACAATGCCTTGTAGAAAGAAAGAAAGAACTCCAAAACTCAAGTTTGAAGATACTTAAGCAATTTTGAAACAACTGTCCACACCAAGTCCTTCTAGAAACCTTGGGTCAAATACAGCATAAAGGCCAAAAAAGAACCTTCCAAAACTCCTCCAAAAAGCCATCCAAATGTTAAAAAGTCAAGCCAAGACCCAAGTCATACCAAAAGTGTGACAAAACTGCCTCCAAAAAGTCCATCTCCCTCCAAAAATAGTCAAAGACATCCTCCCACACTTTCTCCATGTTGGCAAGTCATCACCTTTTCCCATAAATGTTTTTCAAACTGTTTCCTTTGACTTATCCTTATCAAAACATGTTTCTTTAAATTTTGCATTTAAAATAACATTTAATTAAATGGTTTATAGGTACACCATTTAAATAAATATTTTACATTACAAAAATAATGCAAAAAGAAAGGCTCAAACAATTGCTTTCTAAGGTTCAAATACACCCCTTTGACCCAATCTCAAAGCAATAACACCCTTGCTTTACATAAATACTCATATTGAAAGTGATTTATAAAACATCACTTAATCAATATTTACATTCATAATTCAATACAAAGCAAGTCATAGTATATCATGTTGATATACACAAGGGGAGTTAACCTTTTAAATGAAAAGTTATAAATGATAGGCAAAAAAAATGCCTAAGTCTTGGTCGAAGCATTAAATCATGTTGAAAATTTAAATAGAAAGCAAAAAATGCCTAAGTTGGTCGACAAAGAAAATTAGGGTAAAAACCCTAAACACCAAAGTAGATACAAAAAGCTCACAAGGCATTCATTTGTGACCTTTCGAGCTTCTGGAAAACCTAACCTTCCACCATCAAGGGTTTCACCTAGAGGATTCATGGAGGATTTGACATATCAATGAAGAGAAGACAATACAGCTGATTATGGCAAGTCTTTTGTGTGTATCAATCTGCATTCTTTTCCATTTTTGTAAATATAAGCTCAATTTGAGCTTTGGAATGATGAATATGATGCATGCAAATGGGTACACTTGCTTTTCACTATTAATTCTATGCATCTCATAGCATTCTCTTGTTGAAAAAAAATATTTCCTGTGGACATTTGATTACTCTGTAAAAATAGTGGACACTTTTCTGATTTCCATGGCTGCGGCCATGCTTGCTATAGGTGTTTGTTTTGAGTTGCATTTGAGAAAAAAATGATGAATATATGTTACTCTTTTTCTCTATCACATACTCCATGCATTTGCTTTTTCTCTATACATACATACATTTTCTGGAAATTGTTCGGCACCTTTGTTAAATATGAAGATTTAATGAAAGCTCCAAGCTGCAATCTTCATGGTATCTCACAAGATCCCTGAGGGTTTCTTTGAAACTTAGACAAGTCATGGCTATATTCTGCATTTTCTGTTGATTCTTGAAAAGTAAGCATCGTTGTTTTTATGATGACATGGCATAATTACCTTTACCATGATATGATCATGCAAGGTTATAATATGAATGAGATTTCATGATAGATTCATTAGTTGAAACAAAATCTATCTCCATCGATTATTCCACAAGACAATGTTGCCCTTGCGAAGAAAAATGGTTTGCGAAAATTATTTTATGCCATTGCACAACACGAGTATAATTCACAGGCCCTACAAATCTTTCCACTTCTTAATGAACACCACCAGCTGATAACTCATCTTTAACCCTATTGTTTTCTTCTTGTAAAAGCACCAATCTAACCTACAAATCCTTTTCATCCAATGCAATTAGTATGTTGTCGAACAAAATTCCATCTTGCATCGTCCAGATTTCAATGCCAATAGCAGCAATTGGTTCCAAATTGGGCCTTTCCAACTCAAAGTATTTTGGGTTGGGGATCTATTGCGGCTTCCAGATACCCTTATAATCTGGGTTATCAATCATAGGGGCATGCCATTTTCCCTTGTATGCAGGATTTCTCTTCATTGGCCTCTTCCATTCACCACGACTAGGTGCCTCACTTTGTGACCTCATTGCCACAACATATTCATATGTTGAAATGTCCCTTCTTATCATAATAATATGAAAAAATAAAATCTCTCCCAATGGTATTGATGCAAGTAGAGAAATGACCCTACATATTGCGACAACAGCAGTATGGAACCCGAGAAAAGCCTTTGCCAAGCTTTTCTATAATCTGATTATCAGTCCCTCCTTTATGAAGAAAACAATGAATGTTAACTTCAAAACCCACTCTCCATTGAAGAAAAAGCAAAGTTAGACTGCTTGCCATAAGTGATACAAAATTAATATGGTTCTTTCCAACATAGTTGTTTAGCCACCGAAAATGGTGATCAAATCCATCAACACATTTGTTGCAACTTCTGCAATGTTTACTAAACTTTTGTACCTATGCATTGCACAATGTGCAAAATAAAAAAATTTGATTTGCCACCAGTTGTTCAGAGATCCTTTCATCTCTACGTTCATCATCCCTTATAAGCCATCCACAAAGAAAACAAGCAATTCTAAGGAAGAAAACTCTACCATTTCCCTCCCTAGATTCCTCTAAGCCATTCATATTCATTTTTTCACATTCATGATGGGAAGGATTAATATCTGGAGGTACTGTTGAAGCACTTATGACTAGTATTTACATGACTGGAGAAAACTAGGCATCTAGTTGTTCCTGACAAATAGTGACTATTCAATGTAACAATGTGGTTGTCCTCATCAAAATTCATTCACTTTCATCCCCTGTTGAGTTTGATTGCCCCAAATACATACTATGCATAAGTCGGTGAGGTTTTTCTATTCTCATTGTCAACTCATTGTCATGTAAATAAACCTTCAGCAAGGACTGTCTTATATTTGCTTTCTCTATTTTTGTTAGCCTTATTTCCCTGATGCAGCTTCAATGTTAGCTCTTCCTTGCACCCTGGGACAACACCTTGATATGATAGCTTGATCAAATATTTTGACAAAGAGACTGTTACAACTTGATTTTTCCACATTCTTTGAAGACTTGCAATAACAGCAATGTCTTGAAATTTCATTGTCCAGTGAAACGCATGGTGATTTGTTGCTAAAACAACCACAATCTAAATGGTTATTGACAGGATCTTCTGTAGTGTTGTTCTCCAAACAAGTGAACTCTAAAAACCTACCATCCATAAACTTAGAAATTCTAATCATTGAGGGAAGAAAAGCTCCCCTAACTCCACCATTCTTGACAGGCTTTCTATTCACTACTTCTCTCAATTGTGTTGTACCCCAAAATTAAAATTTTTGTTACACTTAGACATTTTGAAGAAATGAGTAAAAGTCTTGTTAAATCAGTCAAAAAGGTCAAAATTTGGGTGTGCATGTCTTGCATGAGGGGTTAAAACGCAAAATTTTCAAAATCTGACGATCTGGGTCTGCTTAGAGTAGCTTAATCTACAAAAGGTCCAGATCTCAGTTTTTCATCCCTATTTTTTTAGGAAAACTGCTATTTTTAGAATTTTTCTAAAAATAGTAACTTTTTCTGTGTTTCTTTGGAAACGGATACTGGCAAAACTTTCTAAAAATAGAAAGTTGGTCCATCAAGGTCCAAGCTGATTTTGATTGGCTCAAAATACGTCCATATTAGGCTGGTGCAGTCAGAATCTCAAAATAATTAGTTTTTCCCTAGTGGGTCTATTATGCTTTTTTTAGAAGCATAACAAGAGCTCTGAGGTCATCAATGGAGGTCAGTCGGCTGCCAGGCGTCAGATTCAACATTCAGGCATTCAGCAAAAGGCGATTTGGTGAGCGAGCATGAAGAACGAAGAAGAAAGTGAAAAATGTGAAAATTTTCTAACACTAGTTGACTTGGGCGCCCCAGAAGAGAATAGGCGCCCATCTTTTTAGGGCACTAAATGATAAAATTAGGGTTTATACTTCTAATCAAAGTTGTTCATTTCTCTGCCAGCTCTGCAATGAATCTAACAGTGTAGTCATCAGATTATCCAGTCATCTGGGATTCGAGGCCGAACAAGGAGGATTCACACAGAAGTCAGAATGAAGAACATGAAAATTATCAAAATTTTACTAAGTGTGGAGACTTTGGGCGCCCCTGGTGAAGAAGGGTGTCCAGCTTTTTGAAGCACCTAACTCAGTACTTAGGGTTTGAAAATATGCTCGATCTCTTCGGTATTCAGCCAGCTTCACAACGCCTATCTTCGTCAAATCATCTGATTGTCCAATCTCCAATAGATTTTGATCAAAGAGGAACGTATAGAACAAAAGTTTCAAACTCTGAAGAAATTCAAATGAAAAAATTGCTAAGTCTGAAAGGTTTGGGCGCCCCAGGAGAGAAGAGGCGCCCAAGATTTCAAGGGGTGAAACAGATGAATTCATAGATGAGGCTCTAACGTGATCTCTTCACAGTTGATCCAACTCTCCAACGAGATATCCAACATCGCAATCGGAGGTCACAGTCGCCAGATATGAAGCACTGAACAGAGGGTCTGATGAGAGCCAAGAACTAAGATTCAGAAGCAAACAAGAAAAGGAAAAAATAAACTAACTCTGGTGAGTTTTGGCGCCCCAGCTTGCCTAGGGCGCCCAAGCTTTTGGAGGTCTAAATTCAACTGTTTGGTGAAGCTTCTCCTAGGAGACCCCTCTTAATATCTCTCCAGCTACGCAACGAGCATAACCATCAATCAATCTGACGCCTGAGTCACCAGATTCTATGAGATCATCTATAGAAGAAGAGTGAATGAAGAAGTTGAAGATCATCAAAAATGGCTAACTTTGGACAAAATGGGCGCCCCTGGAGGAAAAAGGCTCCCATGAATTCGAAGGTCGAAATGAAGATTTTAGCCAGAGACGCCTCCAGAACAATCTTCTCAAAATTAGTCAGGCTCCGCGATGAATCCTTCAGCTCGTTCATCAGATTAATCTGCAAGCCAGAAATCGAAGGCGAAGTAGGGGGTCAAAATGGCAGAAAGTTGAAAATATCAAAAAATTGACTAACACTGCTTGAAGTGGGCGCCCCTAGCCAAGAAGGGCGCCCAACTTCTCATGCCTTAGGAAAATTTGCAAAGTTTTCAAGAAGTTTCAAAATTGCAAGAAGGACGATGGCATCCAAGTTCAATGAGCTGAGGTTTTAGGGTTTTGAAAATAAAAGCAAAAGAAAGCAAACCTAAAACCAAACCCTTAGTCTATTTAACACCTTTCTTTCATGTAATTTTTATTATTTTTGTAGGTAGCATTCAAAGGAGAAAGTTGGAGCAGCAAGTTTGAAGAAATTTTTCAAGATTCAAGAGCTTATTTTGCTGGTTTTTCATTAAAAAATTCAAACCAGCAACATAAACCCTTGCTTTTTCATGCTTTTTCATCCAAAAGATCAAGTTTTTCAAGAAGAAGGCCGAGGTTTTCAAAATTTCAGCCATCTGGGTCCTATCACTTCATTCTTATGAAGAAATTTTCAAGAACTTCATCAAGTTGCAACAGCTGCTTTTGATTTGCATGTCAGTGAAATCCTCAGTGCATTAAGTTTTCAACCATCTAGGTCCTCTCAAATCAGTCTTCTGAAGAAAAACCCATATTACAGCTTTTTCAAGAAAATTTCAAATCCTAGGGTTGGTTGCTTTTTCAATTAGCCATCAATATTTTGCAAATCTAATCAACTGGGTTCATTTCTAATCATATTCTGAACAAGACCCAAGTGCCAGCTTTTTTCGTGAAAAATTGAAGAAATTAGGGTTTGCTGCTTTTTTAGGAAAAATTCAAAATTTTCGAAAACGGACGATCTGGGTTGTCTTGCAACGAAATTCTGAGCAAAACCCATATCTTAGAAAAATTTCAAAAAATTTATCCGTTGGAGCAAGAAAATCAGCATTCTAAAAATAGTAAGTTGCTCAAAACTTGTCTGAACCTAGGCGAGTTTACAGTCGTTCTTCAAGTTTTCCGAAATGGAGTACACTCCCAATGTTTTCAAGACTGGATCAACTCTCTATCATTATTTCATCAAAACGGCTGACACAGACTTGCATCATATCAAGCCGATGTTTGATTTACACGCTTTGGAGAGCGCAGGCAACACCTCAATCAGAAACCTAGGACATTTTGGACTCCTCGCAGCAATGTCTATTCCTATATTAGTTCAGAGTCTTGAGTTCGTAATCACTTGCATCAAGCATTACAACCCGGCTACTAGGTAGATCCAGTAAGTGGATGGCAGATTGATTTGCAGTCTGAAGCCTTATATGATCGAGAAGTGTTTTTCCATTCCCCCATGGCCTGAAAGCGTTACTATCTCAAAGGGTGAATGTGAAAGGATATGGGAGATGCATAAAGACAAATATAGTAAGAAGATTGCACAGAGATGGATGAAAGAAAAGCATAAGACTTTGCCAAAGAATGTTGGGTGAGGAGAGTTTAAGGATGAAATTGCTATCATTATCACCTTGCTCAACAGGGTAACTGGCTTAGAAGACGCCACTAAGTTTCAGCCTTGGATGTTTTACGCCATACCCCACATCATGAAGAAAACTGAGTTCTATGATTGGCCTACCTTGGTCAGTGACAACCTACATTAGCAAATAACAGAATACTTCCAATTTCATGAGTTTCATATGGTGTCTTACCTAGTCTACCTGGTGGCCTATCAAGGTCAATTCAGAGGGTTGAACACCGAGGGATCATTGAGTGTACAACATATATATAACTACTATCCCCAGTTGGAATTCACGAAGTCATTGCATCACTACAAGAGAGTGAACGAGGCTTTTCTAATGTACATAGTGCGGGACCTAGACAACGAATTACACATCTGTATATCTTCAGTTTCCAGAGCAACGATGGCGGAGTGGGCGGATTGGTTCATACAATTCCCTACTTTCACCTATCTCAGGGTCTATGGCTATTCAGGTGCCCCACTCATGCTACCTAGGTACCTGTCAGATGAGGTCATCTTCATGGAGTTCTTGAGGCAAGCACACGATGTCCACACAATCTTGAGGAACAAAAGGAAACCCTCCCTTCATTTTCCATTAGGGCTAGGAATTTATACATGCAGGACTGCAGCAGATGCTAAGACAATGGGAGATGAGTTGGATAAACTCGGCCTCAAGTCTTATAGCGAGAGATGATCATTTGATCCTCATGGTGTCTACGCTGGCCGACTTGAGAAGAACTATGCTCATATATCTGCCCTTGAAGATTTTTGGGCTAATTGTACAGATGAGTTCGAGGTGCGAAGGCGTAGTTACAGCAGGCTCACTCTCCATGAGATGAAGGACTGCTTAAATGAAGATATAGAAGGGTTATCAGATGATGACGAGGATGTGCTTCTCCTGATGTATACTCAGAAGCGAATTGAAGATCAACCCCTTTCACAGGTTAACTGGGATAATAAAGAATCCCTCTCAGTTGAAGACAGGACAAGACAAGTCCTTGAGCATAGCAAGGTTTTCCTAATCCTTAAGAGAAAAAACTCCATTCCAGTAGCAAAGCCACCAAGGACAATTCCCTCTTCCTCCAAAGCACAGTCAAAAGGGAAGGGAAAAAGTCAGTCTCAAGAAGGCGTCAAAGGTAGTAGATCAAATAAAAATGTAAGAAGAAGGTTAGACTTCTCAGGCATAGTCATACAGGAGCAGCCTACAGCTGAAACAGAAGCTCCTCCTGACGAGCCCGTACTGCAGAAAGAAGCAGATGAGCCACCTTCAACACATGTTTCTGTACCTTTGACAGAATCTTTACCAATTCACATTGACCTTGATATTGAAGATGACGAGGAAATTATAGTTGCACCTCCCGAGGAAGTTAGTAAAGATACTACCGTGTCTTGGCTTGAGAACTCCTTGGGAAGGGTAAGAAGAAGGCCTTCATATTAGGTGAGTGTTGATGATCTTGATAACATCTATCAAGAACCTCCTAAGAAGAAAGCAAAGAAGCAGGTTCACTTTGATAGGAATCCTGATAACGAGATAGTCATGGAGACTGCATTGCCCCCAAAAGACAAGAATAGGGATGAGTTGAATATGGATGACTTCATCATGGTCAAGGCTAATCTTGGTAGAAATACCAGACATGCAGATGTGAGTCTTTTCAGAGTTGTGTCTGAAAACCTTCAAGAAAGAGTGCTTAAGGATGGAGAAGACAAGGCAACCCTCAAGGCTGAAAATCAGTAGCTTAGGCTTTATATCTCTAACCTTGTCCATGGTTCTTCACAGGCAACCCAGTTGCTGCCCCAGATCTTAGAGACACCAATTGATCATCAACAGTTGAGACAGCCGGTCATTTGTGGGAAAGAAACTCAGGAGTGGATCAAGAGCTTCTTTGTTAGAGGAAAGGAGATCTTGGCACGGATGTTCCAGTTAAGAGAAAGCACTCATGAGCTACGTCAAGGTATCCAAGGGTTTGAACAAACACTGGCTGAAGTAAGACCAAGGCATGAGATCATCATTGTTGATTTAGACACAGCCTATGGTTCAGCAGTTTCAAAAGAACACAAGAGACAAATCCTTGCTTGGAGAGAGCGTCATGTTTTCAAAGTTAAAACCTATGAGAGGATATCCAAGGAATTTATCACCTACAGACAAAGGGTGATTGAAGCTCTTCTTTTCATCAGTGAGTTTATCACAGAGATTCCTTCTCAGTATAGTCTTGAAGATTGTTCCTACGTCGGGCTTGACGAAGTGCAGGATCAATTTCAGAGTGTTGTTCGCAGTTGCAATCCAGTCGGCGGAAGGATAGGTCATTTTTCGATGATGTCAGCAAAGTTTGAGAAAGCGGCCAATGAGGTCGAAGATTTCCTGAGATCCATTGCAGATGTTGAAGATATTCTAGAAAAGCGGTGTTTTGCTATTGAGGGCATAGATGCATTGAACCGGGACATAGTTTCTAATTTTCTAGCAGATGTGATTGAGCTTTAAAGCAGCTTTCTTCTAGAAGATTTCTTTCCTGCTTTCTTTCTATTCTTGGAATGATTCTTATCCATTCTTTGAGAAGAGAAAGAAGATAAAATGTAATAGTTGGCCTTACTTTTTCTACTTTCTTAGGTGTTAGATGTTATCTTCTTTCTAGATTTAGTAATAAAGCTTGCTTGTTGAGCAAGCCCTAGATTGTGAAAGCAAGGAGATTTTAGGGTTCCCTACTCCTCTACTTGTCTATAAATAAGAGCCTTTGCTCATTAGTTTCTTTAACCATGCTAGTGATAACAAAACGTTGAGCCTATTGTGCCTTCTATTTGTTATTCGAGTGTTGTTCAATTGTGTTGTGATAGCAAATTGTTGAGCCTCTTTAGCCAACAAGGAGTTAGTGTGATTGTTGTTTCTATTGTGTAAGAACAAGATTGCAAGCCTCTTTAGCTGCAATTTCTTGTTCTAGGCATGTTAGAAGTGAGTTTTGTTCTAGAACTTTGAGTAATAAAATCATGAGCCTCCTTTGCCTTGATATAACATCTCATATTTCCGTTATTTATGTTCTACTTTTATGATCTTGATTTCAACTTGCATTGAAGTGTGTAGATGTTTGTTGAGAGAGAGTTTATTGAAGTATTTTGTCAGAAATCAACCTGTTCATTTCTAGTTTCTCTTGCTCTGCTTATTACTTGAGAAGTTAGAAACGTCTTTAGTTTAAGTTAGTCGTAGTTGAAGGTCTTCAAACAGAAAATCTCAGCTGCGGCATTTGTGTTTAATAAACCTTGTGCTCTAAGCTAATCAAAAAGATAGGCAACTTAGTTCTTAGTTTACTTTCTTTCAACAACATCAGCAAGAGGGAGCTTCCCCTCCTAATTTGAAGAGCAGTTTATATGTGCATAGCTGTTCGTTTCAAATACGCATTCCAGAGGTGCGGATTTAAATGCCAACAAATTGGACTTGTTCTCTTATGTATATGTCATCAATTATCCAAGATTGTTACAATAACCTTATCATTATGCAAGCCCCTTTCGAAACAGTTGCCGTAAAAAAAACTGTCCTAATTGTGAATGCATGGTGAACTACTTCTTCTTGCTTCCAGTTATTGAGCTCCTTTCACTATTGTGAATCACTGTTCTCTAGAGAATCTGAGTTTATTATGCAAGCTCAGTGACTGTCATTTTTGTTCTTTGACTGTTGTGACTTGATGCCTTCATCAAGTTTTGGTGTATATGATTGCATTCCTACCACTGTGACTTGAGACATTGACTTTAACCTTATATACTGTTGCTATTGACATTCCTTGCATATAATGTGTTGATCTTCCCTGTATTTGAATATACGTTTCATTGTTCCTGTCACACTCGCCATTGCTTGTACTCTGAAGATCTTCATACTTTTGTGCATTTTCCCCTTCCGTGAGACCTCACTATCCCATGTGACTCTATCATCCAAATCACTTACCCTGCATCTCATTGTATTACTCCCTACCAAAACATATGATATTCTTATGTTGGATTATTCTAAAGGCCCCCTGTGAGATGCAACCATTGTTTGTTCCTCCAACTACTGTCCACTGAACAACTTGGAAATGACTTCAACAATGGAAAAACTGGCAGCACTTATACTTATGACAGTGGGGGAAAACCCCAGAATAATGATTGGCAATTGTTCTTATGCATACAAAATGTGAAACCAGCCTACTATTCATCATTAAAACAAGCAATAAACATTGCTTCTTGACAGTCTCCTATGATATGGTTGTCATTCATGTGAAGGCTTCATTTCATGACTGTTCCACATTCATTTGTTCACCTTGGGGTGCTCCATATAACTCATGATGGTGACTTGATAGCTCCTCCATTACTTGTTGATTGATGAATAATTGAACTTGATGCATCACATAAATCATTTGCTTCTTTAATAAAATGGATCCTAGATCCACTTAAGAAGATTGAAAGACATATCCAACAAAATATACCTTCCTTTTGACATGATGTCAGCATATTGTGAAAAGATGAAGTGTGATTTTCTTGACAGCTCACATTATGTGTTTCATCTTTTGAATCTAATAATGAAATTTGATCAATTGGTGTGATTCCATATTGATTTAATGCATCAAAAATATGTTTATCATTGATTTGATCAAGTTGCTCAATTTCCTATCCCTCTTAAAACATCAAAGGACAGCATGTTAGGCTCAACCCTCGTGGGAGCCACATTTACACCACATGTTGTAATTAGTTGAATTAAAACAGTAATAAGACTTGTCCTAAATCTACACAAGTAAAAAACCAGTTAGATAAACAAAGCATATCATAGGTGTGTTTGATTACTCCTTTCTTGTTTTCATGGAAACTTATGGTATGCTACTATTTTAATTGCATATATTTTGATCATGGACCTTTCATTGCTCTAACAAAACTACTTTTCCAAATGCAAGAAACCTAGGAGCAACAAGGAGGGTGTCGAACGGAAGCAGAGCAGTAGGAAGGATTGAGATGATGCGAGGCCAAGCCAACAGGATTCATCATTCCACCAGGAAATGACGGGTCCATTTTCATTTTATATGCATATTTTCTTTTTTGCTATCTGTAGGCTTATAATCTTTTCTTTATAAGCATTAGAATAGCTAGTCCCTTGGATTGTGAGGGACATTATACGCTCATGATTATCAATAAAGATTGCATTTGCAATGCATGTTGGTTCTCTCTCTAATTTGTATGTAATTGCAAAACTGGAATAAATGCAATTTGTTTTGATGATCTCTTTTATGCACATTAATGAACTTAGCAGAATATGATGTATCTTTTAATGTTTAAATGAAAACACAAAAGAACAAACACTAAGTTACATGATTTCAACTGAAAGCTAAAAATTAGGTAACATTTTTGGCGACATCTGCTATATGTTTTCCTACAAAACATCTTGACCAGTTGCCTAAAGCTTATCCATTTGGCACTGAGTCATCTAAAACCTGACACAACTTGAAAACAACATTTGTATGTTGTTGTAACTCATCAGAACAATGTATGACACCATGAGACTTATTCAAAACACACCAGAACACCAAAGCAAACTAATTGTGCAAAACAACACTTAGGGAAATGAAAGCTGCAACTAAAATGAAACTACCCTACTCTAACCAGCAAAGAAGCTGGTCAAACAAACCCATTAACTGGTTGGGTGAAATAGTTTCCTTTTCTAAAGAATTTACAATGTTTTCCATGTTGGAGAACAACTAGAAAGAAATGGAACATGAATGAAAATTCAGCAAATAGCTACAATATCTCTTAGAGAACATATACAAGCTTACTAACCTTTTCATATGGAATGTAAACATTCTTGTTTTGAGGTGGAAAGGTAACTTGAGTGTGCTCATCCTTAGTTGTACCCTCATGCTTGGGCACAGGCAACATATCAATATCCTTATTTGCCTCCATTTTGGCTAGATGCCTGATTGGGCATCCTCTAGAAAGTGTGAATCTAGAACTCTCCATTTTGGTTTCTTGTTGTTCCAAATTATGTTGCATTTGATCTTTTGCTACAAAGGGTGTTGGTTCAATAGCCAAAATTGGGAAAAAAGAGGCTTCTTCATGAGCCAAAATAGACTTTAGATCATCCCAAAATGAAAATATTTCATGAGCCAAAGCTTCATTCTCATGTTGATTTTCATGAACCAACAACTCATCACACTGCTGAACATATTGTCCCAAAACTTGGGTTATCACAGACATATCTTCTTTACTTTGTTCAACAAACGAAGGTAGCCCATCATACCAAAACATATCAGCCTCTTTCCCATCAAGTTTCTCATGTTCATTTGTCTCCTCCTACTGGTTGGGACAGCATAGTTCATACTTATGAGCTATCTCTTCAATCTCATCTTGCTGATTAGAATCATCTGATTCCTAAGATGCAAGATAAAACATGGTTGTCTCTTCCACAAAACCAGAAAGCTCATCAAACAAATCTGTCGTTATCTCATCACTTTGCTGCTCAAAACTGGGCATTGATGTTAGTTCAATCAAGCACTACTCATCTTCACCTATAAATTTTGGAAGTTCATCAAATAAACCAACAGAAATATGAACTTGAATGTCCTTTTATACCTCAACCACCTGTTGTCCCACCTTTTTCTCCTCAAAAGATGATTTTTGATCTCTAAATTTGAAACAAATGACTCTAGATCATCCCAAAAAAGGTCATCTTCATCTTCATTTTTGCTTTTCAGTGAAGGAAGACTGATTTTTACCTTATCACAGCTCAACTGAGATGTCAAAACATCAAAGTTTTGGGCCTCCTCTTGTTGTACTGAAGTTGATGTGGCTGTGATTTGAATTTCACTTTCTTCCTTGTTCACAAATAGTGGCAATTCATCAAATGAAACCGTTAGAATATGAGAACCATCAATTATTTGTTGATCTATATCCTACTACTCCTCATCTACAACCTCATTTACCTCTATTATCACATCTGATCTATCATTTTCAAGCTCTTGTTCAAACATAACAACAACTAAAATATTTGTTTCTTCCTCTACAAGTACCTCTTCTTTAGGTTGTTCTGGAACATATGGGGTTGGTTGAGCCTCCTTAATGGGTTCTTCACAATGATGCACTTGTTCAATAGTAGGTTCTTGAATAGGAGGGCTCCTAAAACTTGGGAAAGCAAATTCTCTAAGCTCCTCTACAGGCTGAGCTTGCTCAAGGTAAAGCTCTGGAATTAAAACAGGATTTCTAAAACCTGGAATCTTAAATTTTTTAGGCTTAAGAGGTTCACCTTGTTTGAAGCTTGGAACATTGAACTTGGCAACCTCTTGTTTGGAAAATTTTAGCCTCATTTTTGTATCCTTTGCAGCAAGTTGTTGAGCAAGATTCTCCTCAAATTGCCTCTTTTTTGCCTCCCATTCTTGTTCATGGAGATGGGCTTGGTAAGCTAACTCCTCATGATGCATGCCAACCTCATGTTGTCCTTCAATCTCTAACATCTATCTTTGAAAATCAAAAATTATATCATCGATGCTCATGTTGTTAACCCTCTGAGATTGGGCATGTGAATAAGCATGTTGGTTGACATTATGATGATTTTTCTGAGACTGTTGTTGGACATATACAGGTTGATGTGCAAACTGAGCAGGGGTGGGAGGGTGGAAAACATATGGGGAATATTGATAATCTCCTATAGCAAAGGTATTTGAACTAAAAACAACTGCATGCTCATTTTGATATGGCTGATAATTGGATATATGAGCAACATTTTCATGAAATGAAGGGTGATAGAACATGTCTTCATAAAATGTAGACATATTGGAGCATTTATAGAAGCTAGAAATTCATTAAAATTTCTTGTAAAGCAAGAAAACCAGGTCAAATTTTTCTAAAAATAAGTACATACAAGCACTTTGTCTGCTTGAAACCAGTTGTTATCCTTCCAGAGTTGCCAGGAGTGTTGAAAACTTGCCTCCAAAGGTAGAAACTATTGTTGTACACACCAAACAGTAGCAAATAAAATATGTAAAATGAATTGAGAAGCAGTTCACCGTCCCACCGCACGTGCCAAAATTGTTAGTGATCCAAACCTACACCCCTTATGCCAAGTTGTGAAAGAACTCAACAGGTTTGGATGTAACATGGACTGCTTTCAAGTTGTGGGTATCCTATTTTGAAAGTAGACCTCCAGATTATGGGTTGGCTCCCCTTTTCATGGTGTCACCTAAACTATTCCTTGTTGGGAAAAGGGGAGAAAGAAAACATGAAAAGAAAACTAAACCCCTATGGTGATGCACCTATTGGTTTCTCAGACCTATACAACTGCTTTAACACAAAATCGCATCAAAGACTCAGCTTAACTTAACACAACTTAGATATTTAACATATCAATGCATAAGTATTTTGTAAGGAGCCTTGGTTCTCTTAACATTTCTGAAGGAAAGGAAATCTTTCACAACTAAAAATACTATTTCAACCAGTGCACAACTTACAACCTGCACAAATACATGCTTATTCTACCTAAAGGTGCTAACATGAGACAAGCATTGAAGGAGTTACCAAAACTCACAAGAACATTCATCAATCACCACATTGCACTCTATAAAGTAGCTTCTAAGAAGGTAAAACACTGAATTTCATTAATAAAAATGGTGATACATACTGTTGTATATGTCTGATACTGAGTCACAATGCAGTCCTTTGCTTGAAAAAGCTCTGAAGTAAGCTACAATGCCCTGTAGAAAGAAAGAAAGAACTCCAAAACTCAAGTTTGAAGATACTTAAGCAATTTTGAAACAACTATCCACACAAGTCCTTCTAGAAACCCTAGGTTAGATGCAACATAAATGCCAAAAAAGAACATTCCAAAACTCCTCCAAAAAGCCATCCAAATGCAAAAAACTCAATCCAAGACCCAAGTCATGCCAAAAGTGTGACAAAACTGCCTCCAAAAGTTCCATCTCCCTCCAAAAATAGTCAAAGACATCCTCCAACACTTTCTCCATGTTGGCAAGTCATCACCTTTTCCCACACATTTTTTTCAAACTATTTCCCTTGACTTATCCTTATCAACACATGTTTCTTTAAATTTTACATTTAAAATAACATTTAATTAAATGGTTTATAGGTACACCATTTAATTAAATATTTTACATTACAAAAATAATTCAAAAAGAAAGGCTCAAACAATTGCTTTCTAAGGTTCAAATACACCCCTTTGACCCAATCTCAAAGCAATAACACCCTTGCTTTACATAAATACTCATATTGAAAGTGATTTATAAAACATCACTTAATCAATATTTACATTCATAATTCAATACAAAGCAAGTCATAGTATATAATGTTGATATACACAAGGGGAGTTAACCTTTTAAATGAAAAGTTATAAATGATAGGCAAAAAAAATTCCTAAGTCTTGGTCGAAGCATTAAATCATGTTGAAAAGTTAAATAGAAGGCAAAAAATGCCTAAGTTGGTTGGCAAAGAAAATTAGGGTAAAAACCCTAAACACCAAAGTTGATTCAAAAATCTCACAAAGCATTCATTTGTGACCTTTCGAGCTTCTGGAAAACCTAACCTGCCACCATCAAGGGTTTCACTTGGAGGATTCATGGAGGATTTGACATATCAATGAAGAGAAGACAATACAGTCGATTATGGTAAGTCTTTTGTGTGTATCAATCCGCATTCTTCTCCATTTTTGTGAATATAAGCTCAATTCGAGCTTTGGAATGATGAATATGATGCATGCAAATGGATACACTTGCTTTTCCCCATTGATTCTATGCATCTCATAGCATTCTTTTGTTGAAAAAAAATTCCTGTGGACATTTGATTACTCTATAAAAATAGTGGACACTTTTCTGATTTCCATTGTTGCAGCCATGCTTGTTGTGGGTGTTTGTTTTGAGCTGCATTTGAGCAAACAATGATGAATATATGTTACTCTTGTTCTCTATCACATACTCCATGCATTTTCTTTTTCTTTGTACATACATTTTCTGGAAATTGTTCAACACATTTGTATAAATCTGAAGATTTAATGAAAGCTCCAAGCTGCAATCTTCATGGTATCTCACAAGGTACCTGAGGGTTTTTTTGAAACTTAGACAGGTTGCGACTATATTCTACATTTTCTATTGATTCTTGAAAAATTAAGCATCGTTGTTTTTATGATGCCATGCCATAATTACCTTTACCATGATATGATCATGCAAGATTATAATATGAATGAGATTTCATGAGAGAGTCATCAATTGAAACAAAAGCTACCTTCGTCGATTGTTCCACAAGAAAATGCTACCCTTGCGAAGAAAAATGTTTGCGAAAATGATTTTATGCCATTGCACAACACAAGTATAATTCACAGGCCCTACAAATCTTTCCATTTCTTAATGAACACTACTAGCTGATAACTCATCTTTAACCCTATTTTTTTCTTCTTGTATAAGCACCAATCTAACCTGCAAATCCTTTTCATCCAATGCAATTAGTATGTTGTCGAACAAAATTCCATCTTGCATCATCCAAATTTCAACACAAATAGCAGCAATTGGTTCCAAATTGGGCCTTTCCAACTCAAAGTATTTTGGGTTGGGGATCTGTTGCAGCTTCTAGATACCCTTATAATGTGGGTTATCAATCATAGGGGCATACCATTTTCCCTTGTATACAGGATTGCTCTTCATTGGCCTCTTCCATTCACCATGAATAGGTGCCTCACTTTGTGACCTCATTGCCACAACATATTCATATGTTGAAATGTCCCTTCTTATCATAATGATATGAAAAAATAAGAGCTCTCCCAATGGTATTGATGCAAGTAGAGAAATGACCATACATATTGTGACAACAACAGTATATGGAACCCGGGAAAAGCCTTTGCCAGGCTTTTCTACAATCTGCCTATCAGTCCCTCCTTTATGAAGAAAACAATGAATGCTGACTTCAACACCCACTCCCCATTGAAGAAAAAGCAAAGTTAGACTGCTTGCCATAAGTGATACAAAATTAATATGGTTCTTTCCAACATAGTTGTTTAGCCAACGGAAATGGTGATCAAATCCATCAACACATTTGTCGCAACTTCTGCAATGTTTACTAAACTTTTGTACCTCTACATTGCACAATGTGCAAAATAAAACATTTTGATTTGCCACCAGTTGTTCAAAGATCCTTTCATCTCTACGTTCATCATCCCTTATAAGCCATCCACAAAGAAAACAAGCAATTCTAAGGAAGAAAACTCTACCATTTCCCTCCCTAGATTCCTCTAAGCCATTCATATTCATTTTTTCACATTCATGATGGGAAGGATTAATATCTGGAGGTACTGCTGAAGCACTTATCACTAGTATTGACATGGCTGGAGAAAACTAGGCATCTAGTTGTTCCTGACAAATGGTGACTATTCAATGTAACAATGTGTCTATCCTCATCAAAATTCATTCACTTTCATCCCCTGTTGAGTTTGATTGCCCCAGATACATACTATGCATAAGTCGGTGAGGTGTTTCTATTCTCATTGTCAACTCACTGTCATGTAAATAAACCTTCATCAAGGACTGTCTTATATTTGCTTTCTCTATTTTTGTTAGCCTTATTTCCCTGATGCAACTTCAATGTTAGCTCTTCCTTGCACCCTTGGACAACACCTTGATATGACAACTTGATCAAATCTTTTGACAAAGAGACTGTTACAACTTGGTTTTTTTGCATTCTCTGAAGACTTGCAATAACAACAATGTCTTGAAATTTCATTGTCCAGTGAAACGCATGGTGATTTGCTACTAAAACAACCACAATCTGAATGGTTATTGATAGGATCTTCTGTAGTGTCATTCTCCAAGCAAGTGAACTCTTAAAAGCCACCATCCTTAAACTTTGAAATTCTGATCATTGAGGGAAGAAAAGCTCCCCTAACTCCACCATTCTTGTCAAGGTTTCTATTCACTACTTTTCTCGATTGGACTTGTTCTCTTCTGTATATGTCATCAATTATCCAAGACTGTTACGATAACCTTATGATTATGCAAGCCCCTTTCGAAACAGCTACTAGAAAAACAACTTTCCTAATTGTGAATGCATGGTGAACTACTTCTTGCTTCCAGTTATTGAGCTCCTTTCACTGTTGTGAATCACTGTTCTCTAGAGAATATGAGTTTATTATGCAAGCTCGGTGACTGTCATTTTTGTTCTTTGATTGTTGTGATTTCATGCCTTCATCAAGTTTTGGTGTATATTATTGCATTCATACCACTGTGACTTGAGACATTGACTTTAACCTTATATACTATTGCTATTGGCAATCCTTGCATATAATGTGTTGATCTTCCATGTATTTGAATATACTTTTCATTGTTCCTGTCACACTCTCCATTGCTTGTAATCTGAAGATCTTCATACTTTTGTGCATTTTCCCCTTTCGTGAGACCTCACTGTCCCATGTGACTCTATCATCCAAATGACTTACCCTGCATCTCATTGTATTACTCCCTGCCAAAACACATGATATTCTTATGTTGGATTATTCCAAAAGGCCCCCCGTGAGATGCAACCATTGTTTGTTCCTCCAACTACTGTCAACTGAACAACTTGGAAATGACTTCAACAATGGAAAAACTGGCAGCACTTATACTTATGACAGTGAGGGAAAACCCCAAAATAATGATTGGCAAATGTTCTTATACATACAAAATGTGAAACCAGTCTACTATTCATCATTAAAACAAGCAATAAACACTGCTTCTTGAAAGTCTCCTGTGATATGGTTGTCATTCATGTGAAGGCTTTACTTCATGATTGTTCCACATTCATTAGTTCACCTTGGGCTGCTCCATATAACTCATGATGGTGACTTGATAGCTCCTCCATTATTTTCTGATTGATGCATAATTGAACTTGATGCATCACAAAAATCATTTGCTTCTTTAATAAAATGGATCTTGGATCCACTTAAGAAGATTGAAATACATATCCAACAAAATATACCTTCCTTTTGACATGATGGTAGCATATTGTGAAAAGATGAAGTGTGATTTTCTTGATAGCTCACATTATGTGTTGCATCTTTTGAATCTAATAATGAAATTTGATCAACTGGTGTGATTCCATATTGATTTAATGCATCAAAAATATGTTTATCATTGATTTGATCAAGTTTCTCAATTTTCTATCCCTCTTAAAACATCAAAGGGCAACATGTTGGGATCAACCCTCATGGGAGCCACATTTACACCACATGCCATAATTAGCTGAATCAGAACAATAACAAGACTTGTCCTAAATCTGCACAAGGAACAAACTAGTTAGATAAACAAAGCATATCATAGGTGTGTTTGATTACTCCTTTCTTGTTTTCATGGACACTTATGGTCTGCTATTATTTTAATGCTTATGGACATCAGATTACACGTTTATGGATGTTTTGCATATATTTTGATCATGGACATTTCACTGCTCTAACAACACTACTTTTTCTTATGCAGGAAACCTAGGAGCAGCGAGGAGGGTGTCGAACAGAAGCAAAGCATTAGGAAGGATCAAGATGATGCGAGGCCAAGCCAACGAGATTCGTCATTCCACCAGGCAATGACGGGTCCCTTTTCATTTTATATGCAAATTTTATTTTTTGTTATCTATAGGTGTATAATCTTTTCTTTATAAGCATTGTAATAGCTAGTCCCTTGGCTTGTGAGGGACATTATATGCTCATGATTATCAATAAAGATTACATTTGCAATACATGTTGGTTCTCTCTCTTATTTGTATGTAATTGTAAAACTAGAATAAATGCAATAAGTTTTGACAATCTCTTTTATGCACATTAATGAACTTAGCAGAATATGATGTATTTTTTAATGTTTAAATGAAAACACAAAAGAATAAACACTAAGTTACTTGATTTCAGCTGAAAGATAAAAATCAGGTAACAGTAACCATATCGACTGTATATATATATATATTCAATTGCACAATCAAGCACATACACAATTACCATCATGTTGATAGGGAATAAACGTGTGGTGTATTAATACATATACACATTCATATTGTATTGTCCATTCGAGAGCTCCATGCTCATAAGCAACCTGTTCATAAGTGTGCATAGGTACGTCTACCTATGTACCCCTATGTATGTGTTCCTTCATGCGTATGGTCTATCATTGACATGCATATGTATACATATACATACATCCCACGTGTGTTCACCTCATCAATACAAGCATGGTAATAGAAGGAAGAACTCATAGGCCCTAACATGTAAACATCATCCAAGAATGCACTCAACAGTCATCAAGCCCCTTACTAATGCAAACACATCATACTAAGGATGACTTACCAATTCTCAACACAATAACTTGACTCAACCAAACTGTGAGTGTGTCTAAGCTTAGATAGGTTGCATTACTTGTTACCCAACCAAGATCTTCTCCTAAGTGATACTTCCCCTCCACCTGGAGAATTGAACATATACTTGTATCCAACTAACACATTCCCATGGTAGTCAGTTGTTCAACAAAATATGCATTACACAATATTTCTCCATAGTTACAATATCCAATTCAATAACCATCCATTTCACACATATGCATTTCATCACATAACATTAAATGAAATGACATTCATTCATAATTCATTAATAACGAAGTGCAAGAACACTTTATTCTCATTCAAAATTCAAACTACATTCGCATTTACTCTACATAGTAATAGTGAATAATAATTACACAATTGGTGTGTAATAGATCAAGAGTTGCTTTTTCAATTAAACTCACTTAGAGGAATATAAATAGATTAAATAAATAAATTTATTTAATTACATGTGCTTGAGAGGAAGATATATTTAGAAAATAAATAAAACATTGGTTTTATTTATTTTTAGAAGAATTAAAGACAAAAAAAATTAAATAATTTATTTAATTGTGGAGGAAATATTAGTCAATTAAATAATTACAATTATATAATTATAGTGGATAAGAGGAATAAATGCATGAATTAATTAAATAATCAAAATTATTTAATTAATATGGATGGAAGAAATTGAGAAAATAAATTAAATAATTATAAATTATTTAATTCATTTGGATATAAGAAATTGGAAATTAATTAAATAATTAAAAAATAATTTAATTTATGTAGATGGAAGGAAAATGATATTTTAATTAAATAATTAAAAATTATTTAATTAATATTGATGAGTGTATTGATAAGAAATGATGATGAGTAGTGATGATTTAGGTGAAATGCATTAGTCATTTTTAGGTGTCTACATTTTGCCCCTCTTTGAGATAATGCACTTGTTGTGTTGTTTCAAAGACATGTTCCTGATGTGAAAAAAAATTAGGTGATAGTGTGACCTAGTGGACTAAGGGATGGAGATTGGTTGCCCCTCAAGAGATCGGCCAAAAAAAAATTGGGTTGAGCTCACGATATGGAAACATGGTAGATTTAGTTGAACAGGAGTGAGAAAATGAGGTTAGATGGCAAAAAAATGGGGTGGGATTAGTGATGGGATGAAGATAATGAGAGATTAAGGTGTATGGGGAAGATTAGGGTTTTGGGATGAAGATGAGTTACTATGGAAGAATAAATGAGGTAGAATGTAGGATAATGAAAAATGAATGAATTTTGTTGATCAAATATCGAATAGTGAAAGTTATAAGTAGGTAATGAGATGGATATGGAATATGGGATGAAAAAGGTGATTTGCTTTGGTTATGCTTGAAAAATATAAATATAAATCCCTATTTTGATATAACAAATGGATATTATGCATTAAGGTATGAAGAACTAGGGTAATGTATTTGTTGCTTGGACTTTGACTTTGCAAATAAAAGGGTTGTCCTTATTCATACCAAACATACAAAAACCTTGTTAGATCTATGTGAGAGAGTAATACTTAAAGCATGATAATCCTAGTGGATGTTTGTCTATTCAAGAAGCTACCTCGACACACACAAGGTAAGTATTCGCCTTGGTCATATTACTAGAACTTCTCGCCAATATACATACAAAATAATGACCATGCCCCATTAGATGCTTCTCTAATCGCACCAAGATATTGAAAGATCAAGGTGGTGTTGAGTAAGTGTTGGAAGGAGAAAAAATATAAATCAAAAAGAAAAAGATCAACTAATAAAACAAATCAACAACCATCATAGATCTCTTGTCACAGAGGGTACGTGATACTAGATTGTGCTTATTGGAATGATGAATTGAATGATTAGGTAATAGGTATGTAGGTAGTAGATTGATTCAATAGTGGTATTAACTTGTGATTTTCATGAAAGCTCAATGTTTTTCATGATGTGTAATGCTTGAGTGTCAAGTCTAGGTGGTGATGATTTATTATGGATGGGATGGATGGTGTTGTGTTTGTTTATGGATATCGAGGTGCTTGTTTGTTGTTTGATTGGTTTATTGACGGAATATGATGATGAAAATGATAATGGTAAAATGATTAGGGTGATGATAATGATGGTGATGAATGATGAACGGATATGAATGTGTAGGAATACCAAAGACCTCTTCAGATATTGTCACTAGCCAAGGTAAAGTTGATTGATTTGATTGATTGATTGATGATAGTGATAACATTGTTGATGATAAAAATAATGCAAGGATTGTGTTATTTAGCAAGAAGAACAACACAATGACTAGGAAGAATACATCCCGATGATGATAGGTTGGATAAAATGGATCAAGATTTGTAGTAGAGCTAAGAATAAAATATGTTATATGGTTTGATATTATGTTGGAATGTATGGAAATATAAGATTGATGGGGATTGTTTGGATTGTGGCTGATGGAGGATAGTTTGATGAAAAAAATAATTCACGGAATGGTGGAGAATGCTCAAAAGTTTTTTTGTTTTGTTCATTTTCAAGATATTTGATTTTTTTTGGATTTTTGGAATATGTGATTTTTTTTGGAATATGTATTTTTTTGGATTTTTAGAATTTGTGATTTTTTTTTGAATTTTTGGAATGCGTGATTTTTTAGATTTTTGGAATATGTGTTTTTTTTTAATTTTTGGAAGGTGTGCATATCACTAAGTGAGCTATAAGACATATATCAAGATTTATTCCAAAGCAAGATGCAATCACTTGCCCCTAGTGTCTAGCAAGGTATGGGATATTATTACTGGATGAATGGACTTGTGTGATGGAAATGGATAGTTGAGGGATGAGGAGGGTAGCTATTATGCAAGTGGATCTAGGATTCAAGATTTGACTTCCAAGGACTACCTCACAATAGGATAACATTTTTTACCTAAGATTAAGGTTTGGATAGTGCTATGTAGACAATGACATGAAGCTAGATGGTTTTTGGTCAAAATAAATACCATGTCAAGATTTTTTCAAAAGCATGTTTTGAAGCATATGCCCCTATTATTTATCAAGATCAAGGTGGATAGGGAAGATGGATGAAAATGGAATGGATTGTATGGATAATTATATTAGGATAACATATCATGATGGATGAGATAAGATGCTCCCAATTAAAACAATGCACATAAATAATCAATTTTACACATGATTCCCATGAATGGGTTTTCATCATGATACTTTTCCAAAGTGTCATAAGAATGGTTTTCACTATTGGATGGATTATTTTTATTTACTTTTCTTTTTGTTGTTCTTTTTGAAGGATCATCGACTATGTGAGACCACCTAGTGGTATTGATGTAGATGTTGGTATCATAATATTCCAATAATGTCCTACCTCGAGGAGTTGCTTTGCCAATATTAGAGCGCTTTTATATGGCCCGTGGATATTGTGATACTTTTTGATACTAGGGTTGAATTTATCTAAATGCACACATCATGATAGAGTGTCACTAGAGTCCTTATGATAAAGTGTTATTGCCAAGACATGGTAAATAAGAGATTTGAGATTTTTTGGATTTTAGGTGGGATGTTGGATTTTGATGGGAGATGTGAGATGTGGATGAATTATTTGTTAGTTTGGATTTAGTATTTTTTATTTTCCAAACTTGGGATGATGGACAATGGAGCGTGGATGTCAAATTTGGAGTATATTTAGGACCAAAAATTTTATACACCTTGCTTGTTGGTGTTGAAGAGTGTTTTGAAGGAGGTGGACACTCGTGATTGATAGAAATCCTTTTTTGATATGGTTCCATAGTTTCATTAACTATTGGATTTAGAATTGGATTGGATGATTTACATGGTCCATTTTTATTTGGAATCCATTTTGACTTTATGTGTCCATTTTTACTTTTAGATTTATTATCTTCAAAAACTTGTTTTTGATCTTTTTCCTTTGTAATGGTTTTTTTGTCGGTCTCAATTAGTGGGTTGAATGATTTTGGAATGATGGTTTATGATGTGGATGGAAGGAGTGTTAGAAACAACCTTATTATAAGGACTATTTTGATGTTTGCATTAGATAAAGTTGTCCTCATTATCATGGAGGTACCACTAACATGATTAGATTTCTTGATCAATGAATAACCAAGACCTTGATATTTATGATTGTCAAAAAATTTGCATTGACTCAAGAATTCCTTGTTCATGTAGGCCTAATCCTTTTCCTTGATATTGTATTCGTTGACAAATTTTATTTGCAATGAGATATGTGTTGTGCTAGAAACAAGATTCCAACTCTTCTTTGTGCTATTGGGAATCATCAATGGTGGTTACCTTCTCATCAGTAAGAAAGTTCACTTTGACAATAGTGAGTGATCTGAGTTGATAAGATATTGGCGCTTTCTTTGTCTTTATGTTTGTTTTTATCATTATATGGGATGTTGATTGGATCCATAATAGTTTATTGATCAATATCATTGACACGAGTTTGAGGAATAAGGAACTTAGCTTGTTTCTCAAAATGTGTTGCTGCAAAGATGATATAAAAACCCTTCTTGTGGTCATTTGCCAAAATAGTGTCATGGGTTCCCAAGAATTTGACTATAGCTTTATTTTGTTCAAAATTTTCTAGAGAGATAAACTCTTATTCTGGATAAACGAGGTGAAGATCATCTATGTGTCTAGGGGAGACAAGTGTCTCATCTGTGAAAGTAAAATTTAATGGAATATGCTTTGGGATCATGGATGAAATAGAAAGGGATAATGAGATCATCATGAAATTCTAGAGATATGGGATCTTGATCAATTATGGGATGAGATTGGAAGATTTGGGTAACTTGATTTGGATTCATTTTTAGGGATCTTCTTTGTGCTTTGGATTATGTTCTTGACATGTATTTGATTCTAATAATGAGGTATAAATAGGAGACTCTTGGATGAGGGGTTCTTGGATAGACTCTATATTTTGGCATGGTGAAAACAGATTTTGAACAGAACTCTCTAGAGTGGGAATGATAGGTTATGGGATGCATGATGGTGTTTGGTCTAGGATTTCTTGATCATTGATTGGGCTTGTATCAATTTTTGGATTAGCTTGGAGTTCATGATTTTCTATCATGGATAGTCCTTGGAAAAATACTAAAATGTGTCATTATTGGATGAGTTATTTGATGGGGATAGCTTGGATTGATGTTGTAAAGATTTCAAGGATGAAGGATTGGAAAGATAGATGGAGGATTCTTGTGGGAAAGCTTCTTCATGATGATCGATTATGGAGTCAAATGAGGTGGATATTTTATTTCTAGGGATGTTATTAATGTGATTTCTTTAGGATGAGCCATTGCTAGACATAGGTGGATGATTTTGATCATGCTTGAGAAAAGTATCTTGATATATGTTTGATCTCTCATTATGTGAGCTATGGATGTTATTGATGTGATTTTTTTTATGAATTGTTGAGATGATCTTTAATGGTGATGTCACCTTGGTTAATAAAATCTTGAATGAGATTTTTTAATTTTATACAATCAAGGATCTTATGTCCTTCGACCCTATGATATTCACATAATTTATTATCTTTGTACCACAAGGGTTGAAACTATGGTTTGTCATATTTTTGATTTCTACTGACGTGATGAGATTAGAATGGACCAATTTTTGTAAGATAGATTTGATAGGCTCCCTTAGAGGAATGTATTTTCATCATGACGTAGAGTTTTGCCTAGGTGGTCCTCTAGGAATAGTGACACCTTGAGTGTTTTGTTGCATGTTAATGATGACTGTGTGTTTGATGATGGTTGTATGTTTTTAGCCCATAGGTGAGGTTTTTCATTAGGTTGAGGGTCATTGTCCTTGTTTTCCTTATAAATTTTCACAAGACCCTTGGCAACAAGAGCTTTTTTGATGATTATTCCCTTTTCTATGATTTCATAAAATATGTTGGCACATTGGACTTGTTAATGAAAGCCCATCTCCTATTTTAGGTATTGGAATAAGATATGCACAAGTTTTTTTTTTAGAATAGCCATGGGTATTTGCTTGCCATGTTTTTCCATCATTGTAGGAAGACAACGAATGATTCTCCATTTCGTTGTTGTATGTTACATAAATCATCCATAGATATTTCATGTTCAATGTTATAGGAGAAATGACTAATGAATTTTTCTTCTAATTCATAAAAGGTCTTGATTCCATGTGTTAAATGAGAGAAAAATTATATTGCTTATCCTCCTAAACTTCAGGAAAAGATGCACATTAAGTACGTGTCATTGTAATAAACCTCTAAGAAAGCTATGTAAAATTGTTGTATGTTCTCTTGTGGATCTCCTCTTCCCTTGTAATTGTTGAATTTAGGCATTTCAAAGTTGTGAGGGAATGGTATCATAGGTATTGATCGATCAAATGGATAAGGACATATATCTTCAAGAGTGTAATTCTTCGTTGTATGTCCTAGTTTAATGCCACCTATTTTCTTGTGCTAACTTTGGATTTGTTGCGCCAAGTCATTTGTGGGTGTGATGGTGGATATGTTGATAGGAGGTTGAATGGTGTAATGTGAAGGGATCGATGATTGATATTGTGGAATGTTGGATGTATTGAATAGAGGATTGTGATTTTGGGGGATTTATGATTGATGTTGTGGAATATTGAATGATGGATTGTGATTTTGGGGAATAGAAGATTGACGTTGTGGGATGGTTAATGAATTTAATGAGGAAATATAATTTTGGGGAATGGACGATTGGTGTTGTGGGATATTATAATTTAAAGGGATGTATGATTGATTTTGTGGAATGGTCGATGCATTTAATGCTAGAATGTTGTTTTGATGTTGTGAGATATTGGAGGAGTTGAATGAGTGATTATGAGATTGAGGGATATATGTGTTGGTGTGAATGTTAAATTGAGAAGATTGGTTATTGAATGTAGAGGAATGTGAATAATTTAGGATGTAGCTATTTATGGGTACGTTGGATGTAGTTGATTGTCGAGCATATGGGGTATGTGTGTTGGTATAGATGTGAGATGTAAGAGGCTGTGAAGGATGGGGGACATGTGTGTTTCTATAAATATGAGATGTAAGAGGTTGTTGTATATGTGTGTTTGTATGAATATGAGATGTAAGGGGTTCTGAACGATGTGGGATAAGTATGTTTCTATGCATGTTGGATGCAAGAGGTTGTGATGGATATGCGATGTTCACATGAATGTTAGATATAAGAGGTTGTGAAGGATGTGGTATACGTGTATTTGTATTGATGTGTGGTGTATGAATGTTAGATGTGTGAATGTTGGATGTTGAAGATTGGGAGTTGTATGCTATTTTTGCATTAGGAATGTTTGATGTGGGAGATTGAGAGTTGTGTGGTATGTTGGATGTGAGAGGTTGAGAGTTATGCGGTATGGATGAAGAGATTGGATGATTAGGAGTAGGTGTGGTAATGTGATTGGATGCAAGGGGTCCTTGATAAAGTAGATTGGTGTATTGTTTAGAAAATGATGGGGAGTTTGTGCCAATGAAAGATATGGTTGGTTGACTTGATGCCATTGGCATGGAGGCTCGTGACATAGAGTCATTGATTTATTGTGACATGTTTGTGTTAGGTGCGATTTTTGTAAGGGCTTGTTACCTAACTATGGCAATATCAAAATTTGATGGTAGTTTGGTAGCCTTTTGTGCTGATACAAGGAAATATATATTCAGGTCCATATAAAGAATACAATCAATTGTATTCATTACATCAAGGTCTTGTTGTATCTCTAGTAGTTTTTCTTGTGACAATTTGGGATCCTCTTGGGTAATGTCCTCTATAATAGGCATATTCTGATGAGGATTGTGGTGGTGTTTGATAAGAATTAGAGGGGAATAAATGAGAAGGCACGCCAAACTCATGTTGATGCCCACCCATAGTTGTGGTAGTGTTTGAATCACTTTGATTTGACTCCATGATCATTTTGTGTTGAGACCTCATTATAGGCATTTGAATGTTAAGCCCTTGATAAGTGATATGAGGTTAGAAGTAGGTGATTTGATGTGGATATGTAGATTTTAGGAATTTACAAAGACAATGATTTGGAATTGGACAAAATATGTGATGATTTTGGATGGTTTTTTTGGGTAAGATGTTGATGATGTATACTTGAACTAGACTGAAGAACGCAAGCAAAGGGTAGGGAGAGGATTTCACCAACTCAAGAGTAGAGAAATCCCCTAAGCTAGTTTTTCCACAAATGATAGGGTTGACTCAGCTCTCTACTAGAAATATTTGAATTTCCAAGAAAAAAAATAAGCTAGTGACAAATGATTAGAATATCTAGACCAAATTATGACTATTTTAGTTGTTGGATATTTATTTGGGTGACTGATTATGATGAAAATGATTTGTTTGTCCAAGCCTAGGATAGTAGCTCTAAAATCCAAAAAGGATGATATGGGATGAATAATGGATTTTAGTTTGACTTAGATTTTGCTAGTGGATAATGATGGTAAATTCAACTCATATGTGTTACAGGGCTTATGTCTCAGGTTTGTTTGGTCAAATGTCCTAAAATTTGACTTTTGGAGTATTTTGGAATTTTAGGAACAAATCAAAAGTGTCACTATATTGCTCAAATGTGTAGTAGTATGTCTCAAAAGCACAAAATAGAGGCATAAAAGCGTGGCTCTATCAGAAAGGTGCACATGTTATCAAATCAGAGGCATTAAGGAATCAAATAAGAGACACCAAGGAATCAAATCAAAAGCCCCATTTTATAGGTCAAATATGCAATTATATGAATTGAAAGCACACAAGGATTGTTAAATGAATTAAAAAATAGCTTAGATGGATAATAATATTGGTCAAAAGTATAATTTTGTGAGCCAAAAGTGTAATAATATGGATCAAAAGCATAATTCTTCTTGGGAGATGCACAAGAAAAATAACATAAATCGAAAGCACTATAAGATAAATCAGATGCATAGTTTTAGATTCAAAAGTGTGAATTTGTGTAATAGTTTTGTGTTTGTGTTAGTTTAGGGAAAGTTATTTTCTTTGGCAAGAGACAAAAAATACAAACACAATGGCTAATGATATCAAGGTAAGAAGGTTGAATGGATTATACTAGTATTGACAAGAAAGACACACCAAGCACATGAACAACCCTATATTTATTGAAGGAGTGTCACACTAGTGTAGGCCCACATGATAAAATACCTTGAGAATACTGTAAGAAATGTCTCTCTTCTCAAGAGTCAATGGCTAGGAGTCTAATAGCTCAAGGGCTCACCATTTTCCTTACATTGGAGGTTTTGACACCTTTATCCCAAGGGATTTCCACTTTACTCAAGAAGGTACATGTGAGTAACTTCAAGCATGATATTGTACCTTGTACCACACTAGATTGACAACTGATGGTCTTAGGCTTGCTATTTAAACAAGGTCTATAGTGGTATTTGTGAATTGAGAGCCTGTTTACAAAGGCTTGAATCTAAGAGGGTCTCTCCTATCCTCTTCACCTATATGAGTCTCAACACATCGAGGGTCTTGAGGCTTAGACAAAAACAATAATAGCTCAATCTTGAAGTATAGCTTTCACTCTCTCCCTTTATATAATACTGCCATAAAGTGTGGTTAAGGTCAACATTGTGGTGATGAAATCCCTAGGTAGGCCTCTTATTGGGAAAGGTTGGAACTAGTGATTTTGATCCCTATGCTCACACAAAGTGTAAGGGGGGAGAATACACACAATAACTCAACCTTGGGTAAACATGAAAATACAAAAGTAAGATATAAGGTTCTTTTGATCTCCAAGATTGCATGAAGTGCAAGGAGAGAGCATACACACCCTATAACTCACACAAACATGACATACATATTCCCAAATCGAAATGTGCAACTAAATTAGTAGAAAAAAGATAACTTCAATAAATATTTTGTACTAAATACATTAGTAGTTTCTAATTAATTCGTTTCTATCAATGACCACCAATTTGCACCACTTGATTAGTCCTTAAGATCACTAATGTTAGCCAAAAACCAAATTCAAATAACAAAATCAAAAGCATGGAAACAAGATAAAAAATGTTAAAACAAGTACAAATATACAATTATACCTCTCAAAAGCATTGATTTCCCTATCAAAAGTGTTCTTTTGCACTTTTGATGTGCCAATATTCTATTAGATGCACTGATATGTGATCAGATGTGTTGATATAATTTTAATCATGTGTTGTAATTCTATCAGATTCATTGAGATGATTTCAAAAGCGCTACTTTGCTACCCTATACCTACAACTAAAAATAATCTACAAAACAAAATGTAAGAAAAAATCCTCGCAAAAAATAAATATTTGTTAGTTTTAGAAAATCCTGCAAGGGTTAATTGATAAACTTAACAACTATTCAAATGTTAAAAGGTGATAGATCTAAAAGTAAAAATTAATTCTATTAAGTAATTCAAAAGCTTGATTAACAAAAATAAGATGTGTCCTTGAGTAGATTAGATGCATTGGCTCCCGAATCAAAACATAACTTTGCAATCAAGAGCACAAAATACCTAATCAAATGCATCAATTTGTTAATCAAAAAGTGCCAATCTACAAAACAAAAGCATAAATCTAGAGACAAAAGTGCTACTTTGCAATTGTAATTTTAAAAGTCATAAAAACTCAATGAAAGTGTTAAATTTAGGGACATGGGTCCGACCGGATGCACTAGAATGTGAGAATATTAAATTACTAAAACTGAAAATGAGAATTGCAATAAAATCCAAATCAATAATCCAATAACTACCTTAATGAAGCATGTGCACACAAAATAAAGTAAATCAAAATAATTCAGTTTTACCTCAACAAGTGCCTAATCTTACTCCATTGTACTTGATTGTTGCAAATTGGTTGATATGTGTATTGCTCTTGATTTTAGCATAACCTTGATTCACAAAAGCAAAATGGTGTGAAGATAACATAGATACTTAGATAAATTGTGGATCCTTTAAATGACTAAATGATGGGTGATTTATAGCTTTCACTTGATATTTGATTAATGGTGTAGGATGATTGAAATATCAATGGATGAGATGAATTCAAAGATCGCGATGAATATGCAAATGACATGTGTCAAGATGAAGGGATTGATTGAAGAGTTAACCGGTTACATGGATTAGTGGACTAACTACATGGTTGAATGAAGTGAAAGTGAATAGGAGTGATCGAGAGTTATTTTTTCAGTTAAACTCACTTAGAGGAATGCAAATTTTAATTTCATCTACATGAGATGAAGATATATTTAGGAAATAAATTTATTTAATTTTAGAAGAATTAAAGATAGAAAAAATAATTAAATAATTTATTTAATTGTGGAGGAAATATTAGCTAATTAAATAATTACAACTATTTGATTATAATGGATAAGAGGAAAAAATGAATGAATTAATGAATGAAGGAAATTGAGAAAATAATTATAAATTATTTAATTAATGTGGATGGAAGGAAAACAAAATTTTAATAAAATATTTAAAATTATTTAATTAATGTGGATAAGAGAAAGTGATAATTTAATTAAATAATTAAGAATTATTTAATTAATGAGGAAAATGTGTTAGCTTAACAAAGTAATTAAAAATGATTTAATTAATATTGATGGATAGATTGATAAGAAATGATGATGAGAAGTGATGAAATACGTTAGTCATTTTTAGGTGTACAATATCAAATGAGTAGGGTGGAAGCAAGAGCTATGTGACTATCATAGGCCACAGAAGACGTATCATCATCATAGAACATACTGGCATAAGAAATGAATTTACCAAGGAGGGAGGGAATGACATATGTGATAAAGATCTAGGAATGAAAGCACATAGGCGAGGCTGGGTAGATAAGAATCAAAGAGACAACAAATAATAATAGTCCAAAATTTAATAAAAATATAAATCAACAAAACATAAATGAGGGTGGATCTAGACCCTTATCAAATTTAAAATAAAATATACAACAATCATAAATATCAAATATGAAATTATAGATATAAAGAAGGTCAAAACCCTATTATATATTTGAGAATGATTTGAATGTTGAGTTCATCATTTTACATCAGAAAATAAAATACTCCATGCAATTATTTAGGGAAAATAAATAAACAATTATAAATAAACTACCTTAGATAAGAGTTTCAAAATATATACATGGTTAGATATTTTGAAAATAGAATGAAATGAAATAATTAAATGTATATCTTGATGTTGATGAAAAGTAGATAGATTTGACTATAATAGAGGAATACTACTTGAAATTTGATGTCATATTTGAGAAGAATAAATTGTAGAAATTATGATCTTTAATTTCTTTGACAATGAGTCATCGTGTGCCACTTTCCCACCACATAAGTGATCTTTGTGCTTGTAGATCCAATCTCTTTGACTTTTGAAAATGACCTTTTACCATGGATTTGACCTTGGTGTTTGTAGACCTTCAATACCTATAAATAAATATTTGTCTAATGCCTTAACTTGTTATAAAAGAACTGTAGTGTTGGCAAACATCCTCAAGAGCTTGCTAAGTGAGGATCTTCTTTTTATGATAAGTCCCTAGGTTAATTCAATGATTTGAAAAAAGCAAGAAAATAACACACAATGAATACAAAGGATGCTATAATAATGATGATATCTTGGAACTTGGAAGTAAGTAAGTAAAGGATGATGCATTGACCTATGTGAAACTAGGGTTTTAAAGCTCATTAACAAATAGATAATGCAAGTAGAATATGCTGATGTAGAGTAGTGCTATGACAAGGGAAAGAGTGATTCTAGGAGTCATGATGTTATTAGTGAGTAATTTTGAAGAATGAGGAGCAATTTTTAATATTAAGTGATAGGTCTTAGATGATTTCCAATGACTTAATGGTGATGTACTTCTATACACAACCAAGGCACACACTTAGAAAGTTTTGGTGCAAGATTTGTCACATAATGACTAGTTGAAATTGAGTCGGCTTGGGCCATGGTTGAAATTTGAATTTTGACATGAAGGTCACATTGCATACTTGACTTGTGTCATTTTTGCACTTGCAGATTTAACCTATTGAAAATTGATATTACAAAATCACTATAAAATGTTTATGCAAAAGTTAAGTTTTATTTATGAAATATTAAACAAAGTAAAGAAAAATGCCAAATCAATCAAATTCATATACTGAATCAAATATTTATAACACCCATAAAAAATAATTATGCCAAGGAGCATAATCTAAGTGACATGGTAGAAGCATATGATATCATGACTACAAAAGAGAAATGAAAGATATTTATAACCAATAATTTATATTTTAAACATAAATACATCAAAATTTTAAAATATATATTAATATCTTCAAATGAAACTATTAAAGAGCACCATATAAATATATGAGATTTACACTTTTTAAAATAAAAGTAAAACAAAAGAATTATCTAGATAATGAATAGTAACTTTTTAAAAAATAACATTAAAAGTTACATACAAAAATAAAATAAAAAAATAACAATACACATTAAATATAATAAAATATGTAATATAAAATGAAAACTTATCTATTTATAGATAGATATGATAAATAAAATAATTCTAAAATTAAATATATCTTTCTTCATCTATTTATATTTATAATAATTTAAATAAATATCTTTAACATTTAATATTCATGAAAACATTAAAATAATTCATTAATTCATTAAATACATATCCTTAAATGATAATAAAACACCTTTATTTTGTTTGACGAATCTTCTCATTATTTAATTGCTGGATTGTCTGAACATGGGCAGCAAACTAAAACAAAAATGAAAACAGAAAAATAAAAATGAATATGGAAAGAGAGGCGGTTTGTCAAGACGAGATAAAGTAGGTAATGAAGACCGTTGAAAGGTTTTTCTTTTCCGTTGTCGGGCGTTCAGACTTCCCACCAATCAACCCAAATGATGCTAAGCTTCACTCATCACGAATCCAAATCCAGAGGCAAAAGTAACTAGTAACAAATATTCCTCTCATAACCGATCGACCTTTATTGCTTGAATTTTTGGTCAAAGGAACAATTCGGCCTTTATTCATGATGTTGGATCTTATTCAGTGCGACTGTTAAAGGTACGGACAATTTTAATTTTAATTTTCCATTTTTTAGTTTCTACTGTTCTCTGTGCAGTTACAGTCTTTGGCATTTGGCTTTTGATAGGGTTTCAGAACAGTTCAATTTCGAAAAGAACAAATAGAATAGAGAATATGTGGTTATTAGTTAACATAGTGTTGCTCAACAGCCGGGAATAATTGGTCTAGTTTTTACCTGTGCCTGTTACTGTAGATCTCCAGCTTTACTGTAAATTAAGTGTTTAATTTGTGATTACGTGTACCAGGAGATGGGTGCAACGAAGTTGTTTATGTGAACTTGTGAAAGAATCTCAAAATGTTTAAGTATGCGATTTACTGAAACCCTAGATCGTTGTCCATTCAGGCACGTTCAAAGGGTTATAGATGAATTGAAATGATTTTATTAACGTCCGCCAGACCAAAATAGTTAATTTATGGGACACTGAAGCCAAAACTGTTGTCTGATGTAAGCTTTTAGTGTACAGAGAGTGAAATACCAGCAGTAAGTTCAATTCTCTACTCTTCGACGAGAGCAGTGTGTGCATGTCTTTCTTTAGAATATCGAGATGGCCATACATAGCACTCTATGTGCAAGTTGGTCTCAATCGGAGTCTCATTTGTCACTGTAGCTGGTAATTGAGCAGGTCTATGCAAGATAGATACCATACCATATAATATTTTTTTGTTTAACTGTCGCACTCTGTAGGCGTAACTGGAATTCGCTGCAAGAATGCACCACCGAACTTAGAATATCTTCAGGCTTAGGAGTGGCATTGGTCAGGCGGGTCTCTGTTCTGCCATATTTGCCTGGGACTTGCATCCAACCTCATTTGAGTGCAGACCCCATTAAAAGTAGAACGCCTTTAGGCTTAATGGTTGCATAAGTTGGGTTTCTATTCTGCCATATATACTGGGACTTGCGCCCAGCCTTGTCCCACTGTGACATGCATTGTTGCCGCTACTTTAACTTGAGGAGCATACCCATCACTGTAAGGGTGATTTGAAGGAAGCGTTTAGAAGATTTGAAATTCTGGAATTTTTTTCTCTAAGCTTGAATTCTTTATTTAACATCAATCTAAATTATTATTATATTCTCATAAGGTTCCATATTTTTTATCTATAAAGTTGGCGAATTATCAAAGAGAAATACTTTTTGCTATATATTGAAGCAAATATTCAATATTTTGGGGGGACAAAATAGAAAAGAATAGCCAACTGGTGAGTTATTAAAGTTACTCAGCAGGGCTTGAACCTGGGTCATCATTGTGCTGGACCAGCATATTAGAAATTTTACATCAATGTTTAGTCAATATTTTTGTTGGAACAGAATTCTTGAAACCCTACTATATATGTACACTTGCACATGTTAACAGTACAGATGTACTGTTAATTATTAAAGATGTGCACCAGAATTACAGAGACTTGACTTTTAGTTTTTGCAGATAGATCTTGCTATGCAGTTTGTGAAGTACCATTGCATGCCTTTACCGAATCATATTGTAGTACTTACATAATACATATTTTAATTATGAAGTAACCCTAGAACTGTGCAGTGTTATGTATATTAGATCTTTACTAGGTTCACAAAGTCCTTTAGAACCATTTTACGCTGTATCTGGACGTGGGACAGCAAACCAATTTTCAGGTCCATCTTCCTAACATAATTTTATATTATGCCTGGTGTTATCCTGAAGGCATTGGATCTGTATTTATGCATTATTCTGCAAGATCATTTTGACTTGACAGAAAGTTGTATCTTTAGTTAGGGTAAAGTGAATTGAACACACTGGCATCCATACCCATAGGCCTTTCCATTGATTTAGGTAATTACTATCAACTGACAAGAATTATGTTTGATTGCTAAAGCATTCCACCTTTGAAATCTCATTTCAGTGTTTTTAGTTTCCTTTAGATAGAGCCTGCTATGGTGTTTTCCTTTTTGATATTCATAATCTAATTGACATTTCCATTTAATTTGAGTTAAAACTTGGCATTAATGACAACTAAATCAATTTCAAAGCTTTTCTCTTTAGTTTTAAGTCCCAAAAAATCTGTTTGATATTGTGAACTTCTGTAGTTAGATTGGTTAGTCTAGTCATAGAGGAATTTTTCTTTGAATGTAGAACTACAGATTTCTGCTGGCTTGCTTTTTTGTTGAGGGTCTTTCTGTGAGTGTATATATTTGCTGATAGCGATGGTTGCTTGTCAGATGACTTTTAATCAGAAATTAAGACTGGAAACAATTGATTGTCTACAGTAGCTTGTTCCCCTCTTTTGAGAGTTCTGCAATTATATAAGTGTTGAGAGTTGTATGAATTCAGGAAACACCATAATAACTTGATCCATGGAATTGCTTTGCAGTTAACAGGGTTACAGAACACGAATGATGGTTGGCATGCTCATCAGTACAGTTTATTTCATTCTTAATGACTTTGATAAAGAATGCAGGATTTTATTGATTTAAGGTGCACAATGGGGATATTCTTACTTTCTTTTAAGCATGTATTAGTTTCCTGCTTGGGAAATAGGGATAGAAACCATGCATGTGAGAATGGCACAGCTGTAACTACTCGGATTGACCTAAGGGAACCTTGATGTTTTCTTCAAGTGACTTTGACAGCACGTGGCTGAGTAAAGCTAGTCTGACGTGTATACTGCATTAATTTTCTAAGGATTTAGAAAGTTCCATTAATTTCTTCTTTAGCCTCATGAATTGTGATGCATTAAGTGTGGCATTATGGCCATGTGCATTGGGAAGTTTCACTATGGGCTTCTCTTTCTTAGCCTGCTTATTCTTACATCAGGCAACAATTTTAGCAATTCCTTCTCTCTGGAAGAGGTAGTCTCAGAAAAATTTACAGCTCTGCATAGCTTTTTTCATCCATTAGATATCAATGGAAGAAACAGCGTACTTGGCATTGGGAATTCTTTTTTATCTGGAGATAATTCTTTGTCTTGCGAAGGAGTTTTGAAAGGGATTGGTTCATTAAACACTACTTGTCAGCTTAATACAAGTTTGGTCTTTTACACTGATGTGAACATTTCAGGACAAGGAAATCTACAGATTCTATCATATGTCACTGTCAAATGTCCAGTTGCAGGCTGTCAGATCAGTATTAATATTTCAGGTGATTTAAAATTGGGTCAACAAGCATCTGTTGTAGCTGGAACTATAATCGTAGATGCCCAAAATGTGTCTTTGGAGGATAGCTCAACTTTAAATACCACTGCTCTAGGGGGGCCACCGCCTGAACAGACTAGTGGGACTCCACATGGTGTTGAGGGTGCTGGTGGAGGGCATGGAGGGAGAGGTGCTTCTTGTGTTAAAGGAAAGGGAGATAATTGGGGTGGAGATGTCTATGCTTGGTCTTCTCTCAATATACCTTGGAATTTTGGAAGTAGGGGTGGGACTACTTCAAGTGACAAAGACCTTGGTGGTGGAGGAGGGGGGCGCATCATAATCATTGCAAAAGGTATTATAGATGTGAATGGAACCATAACTGCAGAGGGAGGAAATGCGGGCTCTAATGGTGGAGGAGGTTCGGGAGGCAGCATTATTATCCACTCTTCAAAACTGTATGTTCTTTTATCATACAATTTTTTAATCTGCATTTCAGTTTACATTTTAATTTTCTAAGACTAAAAATTTGACATCTATGTGGCCAGAGTATATAAAACATTAATGGTAATTTCAAAGTTAGTAACTTGTTGTGTTCTGCATTCCCATTTTACTGTTAGCAAGTTGTTTTCTAGCAGTCATTGAGGCCGGGATATTTAGTTTCAATTTTAAAGCCTATTTTAACAGTTTTTATTTAGATTATTGCTAACTTTCAATTATTTATTAATGTCACTTTAAAGGTCTGCCTGGACACTTCATTTTATGTATTGCTTGTGGTTTTTGGTGTTTGGTCATTCCCTTTCTTGTTAAGCACGAGGCGTGAGTAAAATTTGTGTTGACATAACTTGCATATAGACAATATTGAAATTTCCAATGTGAGCCTCTTTGAACCCATCTATCATATTGGGAAAATTGGTGGTTGTAATTTTTGTGGGTAGGATAGCCATTGAAAGTTTATTTGTATTGGATTGAGAAGTACTAATTGGTTTTTCACTAGCCTTGCAAGATTGCTTATAAAGCTTTTAAATTTTTTTTCCTTATTTTTACTATGGTTCTATAGGTAGAGAAGAAGTTTTACAAGGACATCTAACAAAAAATTAAAATTTTTTTGGACATTGACAGTATTATCAAAGTAAAACTATTTATGTGTGATCTAGTTGAAGAACATAGGAGTTGTAACAGCCCGATCCTTCGGTAAAATTAAAATTTTCATAATTTATATCCTACAAGTATGTAAACGTGTTAATCATGTCATTGCAATAGAATTTTTCTTTTTCTTTATTGACAAAACATGAACAAATTGCCATATTAATATACAACAAAGATTCCCTTTCAATATAATAACTTCACATGTACATGAAACAAGAATACGTACCTTAACTAACATAGCTCCAATGAGCTTTAGAACAAATAGTTGTAAGAAGGTCCAGGAATTCGTCCTGTCAAGTCTTGGATCATCAGTCGGGTGTTCGTGGAGGAGAAACATCACTCGGGCGCTTTTCCGCCAACCACGGACATATAATGCGGTCCCCCGCACGATCATTTTGCAATGAACGGCCCTCCCTTCGAAGAAGAGATTGGTTGGGTAACCTTTAACGACTACCAACTGGACATAGTGCTGTGATCCTACAAAACTAGCTTTCGTGCAATCGGCAATACTCAAACTAGGATGTAATTCGGGATCACGGTGAACTGACAGTGTAGTACAACAACTAAATGGTTCCTTACACTACTTTGGCCAAAGTGTTTACGTTCAATGAAGAACATAGGTCATTTGTCACATACACTAGCCAGGTTCAACTTGACTTGAGGCTATCTTACCCTACGCGTAGGTTGGTCTATCGGGGTAGTCCGTACCCTAGACTTCCTACAACAAACTAACTACTAGAATGGAGAACAATTTAACAAGTACTCACAACTAACTCCGTTATACGGGACTTTCTCATCCTAGGAGCTTTTAATAACTTGACTAAGTTAATCTTCAACTAGTTGTGATCGGTAACTTATTAAATACCCTCATTTCATTCCCTAGCATTTAAAGAGCTATATACAAACATACACTCCTTATATGGAGTCAATACAAATATTGCAATCTACTCTTTAATGAATCAGTACGTCCGTCTACTAATTAATATAATTTACTCTTCAATGGAACAATATATTCGTTTACTAATTAATGCAAGAGTTAATAGTATAGAACATGCATTAGCCTTTCTTTTAAGTAATTTACTTACATGATACAACATAGAATCATTTCTTTGTTTATCTTAACTGAAGTATTGAACTCAATGCAATTCCCTAATGTGTACATTCAGCATTTTATTCTTTTAGTTATTTAACAAGAAATATGCTCAACAACATGAAGAATGATACATGCCTGGTATTTGCCTTTTCCTTAAGGGATGACCTTGAATGGGTTTACAGCTCCTAAAATCTTGAACAAAAGACTTTCAGCACTCTCAGTCCATTCTCAAATTCTTCCTCAGAAATTAATCACTTTCAATAGCTGAAAGTAATCTCAACTTCTTACTGTGAACTTACAAGTGATGAAGAAAATAACAGGGGATGTCTCTCAGCAATTGGTAATATACTGTTCTCAGAAAATGTGTAAGGTTTCTCTCAGCATTAATAAAGTTTACTCACAGCTCAAACAGAGATAGATTATGGAAGCTAAATAAAATGATAAACTCGGATTCTTCAAGTCCTCTAACATTGAATGGCTGGGCGTCCATTTATAGGCCCGAAGTGCAACGGATTTCCTCTTGTGAAGGCATGCCAAATGACAACAAAGAGCCCAGATATAGTAAAAATGATACCTGGCGGATCTTTAAACCCTAAGTCACCAAAATTGAAGGTGATTCGACTCCTTTATGCCAGCAAATCATGAAAAATTCAACTCGAAACTGAAAAACGCCACCTACAGGTTAATGCGTATTTCAACAGGTAGAAATCAGTGTTAGTTTAATGAGAGACTAATTCCTAGGCCGGATGGCATCCACACACCATTTTTAGCGAATTTATCTCAGTCATTTTTGGTTGCTGTGGCCCTAGTCGCGCGATTTCTTCCTGCGCGGTTTTTCTTTTTCATTCGCCATTTTTACGGCTGAGTTCCTTATTTCGAATTTTGCTCAATAATGTTTTAATAAAGTTTAATACAATTGTGACGCATTTGCTCATGGCTCAGAATTGAAGTTTAATAATTCAACGCAATGAAGTATTCTTAGAGAAAATCGCGATTCTATTCTTTTCTATGATTTAGTCTTATTTTATAAAAATGTTTAAAACTTTTATTTAAACATATTTATATATATTTTATTCTATTAAAATATCTATATAATATAGTTTTTAATTGTATAATTATTTAAATTAGTAATTTAAATAATATCGTATACCTTTATAAACTATATTATATTTATATTTTAATAAAATATTAAATATATAATTATACTTCTTTATACCTGTACATATATATACATCTACATTATACGTCTATATACTGAGAGTCAGTCAATACTATATGAAACCATGTAAATGTATATATATGTATATGTATAAATTCAGAGGCAAAATAACGTTATTATATATAATTCATTCATCATGTTAGCTGTGGGTACGTATACTTGTATATATATATTTATATATATACTATACGTATCCACCTCTAACCAGAACTTATTACTTATAAGGTTATACTGGCAAGCATCACTTGTTTACACATTCAGAAGAAGACACGACTCCTAATGATACTAGACAAGCCTACGGATGGCTTACCTTTAACCAGAACAATGACTTAGCTTACTCAGTTCTATGGTTTGTGTGTGTATGTCCAGTTGGTATCCATTACTGTTTACCCGACCAAGTTCTTCCCCGAGTGATATCTCTCCTTTGCCTGGAGGTACGAACCTGCTTCCTGCACACCATGTCACGACAACGGGAATCATATGCTCAAAACAAAGCAGAATATATGAAACATTTCAAAAGTTAGATTATTCATAAATCAATAACCTTATATTCTCCTTTATGCAGTATTTCACCAAGAATAACATCAAATGAAACAACATTCATATTGAAAATGAGGTACAAGCATCATTAATTTACCTTCAGAATTCACATTTACTCTATCTAGTAATGGTAATTTGTAACGTCACAATTTGGGATGTAACAGGAGTTTACTCTCACACAAAGCCCATTGTATTGAAGTTTTAATTTGTATAGAGTTAGACAAGACCTCTACCTTTATGGAAAAAATAATACTAGAACTGTAATGCTAAAATTATTGGGTTCTTGACTCATATCCTTTCTGTTTTCTGATTGGAATGATTCCTTTAGACCTTTGGGGCTTATACAGAGTATTAGTCCTTGGAAGCCCCTTATATTTTGTAATTGAAGTGATTTCTTTAAACCTCCTTTGGGACTTTTACAGAACATGAGTCCTTGGAAATCTTGTTGTTCAGACTATGCACAATGAAAAGTGGGAGGCTGCCAAAATTTACCAACTTTGAGATAAATTACACATGGCATCACTCTTGAATAACCATTCTTATCATGCTATTGGTACATGCTTTTGACTTGTGGAACTCTATGACATAGCACACACTTTGAATTGCAATTAACTTCCTAATCGAAGGCAGCTTATGTCTGGTCCAAGCACTCAAGCAATGGTGCCATTAACTTCTTGATAATGAAAAGTTCTATGTATTAACCACTAATCACTTCTTGAATACTCCATGTAAGATTTAGGAATATTGACATTTGAAGTGAACATCTTACATACTTCAATTTCATTTAGTGAGAAAGTACAAGAATGCTGTTAATAACAAAGTGGCAGGAATTCTTAGCATTTGTCTCCTTTGGTACCTAGCATCTTAGATACTTGATGTACAACCTATGATGTGGGAAGGACCTTTATTACACACATCCCTAGTTTGGTTTAATTGTTGATGCTTTGTAAAAATCTGTAGTGTTCAATTAGGTTTCTTTCCTCAACTATAGTTTGAGGAATGGGTAGTAGTTCACTCAGCTTTGCATTCCCATTTGCTTTGTTGAATTCTACTAAAAGATACTTCTCATCTCTCTCATTCAAAGAAGTTCTCAAACCTAAGAATTTTTATTTAGGTTCTAACTCATTCAACCCAACATTGGGTTTATGAATACTTATGATGGGAAATTTGCTATCTAGGTTACTAGATACATAGGGAACGGCCTCCATACTTGGCCCAAATGAGTCTAGGTTCAAGTGTGGACCTTGGTAGCCCTAGGCACACACACCTAAGTACATCTGAGAGGTACCCAGGGTGTCTAAGGCACCCCCTAAGTGTGCACAGATCAACTTAAGGAGAAACCATTGATTCAATAATCAAGCCCTATTTCTCCCCACCATATGGGCTTGCAAACTTTTTTCTCTCGCTTTAGACTATAGCATCTCCTTTGAAGGAACACCCTCAACAAAGCACTCTCTTGACAAAGGCACTTCTACTTTGCATATGACAATAATCCACTTATATCAATTGACTTCATAGGATTATTATATCTGAAGTCTTCATAGGATCCTTCTCTTTATTTATGCATATTTCTTATATTGGAAATTTTCATAGGATTTATTTATATATTTTTATTAAATAATATTGTAAGTTTTTATGGCGAAGTCTTTTTTTTTTTCACATGAAGGGAAGAGGAGTTGAACTTTGGCCAAACGAGAAAGAATGGTATAAGCTATTAGGCATTGAGAAAGGGTTGACAACAAAGTGCCTCATTTGAGTTCTCATAGTTTATCAATAGGGGAAATTTAGAGTAAAAAATGAAAAAGAAACAATAGAGTTAGAATAGATGTGTCTTCTAGAGATGTGTCACAAGGGGCACAAGATTATAGGGCCTTCTTGCAAGAGACTGCACACTAGCAACTCAACCCCACTCAAAATTTGTTTGATGTGCATGGTCAAGATGTGATTGATGTAGTGATAACACACTTATTTTATTCAAATGAAATTGTAACGTGCCAACCCTTCAGTGCAGTAAAAATATCTAAATTTACATCATACGAGTAAATGTCATGTCCCCAAATTAGAACACCCTGAAATACAAATAAGTGAAAATGAATAACAAAATACATATTAAAATAATAAAAGAAAATATTATCGATTTAATACTTTTATAATTACAATTATCATAAGATGATATTGTAATTATAAATATATATAAATAATAACGATTTAAATATTATAAGGGATATTAAGATATATGAAATTAAAATGAAACATAAACATAAAATGATATTATAATTATCAAATATAAAAATACTAAACATCATTACAATTATAATAATATTATCTAAAAATAACGTTATGATTATAAAATAGAATGGATAATATTATGGGGTGACTATAATAAGATAATCATTAGATTGGCCAAAGTAATAAGACACAAATTATTGACATCAAAGGATTAAGGGATAATTAAGTGAATGAAGGGAAAAGACAAAGGTCAACACTAGTTCTCGGTAAATTACAAACAAAAGACGTGATGATCAGAAGAGGCGACTAAGAGACATGAGGATGTGACATGGCTCTCACCTCATAGCCGCCCAAAGACGATAAGAGAGGGGTCTTCTCATCATTCCAAGGGGGAGAAAGAATGGCAAGAAGATCTCCTAGATCATTGGCTATTAATTATCCGCTAATAGGGTTGAATACCAGATTGCCAGCAGGTTCGATGGACAGAGTTAATCAATTGGCTTATTGATGGAAGTAAGGAAGAGACAGGGGTCATAAGTTACAGCAGCATCGAACAAGCATCAGAAATATAAGAAGACGGAGTTGCAACATTGAATCATAAAGTTAGGAAAAATCTATTCAGGGACATTACATGTAGATGGGTCATGGAGATTGCCGGGAGAATCTAAGAAAGGCGTCTAGATTATTCCAAGCCAAGCGCATCATTATTTGTGAGAATCAATCATCAAGAAGTTGTTTAAGCTGCTAGACATGATTTCTTGGCAAGACGTGTTCCTGCTCTTGCAAGTCAAGCCTTCTTGAAGTCTCCCATTTCATGTTCATGCTGGGAGCGGTTGAATGACAGGTCTGAATAACTTTAGTCTTCTGCATTCTCAAGGTTGGCACATAATTCCAGGGATATTATAGTGGTATCAGAGCATAATCCTGCCATCTTGTGGAAGAAAATTAAACAAGAAGGGTCCATTGAAGATTATATATCTAAATTTCAAAGGCTATCAATAATGGGACAATGCCCAAGCAAAGAGGAAAAGAGCACTTTCATGGGAAGAAGAATGCCAAGAACCTTGGGGACAAGACCACCAATGCAAGAAGGGACAAATACATAAAATAGAAGAAGCATCGGATGAAGAGACAAGAGAAACTCCTACCAAAAGGGCAAGATGGGACCCGGATGAACAAGGAACCTTAGCCGTCATCTCTCAAGCAAATGAAAATAGACCTTTTTGGATCAAAGGAACACTAAAAGGACAGAAAATTATTGCTTTGGTTGATAGTGGGGCTTCCCACAACTTTATCAACAAAAACTTAGTATCAAAATGAAGATTGAAGGCCCAAAATTTCAATGGTTTAAGGTAACACTAGCAAATGGAGCTACGGATCAATACACAAAGATCATTCCCCAATTAGAGATCACCATGGAGGGACATACCATAAGAGGAGATTTCTATGTTGTGAACCTACAAAATGATGTGATATTAGGGATGCCTTGGATAAATTCCTTAAGACGCTTTACCACGGATAACCCAAACTTAGAAATCTGTTTCAAACACAACGGACAAGAGGTTACATTAAAGGACTGCCAAATGGATCCCCAAAAGTGGTATCTTGTAAAAGGATGGATATACCCAAATAGGGTATCCATAAGGCCTGTGAAGTGGAAACTCGCTTCCAGGATTATAAGGCTGGGTACACTTAAGAGTAAGGTATCCAGAAGGCTTGGGAAGAGGTGTTACAATCTTTTCCCAGGATTATAAGGCTAGATACACTTAAAAATAAGATATCCAGAAGGCTTGGAAAGAGATTAAGTACAACAAAATGTTACAATCTTTTCCTAGGATTATAAGGCTGGATACACTTAAAAATAAGATATCCAGAAGGCCTAGAAAGAGATTAAGTACAACAAAATGTTACAATCTTTTCCCAGGATTATAAGGTTAGATACACTTAAAAATAAGATATCCGAAAGGCCTGGAAAGAGATTAAGTACAACAAAATGTTACAATCTTTTCTAGGATTATAAGGCTGGGTATGCTTAAGGATGAGGTATCTAGAAGGCCTGGAAAGAGATTAAATGTAACAAGATATTACGATCTTTTCCTAGGATAAGACAGGTATACCAGACAAGAATATCAAGAGATAAAGAACATTGAGGAAAAGAGTTTTAATTTGCTTGAGGACAAGCAAAATTGGGAGGGGAGGACTGTCATGTCCCCAAATTAGAACACCCTGAAATACAAATAAGTGAAAATGAATAACAAAATACATATTAAAATTATAAAAGAAAATATTATTGATTTAATACTTTTATAATTACAATTATCATAAGATAATATTGTAATTATAAATATATATAAATAATAACGATTTAAATATTATAAGGGATATTAAGATATATGAAATTAAAATGAAACACAAACATAAAATGATATTATAATTATCAAATATAAAAATACTAAACATCATTACAATTATAATAATATTATCTAAAAATAACATTATGATTATAAAATAGAATGGATAATATTATGGGGTGACTATAATAAGATAATCATTAGATTGGCCAAAGTAATAAGACACAAATTATTGACATCGAAGGATTAAGGGATAATTAAGCGAATGAAGGGAAAAGACAAAGGTCAACACCAGTTCTCAGTAAATTACAAACAAAAGGCGTGATGATCAGAAGAGGCGACTAAGAGACACGAGGATGAGATATGGCTCTCACCTCATAGCTGCCCAAAGATGATAAGAGAGGGGTCTTCTCATCATTCCAAGGGGGAGAAAGAATGGCAAGAAGATCTCCTAGATCATTGGCTATTAATTATCCGCTAATAGGGTTGAATACCAAATTGCCAGTAGGTTCGATGGACAGAGTTAATCAATTGGCTTGTTGATGGAAGTAAGGAAGAGACGGGGGTAATAAGTTACAACAACATTGAACAAGCATAAGAAATATAAGAAGATGGAGTTGCAGCATTGAATCATAAAGTTAGGAAAAATCTATTCAGGTACATTACATGTAGACGGGTCATGGAGATTTCCGGGAGAATCTAAGAAAGACGTCTAGATTATTCCAAGCCAAGCACATCATTATTTGTGAGAATCAATCATCAAGAAGTCGTTTTAGCTGCTGGACGGGTTTTCTTGGCAAGACGTGTTCCCGCTCTTGCAAGTTGAGCCTTCTTGAAGTTGCCTATTTCATGTTCATGTTAGGAGCGGTTGAATGACAGGTCTGAATAACGTGCTAACAAGTTGTTGCAATAAAATCTTTCTTTCTTTTATTGATAAAATACGAACAAGATGCTACATCATATTACTATAAAGATTCCACTTCATTACAATAACTTCACAAGTTACGAGTAACAAGAAAACATACCTTTTGATACATAGCTCCAATGAGCTTTAGAACAAATAGCTGTAAGATGGTCCGGGATCTTCCCTTTCAAATCTCGGTTCTTCTGTTGCCTGCTATGGAGGAGAAGCATCACTCAGGAGCTTTTCTACCAACCACAGACTCATAATGCGGTCCCCCGCACATCTATTATTCTATAGATGGCCCTTCCCTTCGACGAAGAGATTGGTAGAGTAACCGATAATGACAACCAACTGAGCATAGTGCCGTGTCCTACATAACTAGAACCTTGTAATCCCACAATCTCGAACTAGCATGTAATACTGGATCACGGTGAACTGACAGTGTAGTCTCAAGCATCACACAGTCTGTAACATACTAACCCTTTCGTGAAGGAAAAATTTCTTAATTTTACACCAAACAAATAAAGATAACGAGTAAATAGCCATTGCAATAAAATTTTTCTTTTCTTTTTATTGAAAACATCACAACATGATACAATATATTTCAACAAATAATCTTTTCCTTTTCAAATAAACATCAGAGTAAGAAGACATGTAAGTACAAGCATAGCTCATGGAGCTTTTGAACAAATAGTAGTAAGAAGGTCTAGGAATCCATCCTTTCAAATCTTGGTACTTTAGTAGCCTGATGTGGAGGAGAAGCATCACTCGGCCACTTTTCCGCCAACCATCGAATTATAATGCGTCCCCCGCACATCTATCATTCGATAGATGGCCCTCCCTTCGACAAAGAGATTGGTAGAGTAACTGATACTGTTAACCAACTGAGCGTAGTGCTGTGTCCTACATAACTAGATCTTGTGCAAGACGACAACTCTCGAACTAGTATGTAATACGGGATCATGGTGAACTGGCAGTGTAATCATCACACAATCTAAGTGGATGTTTGTACATTACACTACTTTGGCCAAAGTGTTTCATACAATATTTCTACTGAGGGTCATCTATCACATACACTATTCAGGATCGATTTGACTTAGGGCTATCGTACACTACGCATAGATTTTGTCCTCCAATGGATATTCCGTACCCCAGACATCCTACAACATACTAAACTACTAGAAATGAATCAATATAACAAATATTTCACAAGTTCTCTCCCATACTGGAATCTTTATCCTAGGAGTATCACAAGCTCTTCTGAGTTAACCTAATAACTTAGCCGTTGATCTTTACTTGACTCATGCTTTCATTTCAAACCTAGTATATAGTAACTAATGCAACCGGTATTGTCCTTATATGGAGATCATACAATAATGCAAAATACAACTAGAATGTATCTTTTATCTTTAAACAACTCAATTCCTATACACAAACAAAAAATACAATTCAAGAAGCAATTCACTTCCTATGCACAGACAAAAAATACAATTCAAGAAGTATTAAATGGATAACTATAGGAATAGATAGTAGAAGAATATCTCATGCCTGTAGTTTACTTTTCCATAGAATTTTGATGACACAACCTTCACTTTTGACTAATCATCAATTTCCAGCATCTCAGACAATTGACAACTCCCTCTCAAGATTTCACTTTTCCTCTCTCAGAAATAGATATTCAAAACTGGTAATTACATAGAAGTAATTAACAACAGGCGATTGTTTTGGTATAATACGCCTTCTCACATGGACACTCAGAAATGATGGAAGCTGTTAATTGTTTACAGCTGGTAATGTACGATGCTCAAATATGTATGAAAGAGGGAATTACGATTTCAATTTTTAATCACAGAGAAATGAGTATAATCAGAATGTATGAGTGAATGTGTCCCAATGAGGTAGGTTGGGTGACTATTTATAGAGCCCAACCTCCCTTTTGATTTGGCATGTGATCTGCCACCACAACTTGTTAGACATATTTAACTGGAGGTGGTGCTAGTTCCCTGCCACACTCAACACACAAAATGGTGAATCATCCTCCAACAATTGACAACATTTGAAGACTAATTCAAAACACGGAGAATTTGTGCCAATCGTCACCTACAGGTTCATTCTTTAGATGTGGCACCAATTTCATATTATGGCGGGTAAAGACAAGCAGAGAGAAAAAGTCATTTGATGAATTGTATAAACATTGCCTATTTCTCAAGCAAAGTCGACAGAACTTCCAACTGCGTTGGATTCCTGCGTTGGTTTCATTCATTGCCAAAACTTGGTCAAAACGCAATTACCTCTGCGTGCATTTTTCCAGGACTCGCGACTTCTTCAGGCGCAACATTAAATTCAAATTCCGTTGCAAAGTTTAATTGATTCACAAATATTTTGGTTCAATGATCAAAAGATATACCTCAGAAATATTTCGATTTAATGATATTTCGTTCTCCATAGTTTGAAAGATAATAATCATCTGATTTGGAAATAAATTGATTTCCATAGTTGAATGATAAATATTCCATTGAATAGGAAATAAGTCAATTTCCTAAGTTGAGAGATTAATATTAAATCAATATGGGAAATAATTCAATTTCCAAATATGAGAGTTTAATATTAAATATATATATATATGTGTGTGTGTGTGTGTATTATTTTACTATACTATATATATATACATAATATTAATATATATTTACATACATACATATATATATACATACATATATATATATATATATCCCACTATAAACATATCGTAAGCCAATCAACATATCCGATATATATATATATATATATAAATTTGTAAGGCAATAATAATATAATATTATTAATATCCACATACTATAGGATGCATGCATATATACATGTATATACCTGTATATACCTCTATGTACACGTATGTGTAGGTATACCATATTGATGCATTTGTATGAGCATATCCATTTCCCAACATACGCTTGTATTGATATGCATATGCATATGCATACATGTATATACTATATATATGTCCACTCCCTATTCACTTACATCCATTTACGTTACCATCATAATGATCGTAATATCACAAGACAGATACATAGATAAACATCACTCATAAAGGCATACAGAAGTAGACAAGACTCTTAATGCCAACATACAAGCTACAGATGACTTACCTATAACCAACATAACTAACTCAGTTCACTCAATCTAAGGTGATGTGTGTGTATGCTCAGATAGTTCACTTTACCGGTTAATCGACCAAGCTCCTCTCTCGAGTGATACTTCCCCTCTGCCTGGAGAAATGGTTCATATACCTGCATCCATTGACATAATCTCACGGCAGTCACATGTTCATAACATTAGCAGTATACATAAACATCTCAAGTTAGAATAACATAATTCAATAACCTTATAATGCAATATTTCACCATGGATAACATCAATTGAAGCAACATTAAATGTGAAAACACTCATATTGATAACAAGGAACAACATATTTTATTCATTCTCTGAATTCTCTTTACCATCATTTAACCCTTTGCAGTATTAATAAGTAGTAGCTATACAATCAGGGTGTAACATAGTCTAAGTGGAGTCTCGTACATTGCACTACTTTGATCAAGGAGTTTTAATTCAGTAAACGACTGAGAGTCATCTATCACATACACTACGCATAGGTATATCCTCCAATGGATAGTCCGTCATCCCAGATAACCTATCACCATATAATCTACTTGGAACTAACCTACTCAGCTAGTAAGTACATAAGATAGGCATATCCTTCAATGGATAGTCTGTCATCCCAGATAACCTATCTTCAAACAATCTACTTGGATATAAGTATATTAAACCTCTCCCATACTAGATGGCCTCTCCTAGGAGTAAACACAAGCTTCCCTAGTTAAATAAATAACTTAGCTAAATTTATCATATGTGTTGTACATGTTCAATCAAACCTAGTATATAATACTGATGACAAACATCCATCTCCTACTATGGAGTAAATACAAACACATTGCATCCCATGTTCAACTATGGCTAGTATAATTAAATACCTATGTTGTACCTCATGTAACATAGTTGAATTCCTCAGTCAAGTAATTTGTTTTGACATATCTAGTATAGTTAAATACTTGCGTCAAGCCTATGTTGTACCTCATGTAACATAGTTGAATTCTTCAGTCAAGTAATTTGCTTTGACATATCTAGTATAGTTAAATACTTGTGTCAAGCTACCTCTTCGACATATCTAATACAATTAAGTATTTGTGTCAAGCAAACTTTCCTATCTTGGAGTACTTGATAACACATTATAAAAGCAGCCTAAAAGCTTCAATTCTCTTATTCAAAACACTCTCAATCACTTCTATTGCACTTACAGAAAAGACATTTTAGGCAATATAGAAATCACATCAATTCCAAATAAATAGTAAGAAGAATATCCCATGCTTGTTATCGCTTATCCCGGATATCGATGATATTGCAGCCTTCTCCAAACAGTAGCTCAGCTTACTTTAGCTTTCCAAATCAATTCACACTCCCTCTCTTGTTGAAAGTACTCTCCTCTCATAAATTGACAAGTCTTTCTCACAAATTCCACTCCTTTCTCACAAATATAATAGAGAAACTAGACTGGTGTAACTCAAAAGTATTTAACAAATAATGACGTATTCCTTTAGTAGAATACGCCTTTCTCAAAGGTAATAATGAACCCTCAGAAATGTGATTACTGGCTGCAATAATGTTCACTCAGAAATGTGAATACAGGCTTCAAGTAATGTTTACTTAGAAATGTGAACACTGGTTGCACAGGATGATATGCAAATGATGTATAAAGTAATCTCAAAAGACAAATGAAAAAAGCTAATGAAGAGATAATGAGAATGGTGAATGAGTACGATTTAGGAGGGTTGGGCGACTATTTATAGTGAGCCCAGCCTCCAACATTTCCTACTGCCATGGCATGTGAATTGACACCACTGCCATTTGACATTTTCAATCCTGGAGGTGGTGTCAATTCCAATCCATACTCAACAAATAACAGGGTGAGTCGACCTCCATTTCTGCTAGCATTATGAAGACTAATTCCGAAAGCACATGGAGAAATTTAGACATCAACACCTACAAAATTTGTTTACAGAGGTGGCGCCAAACTCATAAAATGGCGGGTTTTCATAAACAGAGAAGTCAATCATCTTTCTATTACACATAGCCATCAACGACTATTTTTCAGGGTTGAGTCAATGGAATTTATTTATTGCGTTTGAATAAGTCAAGCTTTCAAGTTTAAATGCATTCTATAATTTTATCCCTGTGTGCTCATCTCTAGGTGATTTGCCATTCACATAAAGCCGTATTTGTTTCAAAATTGAATTCCATCATAGTTATATCGGCCAAAGTCCAAATACGTGAAATTGATTCCCATATGAAATAATTCGATTTTCCAAAGTTTAAATGATATAAATTATAACGATTCATAAATAATTCGATTTGCAAAGTTGAATGAAGATAATATTAAATCGATTAAAAAATAATTTGATTTCCATAGTTTAATGAAGAGAATTATATAGTTTATTATATATATAATTATAGTTTTAAATATATTAAACATATATATATATATAAATACCATAGTATAAATATATATATATGTTTTATATGTATATTTAACAAATATATATATCGTGAGCCACTTAGCATACATCCGATCTATCTATCTATCTATCTATCTATCTATATATATATATATATATATATTTAACAAATATATATCGTGAGCTAGTTAGCTTACATCCGATATATATATATATATAATGTTAATTCAAAAGGCAACAATAATAATATTATTAATATCCACATAATACAAGAAATGTGCATATATACATATATATACCTGTATATGCCTCTTTGTACACGTATGTGTAGGTATACCATATCGATACATCCGTATGAGCATATCCATTTGCCATTGTACGCTTGTATCGATATGTATATACATATGGATATGTGTAAATACTATACATATGGATATGTGTATATACTATACATATGTATCTATGTCCACATCGGATTCACTTACATCCATTTATGTTACCATCATATTGATAGGTGTGTACGTGTGGTATCTCTATACATATGCATATACGTGTCGTCAAATCCTCCTGACACGTGTGTGCATACATATAAACATACTTCCACCTACATCCCTCCTATCCCTATGATCGTAATATCACAAGACAGATACATAGATAAACATCACTCATAAATGCATACAAAAGTAAACAAGACTCCTAATGAAATCATACAAGCTATGGATGACTTACCTAAAACCCACACAAACTGACTCAGTTCACTCAATCTAAGGTGATGTGTTTGTATGCTCAGATAGTTTACGTTACCGGTTACTCGACCAAGATCTTCTCCGGAGTGATACTTCCCCTCCCCCTGGAGAAATGGACATTTACCTGCAACCACTAGGACATGCCTTGGCAATCAATTGTTCACAACAATAAGTAGTATATATAAACATCTTCAAAGTTAGAATAACAATAATTCAATAACCATCTATTCTCATTTATGTAGTATATCACCATGAATAACATCAATTGAGATAACATCAAATGAAACAACATCAAATGAGATAACATTCATATTGATATCAAGGTTTAAGCATCATTAATTCATCTCTAGAATTCACATTACATTCACATTTACCCTATGTAGTAATAGTAAATAGTAACTTCACAATTTGGGGTGTAACAAAAATATCATTTAATGTTATCGCACACCTTATTATGAGCCATGAGGAGATGATCAAAGCTATGAACAATGGATTGACAAATTATAAATAACTTGAATATGAGATGCTTTGCATGCCCTTGTTTGATAAAGAAAACACGATAGAGCAACATCATGGCAACATGCACCAAAGGCCCTTATATTTTGGAGGCAATAAATTGTTTAGGGCTAGAGAAAAATGTAGAGATCCTTAGTGTCAATTATGTGATGAAATTTAGGAGGCGGAGGGGATGGGAGCATCAAATTTAATCCAAATTGTTATAGATGCTGTCCTTGTTTGTGAAGCAATGAGCTTGTTGGTACAAAAATAGTACAAGCATATATTTTGGATGCCATGTTGTGTTCATTCAATGTATAGTGCACTCAAAGACTTTGGCAAGTTTCAATGAATTTCAAAACTCATTGAAAAGGGTAGGAAAATATAGATGTTCATATGTAATCATCACAACACACACATCATTTATTGAAAATTTGCCAAGATGGAGCTCCTCTAATTTGTTGATATAGGGTTAGCCTCATATTTCACACATCTTGGCCATCTTTATGCAGTCAAAGGGGCTTTGTCTTCCACAATGTTCAGTGATGTGTGGGCAGCTTGGAGACAATCTACACCATTTATTATAGTTGAGGTGAGATGAATGGTCTTTGATGATTGCTTTTGGGCTGGTGTTAAATTTTGTTGTTCAATTTATCCACCTCGTTTGTGAAGTAATTAGATTTATAGATTTATACAAGCCATGCTTGGGAAAGATTTATGGAGAAATTGATTCTAGTGTGAAAGAATGAGAAAAATAATCGATGTCTAGGACCCTTCTCCATATTCTTGATAAAGGAAAGAATAGATGGATGGTGGAACAAACTTAGCAACCTCTTTATTGTGTCGCCTGTGCTTTATATCATAGTTTACAAACTCACTAAGTACTTGGTGAGTTGTTGAGTACTCATGGGTCTCTTTTGGGTGAGTATCCGCCATGTTAACTTGTGGGGAATCTACAAACAATTTTCTAGCAAGTTTTGGCACCGCACTTGCTCGAGTTCTCGGTGAATCCATCGCCAAAATTCATTGGACGAGGGATTCCTAGGTGGGCATGGAAAATACACAAAATTGATGCTGAAAACACTTATTTTGAAACCTCAACACCCACACATCTTCCTCACACAACATTTTTGCATCCTTGAGTGAATTGGAATAGATTTGAGGAATTTTGCATTTCCAAGTTTGTTCCTTTTTATTTTCTCAAATCATGTAGATTTGCTATAGAATGTTAATATTAAGTTAGTAAGCATTATTTACAATTTTACATGCAATGGATTCAATTTATGGAAATTCATTGTTGATTTTATGCAAATTTTTTTGAATGAAATTGCTGGCTTTTTCCCTCAACAAAGGATTTTACAATCTAGAGTCAACAAATGTTATTTTGGTTAAATTAGTTAATGGCATTGCTATTCAATTATCGTATATGTTTGAAATGCATCTTGTATATGAATTTTATTTTATTTTTGGTATTCAAATTGCTATTTTCTAAAATGTTTTTTTTGTATTTAAACATGTTGTAGGCTAGATTTGATGACATCTTCTTTTGCATTAGGGTCAACATCAATTAGTGGAAGCCGCGACTTTGCTTGGAAATGTCATAGTGGGATTGGCATCGGGAAGTGCGATTTGCACCTTCTGCTTGAAGAAATTTAATGTAGGCATCAACCACCTTAATTATCATATTGTATGCATTCCTTGACTAGATACCAAGTTGTGTGAAAATGCCATAGAAGAGGCAAAATGAGGGATGTAGGCAGTCCTTGTATTGCTGGATGAGAAGAAACTAGAGAGGGTGAGGACACAAGTAGCCATAGCAACAACCATTAATCTTGAGATGGCAACAAATACATAAGTAGATATGGCAGACAAGGAGTGCAGCAAGAAGTAGGTAAGGAAAGGGTAGAGGTGCCCTCTCTAAGAGACTTAAGTGGGAAGTCATTCCAAGATGATGTTGCAGGTGCAAATTGTTTTGAAGAACAAAAAAGGTAGTGATGAGAGTTTGGATCTACCATTCTTTCAAATGGGTGGATGGATGGAAGGAATTGCACCCTTGTCAATTTTTTGGTGGCTTCAAATGGTGAGATTGTTTTCTTGAAGTCAATTGATGCCTCTAACAAGATAGAAAATGTAGACACATTGAGTCTAATGTTGGAGGAGGTTGTCTTAGAGGTGGGCATAGAGAATGTGGTGCAAGTTGTTACTGACAATGCAATGGCATATGTGGCAGCTAGGAAATTGCTTCAAGAGGGGCATCTGTTGCCCCTTGCATGATACATTGCCTTGACTTTCTTTTGGAGGAAATAGACAAAATTGATTGGACTAGACCAATTATAGAAGATGCAATGAACACCACAAAATATACTTATAGTCACCTTGGGGTTCTTAGTTTGATGAGAGATCACATCAAGGGGAATTAGCTTGTGTGACTTCATGTCACAAGGTTTGCAACTAAGTTCTTGACATTTCAAAACATTACTAGTTTGTTGACATCGTTGAAGCAGATATTTGTGTGTCAAGCATGGTTAGACTGAACACATTCAAAGGTGGTCAATGGAGAGAGGACTTAAAATATAGTTTTTGATAATGCCTTTGCAAGGAGAGTTGTACAGATCATCTTGGTAATTTCAAATTGAATCCTTTATTTTCAATTTTAATTGTTTTTTTACTTTGATTATAAGTTTGTAACTTTAATTTGTTTGTACTTGCAAGTGTTGGAGCCTTTTGTGAGGGTTTTGTGTTTGGTGGATGGAGATCAATACCCAATGGGATACATTTATGAGGCCATTGATAGGGCCAAAGAGGCCATCCAAAACTATTACAAGGGGGTGGAGACAACTTTGATCCCATTTGGGAGATCATTGATTAGAGGTGGAACAATCAACACCACCAACCCATTCATGGAGTAGCTGCACCTTTAGTGGATGAAGTAGTTATGTGAATGGCCTCAATGATTTTTCTCATAGTTAGCTAGTTTCTTGTAGAGGAACCCAAGCTTGAGAGTGATGAGTATTTGGAGAGCGTCCTAGCCAAGGACTTGGAGTTTGATGACATAGCTTATGTAGGAGTTGAACTTGTTCCATTGGATGACATGATTTAGATTTATAATTTTTGTTTTTTGTATGCCTATTTATCAATATTTGAATGTGTAGTATGAATTCTTGAGTCAAGAGTCTTGACACTATATTTAATATTGGTCTTTACGTGTTATTAACCCACAGTGTTTAAACTTAAATGTTTCAAACTTTCATTGTTTATGTCATGATGTTGATTTGTAAATATCAATGCATTTAATATTTTCCTCATGTTGAATTTGAGATCTATTTAATATTTGTTATTTATGTATTTCAAATATTCATTCTTAAATTCTTAGCAATTGGCATTTTTAAGTACCCGTCTTACATTTTTCTAAAATGGCATACTAGTATTCATCCCCATACCCTGTACCAGTATTAGTATTGTTCTCCTTGTAACTATGAGTCTGAATTGATGTAGAGGGAAAGAGTGATGTAAATGTTTGGAACAGACTTCTTGTCAACAAGTATTAGTATTGTTCTCCTTGTAACTATGAGTCTGAATTGATGTAGAGGGAAAGATTGATGTAAATGTTGTGAACAAACTTCTTGTCAAATTGATGTAGGAAGTTGATTTTCAACTTATTGCAGAAGATCATATTGGTTGACATAGTTGGCTTTCAACTTAGATCTCACAAGTTGACGATAAGATTATAAGATCATTCCCTAATTAAAGAAATGGCTAGATTGTTGATCTAACTAAAGGATCCCCCACATCCAATAAAGTGGCTTCCAATGCTCCAAAAATAATGCTTCTCGACTCTTAGCTACTGAGAGGAGATACATTATTTTGTCTTGAAAACCAAGGTTCAAGCTCAACTTGAATTTGAATATTTGTGGGATATGGTTTTTGGAAGAATCACTAGTCTTGCACAAGCTGTAGCTGAGCAGAACTGGTATGATAAGACCAATTAGAAGGCCAAACTAATAATCTTGTTCAATGTTTCTGACGAGGTTCAACTTGACATTGAACAGCCACAACTGCCATAGAGGGTTGAGTTTGTCTCAAGACAGTATACGAGTCCAAAAATCAGAAACAAATTCTTCATTTATAGTGTCAAATACATTGTTTGCAAATGCAAAATGGTGAAAAATTGGAGAACTTTTTCAGAAGAGTTGCAGAGATTAGAACATCACTGTAAGACCATTCCCAAATCAAAAACATGGCTGTATTGCTGATCTAACTAAAGGCACTACAATTATCATTCAAAGCATTCACAACACTCCCTTGTTAAAAGGAGAAGCCCCTTTTAGAACAAGAATATCCCATACATGAAAGTAAAGACTTGAAGGCATTAGCGGGCAAAGTGCAAAGAAATGGCTTTTATGCCATGTTAGGATAAAGCACACATGATAGAGAGTGAGAAAGCACAAAGATAAAAGAACACAAACAACTCTGAAATTCAAATTTAGGTGGATATAAAGAGAATCCAAAATTAATCAATCCAAAGAAAGAATCTCAAAAACCAAACTTTATGGATGTGAATGAGTGATTTAAGGAGCTAATGAGACTTGGAAGTATAAGAAGTTATAATAGAAATGTACTTGTATGAAAAATCTACCTAGGAGAAAACAAAAGTCTGTGAACAACTAAGAAAATGTTAACACAATAGTGTTGTTGAGTGGTTTGACACAAGCACTGTAAGGGATTAAAACCTCCCCTATTCTATTGTGTTATCCATTGGGTATGGATTACCAACATTTGTGAGGACTTGTACACATACTACGAATAAAATCCTAGTCTAAAGAAGGGAGTTAAAAAATAAAACAAAAATATTAAAACAAAGAAATGAATTAGAAACAACTTCGATTTTGAAGACAAAACATGAACTAGATTTATTAACAGCGACGAACTAATGAAAACATTTGCTTAAAACAGTCCATAACAAAAACAATGAAGGTTCAGATTCATTATCACCTTGTATTAAATTAAAATTGATTAGCTTAGTGACCTGAACAACAGAGGCCTAAATAGATAATTTTAGTAACCAAAGAGATTTGATGCACATTGATTCCTCACAAACAACAAACGCTAAAGTCACAAAGTGGTAGAGACACAAATTTATTAAATGCAATTTTTTTAGTTATGGAAACTTAGAAACAACAGAGGGCCAAATCTTATGGTAATAATCAAGAATAACACACAAAATGTTTAGAGGAATGTATTATCTCTTATTCACTACATCGAAACAATAGAGACCCAAGTCAATATGCCACTAAGTGAAGAGATACATAAAGAAATTATCACCAAAGTGGGTCACCATTGTTATTCACAGAGTTTTTAGACAAGGGTTTTAGGGAAAATGAAGATATTCAAAGTATTTTGAATGCAGATTTTTTGGGTATGTGTTTTGGTGAAAGTTGCAGAGGTTTTAAGGTATTTTCATTGCATTTTCTGCTTGTGTTTGCTGGCCATATAAATTTGACAATTGCCCATGTGCCCTAGTTGGGCCGTATCACCTGTTTGTGCATTGGGAAGTGTGGGTTAAAGATTTGTGGTGCTGAAACTTAATGCAAATGATTTGCTAGTCAGGCAACCTATTTGTGACTAATTTCCAAGTGATAAACAACAGATATATTTCTCCTATAGGGCCGTACAGGTACAACAGTCTGTACAAGGTATTATTGAGGCATGGCATGAGGGTTTTTTCTATGTTAGTGCTGAGTTTGGGCTTAATACTCCTCCCAAGGTGGCCCCTAGCCATTGGTTATTGATTGCAGGTGTTATATTGAAGATTGGGTGATTATCAATGAAGATATGAATTTCTGAAACAAATCGCCCTTGTTTTCTAGTGCCAGATTAGTTATTGGGTTGCCTGTAGGTTGTCACCAGCTCTGGAAATTGGTTCCTTCTTGCTTTTATGAGGTTAAATTGAAGTGCTAGGCAAATAGTTGATGATGGTTATTGCTGGGCGGTGCTTTCATGGAATGGTCTAGACATATTAAGGTCTTTCCATGGCTGTCAGGTCTTACAATTTATGACAGCAGACCTGCAACAAATATTGCATTTCATTTCAGACCTGAAAATTGCATCTCTTTGTCAATTAGTGGCTATACAGCAATGCTGAGTTGATATTACGTTGATTTGTGTCTTTGGTGGTGGTCCTTGGTGAGGTTGGAGGGTGCATTGGGGGTGCCATCCTGTCACAGACCTATTTCATGCTCAGAAGTGTATAGCAGACCTGATCACAGTTATAGCAGTCAGTTTACGAGGTACTGGAGGTGTTGTTTCAGGGGTGCAAATTCAGTTTAAATCATTGGTGAGTGTGGGTTGTGAGTTAGAAGAGTGCTGTGTGACACATACTTGCTCCACTGCTTGTAGCAGCCCTTTTTGGGGTCATCATCAGACCTGCAGCAGATAAACTCATCTCTGTTTAAGGTATTTCTTGTTGGGGTTCTGTTGTGACCTTTTCACACATCGCCCCATTGCAAATGGGGACCCCCAGTAGTTTGTTTCTTTTTAAGGTTTTGCCTTCGCGCAACAATTTCATGAGGTCATTGCTTTGAGAGTTTCGAGTCAGAGTTTTGAGTAAACACCCGAGCCAACTAGAGAATTCAAGCTCGAATCAGTGCCTAAATGTCACGGAAGTGCTCAGAAGGTCCGGAAGACGAGGATCACCTATGCTTTGAGTCAATTCTGACACTTCCTATTTTTTAGGGATTTTTTGCTTTTTTTGCTTTTTTTGCTTTTTGGCATTTTTGGACCAATCTGGGATCCCTATTTTTTAGGGATTTTTCTTTTTCTATTTTTAGAAAGTCAACCTTGGTCATGGAGTCAACATTTCCATATTTAGAATCAAAATCAGGCCACCAGATGTGAAAAATCAAGCAAAAATAAAGCAAAAATCAATGAAAAATCAAGAAAAGCATGGAAAAGGCATGCAAAAATCTGGAAAAATCATGAAAATCAGACCTCCAGAATGAGAAAATCAATGAAAAATCAACCACAAAGCATGCAATTCATGGAGAAAATTCGCCAAAGTATGGAGAGATGGCAAGTCCGCCCTGCCATGAAGAAGAAAATGGCTAAGGCATTGGAAAATTCGCCAAGAAATGGCAAAAAGACTAGCAAGTCCGCCCTGCCATGGAAAAGGAAATGGCAAGGAAGCTAGAAAGTCCGCCCTTAGCCTTGATGAGACAATGGAAAGTAATTGGTGAAGTCCGCCCTACCATGGCAAGAAGTTGGCCAAGTCTGCCTCAGCATTGAGGGGAAAATGGAAAAAAAGTTTGCAAGTCCGCCATCAAGTGGAAGCAAAAACATGAAGTCTGCCTAGAGTATGGAAAGGAAGATGTAAAGTCTGCCCACCTCTTTAAACACTTGGAATGACATTGGGAAAGTCCGCCAGGAAGAAAGGATACATAGAAAAATATTAAAAGTTCGATTTTGGCATGGGAAATGTGCCTAGCATAAGTTAAAGTTTGCCATGGCATAAGAGAAAATAAAAATTTGTTGGTAAGATGACTAGAAAGTTTGCCTTGGCTAGAGGATAAAGTGAAATAACTTGGAAAATAAATAATTAGCCATGGGTAAATTAAAGTGGCCAAAATTGAACGGGTTGGAAAAGATTAAAAGTTAATACTTTGGATAATTTATTCCGACACTTAGGAAAATTCGCCACAGATGACTTGGAAGAAAATTCATGGAAGTAAATAAAATTCGCCAAAGAAAAAGAAAATCCATGAATAAATAAAATTTCGCCATGATTTGAAACTTGGGAAAATTGAATTTAATTGGACATTTAATATTTTTCCAAATGAAAAATAAACACTTAGCTAAAAATCGAATTTTTGAGCTCAGAGAAAATCCAAAGATTTTTGCTAAAGTTGGTGCCTGGATAAGCTTGCCATGAAGACTTTTGGAAAAAAAAAAAGAAACTTGCCTTGATGAAGAGAAGAAAACAAATCGAAATCAAGAAAAAAAAGATGAAATTACTAAAACAAATCGAACTCTTCAGCCTTATAATGAGTTTCAGCAACTCATTTTTCACAAGTTCAATTGAAGAGTAGTTAATCTCTCTCAAGATTGCAAGAATATTCAAGGCAAGGTCAATTTTTCTCAGGGGAAGAGTAATTTTTTTATGTTGGAGGGTGTGATTTTTGAGGAAGTAAATTAATTCTTGGCTGAAAGTTGTACTTCTTAGCAAGTTGGCGCACTCCTTCTTGGGTTTTGATTAAATTCTCAGAAGTTGAATTTGGTTCGCAGCCAGAGGATATTCCAGAGGTTTAAAATTTGGTTCTCCAAGTCCTTTATTCTTCTTTCATCTCATTCGGTCATTCTGGCTAAGTTTTGGCAAAATTTTAATCAAGTTCGCCCATTTTCAGCTTGCTTTTTCGCAGAAATTTATCTTTTTAACAAGCTGAAAGTAAAACTTTCGAATGAAGGCCTGAAAATAAACTATGTTTAAAAAGTCTCTGTATTAACGTTAATTCCTTTTATTTACTGCAGGTTAATGACCACATCGGGAGAATCATCAAGAAAAGTGCCGATGAAGTTTGCTGGCAAAGGGTTGCAGCGAGAGTCAAAGATTAATTCTAAATGGAAAAACATTACAGACACCGATCTCAGACATGTGGACTTCATGGAGTTCAAGAAGAGGATGTACAGACACAATGGATTGCCGACACCAATTGCTCGACGGATGGTAAGGAATGGCATCTTCCAGTCAGCCGGATTTCCGCTAGCAGTGGAATGTGTTGAATTGATGGTGGAGTGCGCCATTCATTATGATGCGCAGGAGAGGCAGATTGTTGCATCTGATGGGAGGATATTAGCTCACCTCAGAGAAGTGGCAATTCAGGAAGCATTTGGCATCCTGACACACCATTGAACTGTATATAAGACTAAGGAGGACGTTAGAAAGTTGTATGAGGACTAGGCCGAACTTTGTGCCACAAATATTAACAAGTCATGGTTGGAAAAACCAAGAGCCTCTGCTAAGAAAATGCCCAAGAAGCTGCGTCGGACAGACTTCAAGGAGGACTATGGGGATATTATTTTGTTGTTAAACAGAATAGCCGGCAATCCACAAGGCGCGCTTTTTGAGACATGGATGTACTATTTCATCGATGAAATCACCTTTGGCGTCCGGATGTTCAACTGGTTCCGGATGATTAGTGATAATCTCCACGAGCAGCTGATCAACTTGGAAAAGACAAAATCATTCCACATGAGCTCCTACATCATCTATCTGTTGGCCAGGTCTTATAGATATTCAGGACTGATATGCAAAGGCAAAGTAGGCAATGGTGAGAACGAATTCAAGTCATACGACTGTTACCCACAGCTGCAACTCAGAGAGAAATCTCACTTCAGACGGGCACACAATGCTTTCCTCATGTACATCACCAGAATACTGCAAGGAGGAACTCACTAGAGGTTGAGTCATGAAGCCAAAAGCTTGATTAGTAGATATGGATCCTGGTTTATCTAGTTTCCAAGGTTAATGTATATAAGGATCCAGGGATTCACTGGAAATCCTTACAGGCTCCAATCTATCCTACAAAATCACTTTCCCGTTCTTCATTGGGAACATGTTGGAGTCCTGTCCATCAACACAAGCAGCTGAAAATGCCAAGTTGGAAATTCAATGGGATCCATTCACAACTTATCGGTCCAGGGCCAACTTTGACCCTCATAACCACATCCGGACCGTGGATGGAAAAAGGTATAAACACAGAGTAGACTTGGAGGATTTCTGGGTGAATGCTGTTGACGAGTATGAAGTCCGGAAAAGGTTATGGTCTAGACTGCCGGTGGATTTGATAAGAGCAACTGAACTTTGCCGGGTGCTTGATCAGGTGGAAGATGGAGAATGTGGATTCGATGAGGGCTGGCCTCTTCCTGCAGTGAAGTGGTTAGAGCCCGAGCTTTCAGATTTGACTACGCTAATGAGGCCGGTGGTTAAGTATTCTCAGTGGTGGGTCAACCAACAAACCCAAGAGCTAAGGCGGAAAAGAATGACGCTCACTTATGATTTGCTGAGTGAGACAAAATCATACTCCTCAAATGCAGGCGCATCCCATAGTGCTGAGGTGGTTGAGATTACTGAGAAGAGGAAAGAAGCAGCTGCAAACACAGAGCCTGTGCAAAAAAGACGGAGGGTGGAGCCATCTCATTCTGCTGCATTCAGGAACATTGATGAGCTAGTGGCCACTGCAGACGAATCCTTGGCTGATATGATGATTCCTTCTCCAATTCAGGAGGGTAACAATGAGCCGATCCAGTTAGATGACAACGAGCCCCCATCTCCTACGGGCACAAAAATACTTGGTTCAGAGAATGAAATGGACATCTAGAATGATGAATTCCAAGAGGGAATGATTTCCGCTCTCAGAGGAGTTTTGGATATTCCAAGTGTAGAAAATGTTCAGGAGGAAGATAGCATTGAACAACCTACCATTCCGGACTGGTTGAAGGAAAGAATGAAGATACAGGCGCCGGCTGAGGTCCTAGAGGAAGATGACACTGCAAATTTCTTGGCTAGGTTAGAACAAGTTGCTGTGAAGAAGCCTACCAAGAAATTCTCCATGATTCAGAGGGACGAAGCAGGCAGCTGTTCCATACAGATTGCAGTGCCAACAGTTGACAAAACACAGGATGAAATCACTCCCCATGAGTACACCATTACCACTATAGACCTAGGCCCAACAACAAATGGCCAGGAAGTTGAAGAATTAGATAACTTAGTCTCTACTATCAAGGTGAGACTAGAAAAGGAAGTGGCGAAGAAGAAATAATACAAGAAGGAGGCTGAGCGCCTGAAGGAGTATATTCAGCATCTGACCCAACCACTCAACCAGGGTGATGTAGTAGCTCCTCCTCTTCTCAATTCCTCACAGGAAACAGCCAAGGATGTTGAAGAGGGAATGATCATAGCCAAGGAAGCCAAGGAATGGATGACAGGTAAAGGTATAAAAGCGGCTTCATTCATGGAGAGATTGACACTCGCCTACGGGCAGACTTCCTCATTCCTTTCCAAACTGTTTGTCATGGAAAAAGTTTGGGACAACCTCATTGATATTCAGGAGAGGCTCATTCCATGCCTCAAAGTGCTAAAGGGCGTCCCAAAACAGGAATTGATCGAGGGAAAGATAATTGCAGTAGGCACTGCTTATGACTTCCACCATTGGTATTGGGCATTGACAATACGGAGCGAGGTTTTGGAGAAAGCAAAGGCTGATGGACTCAGAATGGAGGAACAAATCCGAGAAATTCAGAGAAAGATTTACCTTATAGCTGCAGATGTGTTTGATAAAGAGATTGTTCGAGAGAATGACATGCAGCTAGAAAGGCTGAAGAGCAAAGTTCAAGAAATCTTCTTCTCTACCACGGGATCGATTCTGAGGCAAGACTTCACAAAAGTGGCGAACCTCTTATCCATCCGGGATGCCTTCCTGAAGCAAGAACTGAAATGGGAGAGTGCCTTTGACGGATACGCTGAGGACTTGGACGGGCTGGAATTCACGATGAACGTGCTACCACAAGTCACAATGGAAGAAGTCATCCAGATCGTGTCTCGGTTTGTCAAACACACTGTTGCTCAGGAGGATAGGGACGCATTCCCTTGAAAATAGCTCCAGACGCTGCTTCACTCTTTGTTTACTCTTTGATTACTGATGTTATTTGGGAAACCCTAATTAGGGTTGAGTTGTTTTAATCTTGGCCGTTAATGATCTTGGCCTTTCATTTGCTGTTGAAAACTCTATATAAACTCTTAAACTCTCATTTTCATTTGGTGAAGAAAGTGTATGAAATTGTTGCGTTTTGCTACTTTCGATAATAAAAACTCTTATGCATGATTTGCTTTGAATCCCTTTTATTGTCAAGTGGTTTGCAAGGTTGCATAACTTCTTCAACAATAGATTAAAATTAGAATAGAACATTAGATTAGAATTAAGATAGAATTTGCTTTGAATGTTTGTTAAGTGAATGCAAGATTTGATAGTATAGATTTATGGTGAAATATTGCTCATACTTTCTTTGGATGGATGATTTTCATTCAATGCGTAAAGTTAGTCTGAGCTTGTGATTGTGGATGCTTAACTTCAGTCTTATTCAAGACATGAAAATTATAATCACACCCTTTGAAGATTGCACCCACTTTGTGTAGTTGTCCTAGGGAGGCGAAGCAAAGCGTGGTTACCAGTTTCACCCGATCTTTACCGTCTCTTGAATTCCTAGGAGTAGATTAGAACCTCTAAACCCTTATCCTTTTTACACTTTTTTTGAGATCCCAAACTGAAAGTCCCAACAAAAGAAGCACTTAATGATAAATCCGTCTAAGTCCCGAACTTGTGAGGAATTCCTTAACGTAAGTCCCTTTGTGTATTACTAGCATATCACAACGCCCATTGAGCTTATCCACATGTCATGACCTGACGAAAGAAACCTTGGAGTCGCCATATGATCTTCTTGCAATCTTAGCATATGCAACGATTTTGTTCAAGAGAGGATAGAGTGTCTTTGGACATTTTATTTTGTGTGTTCGGTGGATGATAAAATGTACACCAACAGGTTAACATGTTTTTCTACTATATGTGTTGAAGTAACAATTTGGTATGTGTAACATCCTAGAAGCTTATAATAGCAGTGTTTGTGCATTGACAATTCAATATCAAAACTCTATAAAAACAAAATGCCTCTATCTTGTACGTTCATGTTGTTGATTCCATTGGACAAATTTTGAATTTTCTTTTCTAGGGTGGTCATTACAATGGTATCAAAGCTGGTTTTCTTGCCAGCCTGTGCTCTTAATCCTATTGTGCAGCTGTAATTGTCTCTATGAGAGAGGGAATTGAGATATTACACTCGAGAGCAAAAGAAGACAGAGCCATAAACTCCTTTGGAAAATCCTTTTGCAATAGATTAGAGATTACATTTGAGTTCTACTAGTGACAGTGACAGTTTTACACATTCCTCAAACCACTGCCCATTTCAAATCATGGGTGACGGGTAAGGACAAATCTGGTTCAGTTAGTCCCAACACTAGAGTAGAGAGGAAATTTGATGCAATGCTTGAGCTGATGTCCTAGATGTCATCAAAACTCAATCAGAATATGGAACAGGGAGCTCAAAATATTCACAGGGTACTCATATGCAAAATGGTGGAAAAAGTTCTACACATCAGCTAAACACTAACGGACGCACAGTTGCAGCAATATCAGGGTCCGTTCCTAGACCATGTTAGCCTTCTTTTACATGTAGAGAGGAGGGACAAGTTGCTCCAGAGGTTCAACCCCCTTTGGTAGATGAGGTGAGCATTGGTTATGTAGAGTATGCTACACTCTTTGATGAGATTAAGAACCATTTTCTTTGAACTAGTTCTTGAATTAGAGGAAGAAGAAAGGAGGTGGTAGAGCTGAAAACAGAGGACCAACAATTCAAAGAGACTTCCAACATATTGGGTAAGGTGACATTACCACATTTCGATGGGAGTGATAAATGTACTACTAGACCATAGGTACAAAAGTTAGACAATTATTTGGCACTTAGACCCATGTCGGAGGATGAAGCAATCAAGTTTGCCACACTACATTTGGACAGGACAGACCATGAGTGGTGGTACCATGGCTTGGTTACAGGCCACCATTTAATCACTACCTACAATGAGTTTACAAATAAAATCATTGAGAGATTTGACAAAAAAGATCCCGAGTTGCATTTGAGAGAGCTTGCTGTGATGAACCCTGCTAGCTCTCAACTCAAACCCCAGTATTTTCTTAAGTCTTAATGAGTTATTTTAGTTTTTTAGAGAAAAGTTCATAGACAGAAGAGAAGGGGCACAGCATATAAAAGCTCATAAACTGTAAAACAGAGCTATTTTCTACAGTATGGAAATGCAGAAGGCGTTATTTTATTGAAACAATTAGATCACAAGTGATAGACATACTAGAATGTTTCCAGATTATTTATTTAAAACAGTAAGCCAGCTCGCCAGCCAAGAATGGTGAAAACTGGCATATAAGGACGCCTAGCCTCCAGATTTGAGTTCTCCTTCTTCGAAACTGGATACAAGTCTTTGAAAAAGGTAGACGCCAGAGATGGAAGTCAAAAAGCATCCAAAAGGAAGGCATTTCAACAAGTCACTTCACATGCCTCTCTAAATGGGCACATATCCCAATGCAAGTAGTACGGCCAAGAAGAAAGAAAAGTAGTAACCCTGCTGGAGCCACAGATCTGATGAAGAGGACGCCACAAGTGAAGAACCCCCTTTCTTATTGCAATCAAAAGGAAATCTGTATAAAATACTTTGACTGAATCATGTAGAACCTCTGAATGAAGCTCCCAACTACACTGATTCGACTGATCTCTCACAATCTCAAGAGTGCTCAACATCGAAGAGGAATTGTTCTTCAATGGAAGATTGTTCACACCCTGATCACAGGAGAATGCACAAGAAGAAACACAAAGGCAAAGTTGAAATAATCCATAATAGGGTTTCTCATTGCCAAATTGCCTTATATCAAGAAGGCGCGCATTTCCAAGAAGATACGCCCTTTTTGCCATCATTAAAATCTTTTAAAATAATATTAAGTCCTTTTCAATAGTCATGACTTAATATTTGGGCGCCCTTTTATATTTTAAGTGATTAAAATATCAAATCACCTTTTTAGAATAATTTAAGTGATATAAAATGTATAAAGTCAATTTGACTTTATAAATAGGCATTAAGTTAATTAATTAACTCAAATCACTTAAAAATTCATAACTCGCTCAAAACTCCAAATATTCCTGTGCCGTCAGAAGCTGTCGACTCCTGAATTGCTAACGCCTGCCGTGAACCAATCACTGGGCTCTGAAAACAAAAATGATCAACTCTCCAGAAAGTACCACTAACCCTCTAACCAATCCAGCTAGCCCACAAGGGTCCAATAAAGGGCTAACACACTGTTCCCGAGAACTGACTAGAGCGGGGACATCACACTTGCTCAGCTAAATCAATACGGTTCCCTTGACACTTTCAGTTATGGTCTCAAGCATTACAGAGAGGAGACTTGTGGTCCTTTTCAGTGAAGGACGGATGGAGACCATAAGAGGTTGGGTTAAGGCATTTGATCAACCAAGTTTGTAGGAGGCTATGAGGAAGGCTAGGAGTATGGAGCTTGTTGCCCCAAAGAACAAATTCTAGTCAAAGACCTTCCATGAGAAAGATAAGAAGCATGATAATAAGAATCAAATCAGCCCAAAGAATCCTCTGCAAAGGAGGAAGACTTCAGAAAGGAGCTAAGGAAGAAGAATCTTTGTTTTACATGCAAGGAACCATGGGCCCTAGGTCATAAGTGTTTGGAAAAAGGAGAAATCGTTAATTGGAGGTATATTCAGGTGATAGTTCTGAATCAGAAATTTCAGACTAGCAAGCTGAAGCAAAGAAAAGTGAGGAAGAATCAACAATAGAGTTTGAGGAAGAGGAGAGTGGAAGTACCCTTGCTAGGCTCTCAAGTCTTAAAAGAAATGATTCTTTCAGGGTCAAAGGGATGTTGGAAGAGCAGCAAATTGTTGCTCTTATTGGCACAGGTGCTATGCATAATTTCCTTGATGAAGACGTTGTAGCACAAAGGGGGCTCAAAAATAAAAAGTTTGGAGGCTTTAGAGTCATGGTTGCAAATGGACACACTATGTTTTGCATTAGGAAGATTCCACAATTGAGACTCCTATTGAACCACTACGAAGTCGATGATGATTTCTATGTTGTGAATACAAGAGACATCGATGTTGTAGTTGGTATGCAATGGCTTCGTTCACTAGGTGAGATCACTTTGAATTTGAAATCCATTGAGCTAAAATTTCAGGTGGATGAAAGGAAGATTGTGCTAACAGGAATGTCCAAAGAGGGGTCCCATAATGCCATATGCAAGATGATGCACAAAATATCTGATCATGGACAAGAAACAAAGTCCAAGCAAGAAGGTGAAATTAAATTCCAAACTTTTGATAATCCCCTTTTTGATATGGATATAGAGCTAGCATATCCTAACCCTCTTTTTGAGATGCATGCTAAAAGTGTTGGGGAAGAACATTTCTCTTGTGATGGTTTGCTTTCTATGGCGGTTCATGGTGGATTGGACTATTTTGGCATGGGGGTTGAGCTTGTGGATTCACCACAAGGGGAGGAGTATTATGGTGATTTAGTGGATGATGGGGTGGAGAGCCTTTATGTTGAGACTTCAAACATCTCCAAATTCAAACTAGACAAGGTCCATATGATGATTAGAGTAGTGCAGCCTCAACATGGTGGAGCCATTTTGAGAGAGTTCCTATGCCCAGGATCATCTACATGGATTATTGGATACTAATGATGATGGGAGAAGTACTTCGTATACCATGGGGGATTACAGATCAACGAGGAAAAATTAATGCTGCTGTTACCCTTTCATACAGCCACTTTATGACTACATTTGTGTTTTTACAAGTGGATTGGAGGGAGGTTTTGAGCAAAATGTGGAGGTCTACTAAAGTGGTGACTCCTAAAAAGGGGTTTACAGCTAAGGTAATGATCAGAGTTTTCATGTGGGTTGAGGATTTTCAGTGTTGTAGTAGTTGCTCTTCTTTCTATGTGCTGTTTTTTCAAAAAACATACTATAAATTGCTAATTTCAGACTTGGACAGCTGCAAGTTTACACATTTTTAGACCATTTAGCCTTTGGACAAGGTTAGCTTATTGTTTCAGCTGAAGGGAATAACTAATTCAGCTTACTAGGGTCAGTTTTGGATGGCTGTTTAGGCACCAAACAGTGGTCATTTCTTGTTTTCAGTGTGCACTTGTGGTGGAGACAACAAATTACTTTACAGTTACAACTATTATGCTAGAGTATGAAGTTAAAAATGAGGAAGTTAACATTAAATTTCTCAAATTTTCCTCAATGGTGCCATGAAATCTTAATAGTGGAGAGCAATTTTCTAAGGAGTTGACTGAGATTTGTGGAGTTTGGTTGCTTCTTCTTACAGGGACACCAAAGGATGTTACATTTGTAGGCGCACAGTTGTACAATGCTTCAAGCAAAATAAGCTACAAACCTCCTTGGTTGGTTTGGGATTCAAGAATCTCATTGACGATTCAAGATTGATTGGTTGGTTGAGACTGGCAATTGCTTGAGGGCAAGCATTTCTAGGGAGGGAGGATTGTAAAGTCCCCATTTTTACGCAAGATGGTTTTGCGAGCTTTTGAGCAATTTCTAAGTTTTTCTTGTAAGCCTATTGGTGTGCTAGGGAGAACTCCAAGCTTCTTGGAGGATCCAGGTTCATTTTTATTTGGCATTTGTTATTGATGTTGAGCTTAGTTGGTGATTTGGATTGTAGAGGCGCTTTTTGAAGCATTTTCGGGCTCCTAGTGTGTTATCCTATTCTCCTAATTTCTTGGAGAGCATGTCTATTTTTAGAAAGTTCTCGAGTTGACACTAGTTGTAATGTCCCCTTTCTAGCCAGTGGTTCGAGGAGACAGGGTTAGCCTATTACTACAGTTCTCGTAGGCTAACATGATGTTTAGGGGGCCTTTCTGAGGGGATTCAAGACTTGTTATTTGCTACTTACTATTTATAGTAAGTAATATTAGGGTCAGTGACGACACACTTGCAGTTGGTATGGTTACAGGACACTCTCGGGAGATCATTGCTAGTTTGTGGCCAGGAGTTATTGAGTTATTAAGTCACATTTCTTTAATAATATTCTATTATTAAAGTTATTTAGTGATTTAATATTATAAAGTAATACAGTGGCTTTATTAAAAGAAATACCTTTAAGTCACTTTATTATATTTAAGTGAAAAGGGGCGGTTGGAGACAAAAGATTAATTATTAAATTAATAGGCTTATGCAAGTGGCGTGAGATTTCAAGTGAGAAGATATTTATATTTCATTTTTCAAAGAGCAAACCCTAGCCTTGGGCGTGGCTTTTGGAAAAGCATAAGGAGAGAAAAGTTGTTTGTTTTCAATCATCCAAGTTAATCATTCAAACATAGAAACTGAGCACAAGGTTGTAGGTATGGAGTTTTAAGTTGATCTGAGGACGAAACCCCTCGATTAGGACAGGATCTACAAGTGTGAGAGACCGTCTAAGGGTTCTAGCATGGATGGCTTCACACAGAGACCATCAATTTGAGCTTTGATCGATTTATTTAGCATTTACTTCAGCAGTATTGAATAAAACAAAGGACATTTAGCGCTCGTAGGCACGTGGGAGCTTGAGAGCTTGAAATCTTCACACAAGGCGTGATACCATTCTAGATCAGGCTGTACCAGTCTTGATCTCTTGCATTTATCATGGCGTCCAGGTTAGTTAAGCATACAGGGGTCTAAACGACAGATTTAGGGACTTCCATTTGACACTTGCAAGTTGGAGAAACAAGCCGTACAAATCAGCAAAGGATTGGAAGCAAAATGTTTTAGGATTGAGGCTGCAAATTCCCTGTCTTGAGGCGTCTAGCATCATTCACCCCATCAACATCGAAATCTAGTTGAAAAACAAGCAAAAACAAGCATGGCGTCCTTGCATCCAATTGTTGTGATTGCCGTGACTGCCGTATAAAAGCCTAGGTTCCAAACTATTTCATTTTGGCTTATGGGTATTGTCTTATTATGTTCTGTATAAATAAAGACTACTGGGTTTTCATTTAGATACACATTTTCCCTTTAGTTATTGTTTTATATCAATTCTTGAAATTGCCGGCGTTGCCGTGTGGCAGCACAAAAAAGCAAAAAAAATCAGATTTTAACATAAAAGTCAAAATTCAGTTTTGAAACCCTGAGGGGACATCATACTAGTCTACATCCCACTGCCTCAGTTTCATCTTGACATGATCAGAATTGGATTCCGAAGCCTTGGTAATGCTTTCCGCAACTCGGGTGGAGTACTTAAAATATACACTTAAGTTTATAATGTTAAATGTTGAAATATTATTATATTTGCTAAGTGTTATATTTTAGTATTTTGAAATCCAAAGTGAGGTGACCTTGTTAGAATATAGAACTATTAGATATTGAGTTATGTGTAATATATAGGTCAAAATCTAATGTTTTTGGAAGTTCACATTACAGATCTGATCTTCAAAAGAGATGGAGTGAGCTTAAGTTATCATACGGAGTTGGGAATTGTTTAAGGTCACTTTTTTCAGAATAGGGTCTGTTGTTTTTTAATGTCTCTTTGCTTGAATTTGCTTTCAAATCTAAGCAGCTCTGCTTGGTGCTTAAAGTGTCTGTGTTTCCTATTTTAGGAATTTCAAATATTAGTGAACAGAAATACTACTAAATTTATTTAGTCATTTTAACATATTCATTGGTCTTCTTGCATTGTGAGGAGCAAGGTTTTTAGATTGAGCTGTTGGCAGTTGCTATTAGAAAGGCAAAATTATCTTAATGTCCTCGAATTTCCAAAAATAAGTGGAACTTTATAAGAGTACATCCAGTTACAGCTGAGAAGTACTAGGGTAAAAGGACCCTATAAGATATGAAAAGTAGCTAAATAGTATTGTAAAGAGAATAAAATTCCCATCTTTCATTTATGTTGTTTACTTGTAAGCTTTGGGTGGTTCATATATCAGAAGATTTTGAAATGACAGTTGTTTTCAGAGGATGTCATCTGATAGCTAGAATGAAAGTTAGATGATTATATGCAGCAAAGTCTAGCATGTTTATGAGAATGCATAAAACTAATAAAAGCATGAAACCAACATAGTTCCTTGATCTACTTTTGTCACTCGTGGATATTCATATAGTTCATTTCTTTACTACATTTTGTTTGTCTGTAAATATTACTCTGCTATGTTGTGGCTGTGACACCGGCATTTTTACCTTTTCCAGGAAGGGAATAGGAAGTGTTAGTGCTTCTGGAGGTACCGGATTTGCTGGAGGTGGTGGGGGAAGGATTGCCATTGATTGTTATAGCAAGCAGGAGACTGTGAAAATCATGGTGCACGGTCTGCTTTTTGTTCCTTTTAAAGCATGAGTTAGCTTTAATCTAGGCATAAAGTAGTAGCAATTATTATAGATGCACTTATTTTGCCTTGCTTTTCTTTGTCAATCATTAAAAAAACAAAATTGTTTACTTTTGTTTGTTGAATTGAATTATCAAGCTTCTAAAATTGTTTTAAATTCCTTTTTGAACAAGAAATTGTTTATTAACTATATTATTATTTACCACCCAAATAATGTAATTATGTTGCTTTCTGTTTTTCTCTTATCTGTAAGCGATATGTAATGCTACATGGACTCTGTGCCCATTTGACTTGTCTATACAATGAGGAACATGCAACTACATTGGATATCTATACAATCAGTAACATGCAACTACATGGATTTTGTGCTTCTTTTGCTTATCTGTACAATGAGGAACATTCAACTAAATGGATTTTGTTTCCCTATTAGATGTTCTAGTGCTGGAAATCTTTGTACTGCATCAGTGCTGAAAAAGATATTTCATCTCCTAACTTTCCCTTTGCATTTATAGCCAAGCTTTCTAAGGATAACAAATCGAAACAAGAGCTATACATGTATTTGATTATACCTGTTAAGGAAGCATTGAAAGGTAAAAAGTATGACAAGGGTGAATCAGACCAAGAGATGAGTTCTGACATGTGTCTCTCAAATTCTATATAATTCACTTAGGTTTTGGCTGTGATCTGGAGAACTTCTATCTAAGTTGTTTTGTTAGTGTCTTTTATATTGAGTATCAAAAATATTCTCCTTTAGGTGATATCTTATGCCTTTATTCTGCACTTTTGCACTTCTCATATAACTAACTTTTACTTAAGCCCCTTTCCCTTTTATTTTATCAAAAACTATTGCTTCAGCCCTTTTTTAATTTTTCCTGTTAATCAGTTTTCCTTGTTCAAGTTTTCCTTATTTTTCTCATAGGTCATTTTTCACATTAACATATGTACAAACTCTTTACAAGATGAAATTTCTCAATTTTCTTGTATTTTCTTGCATTTGGTGTTTTTTATCTGGATCTTCATTCGTCTGAGCACTTTTTTCGTGACAGTATTCAGAACTGTGCATGATTTATAAACAAGTTAGTAGCATCGATTAACTTCTAAGCCCTTGGTGCAATAAGATTCTTTACCACAACGAGTCACTACAAGCAATTGAAAAAATTGTATGCATTGTGGGTCATTGTCATATATTATTGGCACGCCAAACCTCTGCTCTATTATACAGGAGATAATCTAGAAAATGTAACTAGAAGAACAGCTGTCTTACAGAATACAACTCTAGACCACAATAGCCATTAATTTGACCCAAAATAATGAAACAAAATTTCTGATGTTTGATGACTGTAAACTACTTTTTAGTTGCAGCAATATATAATAAACATAAATGATGAATACTTCAAAAAATATAAGCCTTTGCTTCAGTATCAAACATATTTTAAGCTTCCATGCAAACTGCAGTATATGGTGCAGGCAATACCAAGACCCCTGACAACTTTATCATAAATAAAACAGCTTCATACTTATAAAGAAAAGTGTACATTATATTGTTTTCACCTCAAATTCTTCAGATTTGGCTCCTAAAATTATGCATTCAAACTAAAATTATTGATGGCCTGGGAAGGATTTAGAAAGCAATTAATTTAATGGTATCATTAATTTTTTTAAATGTAAACTATGGTATCCCATGTACCTGCTTGAGGTATTCGACATCAAAATTAAAGTCATGATTGCAAATCAAAGAATCAACTCACATAAACTATATAGTAAAACAGGATGAAGGAACTGCCAAAGTTACCTTAGAGGAAAGTGTCTCTAAGGTATGTAACTAAAATGAAATAGGTGATGAAAGGCATTTCTATGACTTTCCTTATAGTGATATTAGGCACAATCTCTAAGATGTTGCAGCTGTATGTGAAACCTTATCTTAAGATAATCAAACAAAGCTTGGATAACAAGTGGATATGCTTTTAAGATGCCTTTGTGGAATTCTAGCTATCCTATTTGAAAAATGATCAGGCTGTTAGTTTAGAAAGGTGTTCAGGTTTGTCTGCTGACTGAAGCCAACAATACATGTTATTCAGGAACTATGATATGATGAATTTATTATAAAGTAAATCCATTGGCAAAGCTCAGTGTAAGCAACTGATTTGATAAGGAAAATATCAGAAGGTTCTATACGAATTTATATTTTTTGATCTACATGAATTTGTATTTTTTGATTTTTCCGCTTATTTATTTTGTTTCTATATTCTTAAAGAAATACATTATTAATTGGGCACAAATTCTAGTACATTCTTTTGAAAAAAAATGTTTCATCAGGGAAATCCAGTGATTTAGTCATTGCAAAAGGCAGAGCTTAATTTTGAAGTACTTTTAACTTTATCATGTCTCCAAACTTTGTATGTTGACTATTTTGTATATTAGTATAGATTTTCTTTTGAAATTACCTTGTCCTTGATTGTGCCATGCATCAGGAGGAAGCAGTATTGGATGTCCAGGCAATGCAGGTGCTGCGGGGACCAAGTTTGATACAGTCCTTCGGAGTCTAATTGTTAGCAATGACAATAAGTCAACACTTACAGGCACACCTCTGCTGGATTTTCCCACCTACCCTCTCTGGACAAATTTTTATGTTGAAAGTCATGCAAAAGTTGTTGTCCCTTTATACTGGGGTAGGGTCCAGGTTGGTAAAGTATTCTTTGATTTCTGATTATTTTTTTGCAGCATTCTGAGTTTTTTTGAACTGTTTTTTTAACCTGCCATAGAAGTTTTAAATCTTATCTTTTTGGTGCTCTTAGTTTGTAGCTTGTAGTCTTTTCTCTCGTTTAGTATGGAAGCCTATTAAGCTCCCATATTCTGTTTTTGTTTGATGTACTTTTGACTTCCAATGACTTAGTCATTTGTGGACATTCATTTAATTTCGTGTTTCTTTCTTAAATGTTTGAGGTTGTGTTTTCCTTGGCCTTCAGTTTAATCCAATTTTAGTCATGTTTTCCTGATGGAAGAATCCGATAGAATCACCTGAATGTGTGACTTCGAGTATAGCAGTTTAATGATTTCATTTTAACCAGTCTTTCACTCTATTTCTATTTGATAGAAACAACTCTTAAAAATTTAATGGAGTGAAATATGCTCTTCTTGACCGTAGAATGAAACTACAACTATTTAAAAATATTAGCTTGCATTGGACAACCAGAACCATTCAAAAGTAAGAATAATAGTGCATGCCAGAGAGGAGTTAGCTGGTCTATTCTCCTGTAAGTAGACAATAACAAAATGAAATTATTCTTCAAGAGTACACACATTGCCAACCATATGCTAATTGTTCAAGATTATGATTTGCATTGAAGCATTTAGTCATTCAAGATTGTGATTTGCACTGTAAGCCGCAGTTACAACTTTCTTTGGGAGAGTTAGTATAGCCACTTGGATAATTTAATCCGAGTGCCATTTATGAGGGTGGTCTTTTTTGTGACAATTAAGTAGTCATTTCACTTTAGATTTGATTTCTTAAAACTTTAATACATAGAGTGCAAGTAGAAGTACTTTCAAGCACTAGTTGTCTTGGTTGCTTTTTTTTCTTTGGTGTTTAATCTCTCAGTATTCATGGTTCTTGGATTATCCTGGAGAGTTTTATTAAGCAACAAACAGAACTTGAAAATATTAGATGCATGTTTGTGAGCTCATACCAAATGACTTGTTCTTTTTTATGCTAGTGTGAAGGACATCTTGATTGTACTTTAATATAATCACCTCCAAAAGGTGTCCACACTAGAGGGGAGTATCTAATAAAGCAGGTCTATGCGGGTTTTGAAACTTATCCTACACCCTTTTATGAAAATTAAGATAAATACTGGATGGTGGAAAGGAGTAGCTGATCTATCAGCCTGCAGGCAGCCAATTCCTCAATGAAATCAATTTTCAACAATACAGTGGTAACATTCTAATTTGTCTCTGAGGACAACACAAAATGGAACATGTAAGAATGCATCTTTCTTCGAATTTTAAGAGGAAGCTCACTTCTTAAGAGTGAAGGATAATATTCCTTGACATGAAAAATTAAAATAAACCTAGAATTAGCAGGATCTCTTTGAGTGTGCAATACAAACAAACTTTAATTAAAATCGATCTTTTTGTTTTCAAGCTATGACACAAGGCTATTCAACACTTATGCACAAGGCAAGAGGTTTATGATTTTTGCCTAATTTGGAAAACCTTAAAATTAGCAAATGCTCACTCATTCCAGTTCAAAGCAAAAATTAAAAAATGTTACAACACAAAGATGAGATTGGTTTCAACGCACCAACCCAAGATACTATGAATCAAATAAGGAAATTTGCATACAAAGGTGTAATGTCCCCTTCTCAAACCTGATTGTTCCAGTGACCGTTGGCCTTTTCGTTGGGAACCCGAAGGCTAGTCGGAAGGTTAAATTAGGGTTTCCTCATTTTGAGGAGGTCATTGCTCTGAGATGGTTGTTTTAATGGCGGATTCCTTCTGGGTTTTCAGAGGGCTTCGCAGTGGTATGTTCGTCTCACATTCAGAGTACTTTTTGGAATTTACTATTTTTAGTAAATTCTATTTTTGGCAGTCTTCCAGATGAGCTCAGGTTGGTTGACTCCCGGCTTCAGTTGATCAGTTGACTTCATCAGTATGGGCTTCAGGGCATTTTCAGAGAAATGAGTTAAGTCATTTAAATTAAAAGTCACGTTAAAATGATATATTTTAATGTTGACCCTTGGCTTAGACTTAATGACTTAATGTTGTTTTAAAAAGGTGGGTCTTGAGGGGGGGCGCCCTCATTAAGAGATGATTTTAATTTCCTAAGTCCAAAGCAAGATTATGATAGGCGCATATTTCAAGGTTTAATATTTAATTGAAATATCAAATCAAGAGCTTGAAGGCAAAGGTACGCCCATCATTGAAGAGAGGGGATTTTGACCTAAAATCAGATTCTAGGGTTTCGTGAAGTCAAGCGAAGATTATAAAAAGGAGTCTTGTGCATCATTTTGGGTATCTTGGAAAAATACACCGTTATGCTGCCGGATTGACTCTGGATCACTTCGAGGGATGAAGACCTCCTAGCATTGGGCATCTCTTCTCGTTTGTAAGACAACGACTAGTGATGATTGTTAGTCTAGTTGTGAGTTTGCATTTGTATTTGTGCTTAGTATTCAATTTGGTCTTGTTGAGTAAGTTGCATGTTAGTGAGTTTTCTGTACTTGCAGTTTTAGCTACAGCAGATTTGAAGTTTTAATCATATCTCAAAAAATACAAAAAATATCATTGTGGGTATTAGCTTGTTGCATGTGTTAGTCTTAGGCGCCCTTATGCTCCATATTGCATATTTTAATATTGTGAACTGAATTTTTAAAGCCAAGTCGAGTTTCTCAGCTGGGCCGCACCATTTAGGAACATTGGGATTTGTGCATAATTAATATATGGGCTTTAGATCTGATTTCAGTGTCTCATCCTAGGCGTGTGTTCGGTTAAGAGTTAATGCATTTGATTTCAAGCTAATCGGAGGTGACTCGTGGAAGATATGAGCATTTTAGCAAGTCCTTGGACTGCTGTTCTAAACATTTAATGAGCAGATTGTAAAAGAAATCAGAAATCTGTATCTTGATACTTGAGGGCATTTGGTTTGTATTACTATGCAACGTAACGTTGGATTCCAGATGATGTAATGCTGATCCTTTAACTTCATAAGACATTTGCAGGCAAAGGCTCTTTATTTGTAAAGCTGACAGTAGTACTGGCAGTTAATTCATTATTGCTTAAATCAGATTGTGTTCTTATTTCCATTCAAAGTTATTGTAATAGTGAGATCTCCGCCCTATGGTCGCTACTATCCCATTCTGGGTTAGAAAGCACATCCTGGGTGTTGAGAGTTTTCAGCTTTCAGCAATTTCCTTCAAGCAGTAGATTTTGTATTCAGCATTTTCTTTCAAGCAGTAGCTTTTGTAATCACTCCGTCATATGGTCGCCCCTCACTCCGCATTGGATTGGGTAGCACATACTTGACGTCGAGTTCCTTTCTGTACTTAGCGTAGAGGACCCTCTGACCAATGCTCACCATCATCGGTGCCATTCTGGTTAGAGTTTCAGCATAAGCAATTTCATTTAGATCCTCTGACCAATGCTCGCCATCATCGGCGCCATTCAGGTTAGAGTTGCTTTCCTGCACGTTTTGGTTTATCCATCTAACCTTAACGGGTGCACTGCTTTGTAATGTTGTAATCTGCATTTTGAAAAAAGTAAAAAAAATTTGGCTCGGATTATTTCAAAAGGTGCAAAAATCTAATTAATAACTATTGCAATACAAAACCTACAATAACTATCAAGCAATATTCAACTCATAAAATCACAGTATCACAAAATTGCATAAGAAAGTTTTGAACAACAATTTTAGCAACAAGAAGGCATGCCGCATACCAATCATATTGAAAATTTAAGTGCCATTAGTACTTATTTATGTGTTTTTTTACTATATTACACCCAACTTCTGGGATGGGGATGATAGGGAATAGGGGGACACGTTTCTGGGATGGATTTTTTAAGAGGCTATTTATTAGGGGACATCACTTAAAAAATAAGTAAATTTTAAAAATATAGGAAATTTCAAATATTATATGATAACATTGATAAGGCACTCATCATATACAATATAGAACCTTAATACATAAGTTTAGAGCTAAATTGAGATTTTGCATGAGTAGACACAAATTAACAAAATTTCATTACTTTCATCGTCAATGAGCATATATATTAACCCATATTAATAATTGGCATCCGTATATATTAAACTGAACCTATTTACAACTTGGAATAGTCAAATATATATATATATCTGTTGCAGGGTTTATACCCGCAGGCCCCGAACCCGGTTTGGGTATGCACCCGGTCCGGGTTTGTCTGCGGGTACGTGTTGGTACTTGCTGGGTGAACATAGACGTATATGATATCATTGATATGGCTTATTTGAATATTTTTCAACTATCAATTGGCATTTAATATTTATCTTTGGCATTTGGCATTGATCAATGATCAAGTATCATACAATGAAATGATTTAGTTTTACAATTCTGTATGTTTCTCTTATTTTTTTGTATATATAATATATATATATATATATACACACACACACACGCACGTACCCATACATACCCAAACCCCTAAATTTTTTTTTCACGTACCCACGTACCAGGTTCCAATACCCGCACCCGTCCTCGAACCCAAAGCGGTAACTTATATATATATATATAGTCAAATGCTCGTTCATTCATTTAAATGTTTGCACAATTGATACAATAATTTGATTGGATGCTTTCTTTTTGCCTTTGCAATCATCTTATCTGACTTGAGCTAGACTTGGGGCAAATTTACTTCGAAAATACACTAGAACTAGAAAATGTTTTGTCAACTTTATTGGTTTTGAACAAGTGTATTTTAAAAGTAGTACTAAAATTTACTAGTTTTATGGTGCACATGTAATGATTTGATAATCAATGGTCCATTGAAATAGGAGTTCCCTTTATGTTGCTTATAACTCTCTTTGGCCGAAGTAACTAGTCTTGTCATTGAAACCAAGATTTACTTGAATCAAGAATTGTGGTAGGCTGATTGACAATCATTAGTTTCTAAAGAAATTTACACATAAATTGTTGGTGTGGCTTGTGGTTGCCAAATACAAGGAAAACATGTTGAAACTTGATAGAAAAATTCCATTAAATTTGGGCAAAATATTTAGTGCTATAAGTGTCGTTTATATCATGAGCTACTAGTAAGGTGACATTATTGTTTTATCACTAGACTATAGGGTTAAAAAAAGTTAATGACATGTCTTTAATTTTGTGTTTTTATTCTAAATATGTTTTTCTTAGATTGGACTAGCCATCCTAGCGATCGCTAGGATGTCCTTTAATTGTGCCATGGATGATAGGGGACAACAAGATGGCTAGCTATGCCCTAAAAAAGAGATGTCTCGGGGAACTTAGCTAATTTTTTTGCAAATTGGGGATGGTTGGGTGGAGTTTCTGACTTGTCCTTGCATCCTCAAAACATCATGTATAGGGGATGGGGTTTGAGAATGTAGGGGACACATTCCTAGGATATATTTGTTTTTAATAAGCTTTTTTGTATTTCACATTCAAGATGAATAAAATGAAAACTGTTGTTTCTACATAAAAAATAGTTTGCTTCCTATCAAAGTAAGCTCAAAATATACAATTATCCACAAATAAATCAACTAAATTTAGAAATCTTGAAATAGATTTTTGTCAAAAATATAACATATCTATGAATAGCCTTTCTAGAAAGTCCTCCAAAAATAGGATCTTTGAATAGATTTTCTAGAAAATTATCTCAAAATAATTGATCCACAAGAGATGCAATAAAAAATAAAAGGTGATCCGAAAATATAATTAACTAAATATAGCTACTTTAAAACCCCACTTGACATGATAGTGCAATAGTAAAGGTAGTTGCAACCTTTATAGCTTGTACCCTTTTAAATTTGTTAGTGAAACTGTAGTGTTCCACCACTTTGCTGATTTGTTTTCACTGAGTTTTGTAGTTCTGATTTTTGTTTTAGTTTTTATTTCTTCTTTGAGTTTGTTTGCTAATAATGCTAAATAGGTTCCAACAAGCATAAACATACAATGAAAACTTCAAATAAACTAAACTACTAAAACAACCTTGAGTACATTGTTCAATTTAGTGGCCAAATATGATTTCTTCATTACATAATAAAATGCATACAACATATAACTTACATCAGATTTAAAGCTAAATATATCTTATACCAAACTTTAACTTACAGCCATATAACTCTGTGAATAGTAACTTGCTACAGTACCAAACCCCAATGAAGTGCTCACGTCTCTTGGTAACCAAACTTCTCCCACCCAAATCTCGTATGGGAAGCCTCCTTGGACTAGGGTGCCCCTTTTTGGAGAGATAGTAGCCTCTTAAGAGAGGCGTTTCTTTCCTTATTTGCTGCTAAAACCCTCAAGAGAGGGACGGCTGGCTGTAGCTTCACAAATCAGTCCAAAAATGTTTCATAATGCAAGCAGCCCTTAGCAAAACAATGTTGAAGACGATGGCTGCCAACCCCACTCAGAAATCAGCTCAAAAATTTTCCAATCAGCTCTTAAAGTCACCAAATGTGCATTCAAATTCAACCTAGCAACCTTAAGGTGGTGTTTCACACCCTCAAGCAGCTCAAAACGGAAAACCAAGCCCCCTCTAGGCTTACCCACTGCAAGAAATCAGGAAACCCTAGCTTCCCTCTTCCTCCAAAACCCAACTCACAAGTCAAAGAAGCAAAATGATCAATGCATGAAGAGGGTTGAACTTTTTCCTTCTAGTTATATGTTTTTGCATTGAAATTACTATTCATTAAAGTGAGCACTATTCACTTAAGTTATGACATTTTTCACTTTATGAATGAATAGTAACTGAAAAATATAAAGTGACCCCTTCATTTTAAAGACTCATGGTCCCTAGGCCAAAGATGGTGAAATAAAAGGTGAGTATCATAAATTTAAGCACAAGTAGCATGCCAAACACAACAATTCACCTTGCCACCATACTCCGGAGATCAACACTGCAATTTGATGACCAAGTGCCCGTCCAAGTGATCCTCTATCCAGAACCATTAGCCTACGAGGGTTGACATGATAGGCTAATCCATTGATTTTTCGGAAGACTAGCTAGAAGGGGACATTACAAAAACTCTAGACTTGTGATCTATTAGGTGGTGGCACTAAATCCATCCGAAGAATGTGAACATCTAAGATGAAGTTGCTTTCTGTAATCAATGTATCATTCTGGGCCACCTCTCCATCTTGGATATTTCTAGCAATGGTGGACAACTTATCCATATTCTCTACATGCTAAGCCTCTCCACGTGTCCTTTTCCAGTCTTTGAAGTTCAACCTAAGGCTTATGTTCAATCTGAATAGCATTCTCATAAACAAAGGTACAAGAGAGAGATGTCACAAAAAAACATCTTGCTATTAATCTCATCTAATCCTTCCTTCTGGTCTTTCCAATATGGGGACAGCTTCATCAAGAAGCCAAAACTAGAAACTTATATTGTTGTGACCAAGTGAATGTTTGGTCTAATCTAACACTTGCCATTGCACCCGTCTGAATTAATTTCATAGGTTCAAGGGTATGAGGAGGTTAAAGTTTTTCTATGATGCTCTCATAGGTGGAAACTCTAATCATCATGTCATGCTCCAATTTTGAAATCTCATGCCTTATATTTTCGCTTTCGCGAACAAAGCATATAACTATCAATCAGATTTCACCCTCGGTGACAAATTTTATCAATTCACTTATCCACATTTTTTCCATGTTTGACTTCCTGGTCTAATCACTTTTGCTGATCTGTGGACTGCAAAATCTGTGGTACAAAACCTGTGGAACTTGGTATGGGATAGAGGAGATGAGCAATGAATTCTTGTTTTTTTCAGCTTTAGAGCAGCCTTGTTCTCACCATCTTGTGGACTCTCTACTTAAGATTTTTTGATGCTATCCCAAAAATATTTACATCAATTTGTCATGACTGCCAAAATCAGTCTCAACCATTTGGAAATCTGAAGGCTTAACATCCTGCAGTGTTTTTCCTTAAGGTGGAATAGCTGGCTCGCTGATCAAATGACCTTTCTTCTGTGCTCTTCTTCATCTGAGACATTTTCTTCAGCCTCGTAGGTTCTGATTTAGAAAGAATAGAGTTAAGCTCTATAAATAAATACAACACGAAGGATCAAGCTTCCTTTTTTTGGATACTTCGGATCCCATTCATTTCGGTGATTCTCTTTCTTGTTTTCATCTTCTAGGAGCACTAGGAGAAGGAATGTTGATGGTGGGAAAGAAAAAACAAGAGGTTGAAGATTTTGTAGATGTGGTGGAGAAGGAATGGAAAGTGAAATGGAAGAAGTCTTGGGTTTGGATTTTGAGGCAACATTGAAAGCTTATGGGTGAAGGGGACTGAAAAGAATTCGTAGAAGGAGTAGGAGAAGTAGAGATGGGAATAGATGACATCCTTTGAGGCTTTGGATTCGGCTGAAGATGAGGAGATTTTTTATATTTCCTAGCAACAAGCTTGAACTTGGGAATTTTTTGAGCTTCATTTAAAGCACTTGTGACTTTAAGAGTTTTACTTTCATCTTATTTACCCTTTCTTTAGCCAATGAGTTCTGAATTCGGCATGTGTATGAAGAAGAGGAAGGAGGCAAAACTTTAACTTGAGGAGGCCGTGAAAAGTTAGCTGAACTTTGTCTCTTTTTTCTACTTTTTCACCTATACGAGCATTCTACTACTATCCTTTACTAATTTGATCCTTTTAGGGATAGAAGTACTCTCCTTGATAATCTAATTGATTATAGTCAAAGTTTGCTAATCCATATTTGCTGCTACAACCTCAAATTCTGAATTTGAACTATCTTTGGCTATGCTCCTCCAAGTTTTGGGGACGGGGATGGCAGCGGATGACGAGACATGTTTCTGGTATGGGCATACTTTTGGGCCATTTTTTAGGGGATGGCAGGGGATGTTTATTAAAAAATAGGGAAATTTTAAAAAATATAGAGAAATTTCAAATATTCATATCATAACATCGATAAAGCATTCATTATAGATATTGTAGAAGATTAATACATAACATTAGACTTGAACTGAGATTTCATATGAGAATTGACAAACAAATTAAAGAAATTTAAATGCTTTCATTGTCAATGTGCATACATATTATATAAGAATTATAACAAAACGCCCAAAGGCTCCAAGTTTCAACTATAAAATGACAAAAACATAGAAAATATATGGCTCCAAGTTAAATGGGTCTTTTGCATAGGCTTTGGGGACTTTAGAAGGACATTCAAATGGGTTTGAAGTTGCTGGCCCTGCTACACTCCCACTCCCTGAAGAACCCCTAGGGCTGCCATACTTCTATGAGTTCTACTTCTTTAATGCATTTGAACCTCAACCTCCTCACTATCGTTACTAGTACTCTCATTGCTGCTCATGATTATTTTTGGTTAAGAATTGAAAAGAGAGCTGCAAGTTCAAATAAAAGAAAAAATAAACTCACAATGCCCTTCCTATGTGGTAAAAAAATTGAATAAAATTTGAAAAAATGGAAAACAAATTGAAAAAACAAATGTAAAATGAAGAACTTATCTCTAATGGAGTACCTCTTTCACTTGTTGCTCTTCACCTCAAGTTTGCCCATCCTTTTTTTTTAATTTAAAAATGTGTTTTTTTTAACAAAAAATAAAGTGAAATGCTGCTGGGCTATAGGGGATGGCTAGTCGTTCTTGGGATGGCTAGCCGTCCCCTACATTTTTTGGGATGTTTCGAGGACGTCCCCCTTTTTTCCCACTGATTGGGGATGGGCACGGGGGTGTTTTTTTTAACAAAAAAAAAGTGAAATGGTGTGGCTAGTTCTTCTCTGGGCAGTTAGTCCTTCACGGTCTTTTTTGGAACGTTTCTAAGGTGTCCCCAAGTCCCTGAAATGTTTCAGGTACGGGGACGAGGGTACTAAGGTAGGGGATGCGTCCTCGGGGAGCACTGATCTTTGGATACTTCTCAGGAGTGAAAATAACCATTTGTTTTATAATCAAATGACTGTATTCCCTCCTTATTCAAACTCATCATTGCAATTAGCCTATTTTTTTTTTATATATCGAACATGCTGAAGTTTGCCTCCTAACCTTTCAAACAAGAAGCTCCTAGGATCATAACTGATCTTTTCATTGAAAGTCCTAAGATAAAATTTAACTACTTTTCCACCTATGTGCGTAGAATCAATGGCACTTTTTCATTTTCAAATGCCCAACTGAATAGGGAAACCAACTCCTTGCTTGTGCCTTTCCCTCAGCAAAAAGTCAATCTTGAAAATTACCTACAAAACTCTATAAGAACAATATGATTGCTGGGTTGCCTAGGGAGCATGTAGATAAAATAAGTGAATCCAAAAACTCTGATGCAGTTGAAAGTAGGAAACTAAATCAACCAATCTGCCCGTTCTAAATTTTTTTCTTTGTCCTACTCTGAAATCCGGACATGGAGCTGCTCATCCATGTTTTTGATGGAATGCATCAAGAAAGAGTCATTTACCCTATTATAGTGTTTCAAGGATTCAGTATGCTCTAGTTGTGGGAAATGCCTGTAAATACAAGAAGTATTGAATGATCCTTTGCTTGACAATCCCACAAAAGATCTTGTCTTTGCAAAAATATAAACCAATTATGATGAGACATGAAATTCTAAAGTTAGTTCAGACTTTGTCAATTGCCTATGAATGCTTCACAAATAGATTTCCTCTTTACATATTGTGCTCATGGCATAGAACTTCTAGTGAGCTTAAAAATTCTTGCTTCATCTTGCCCCATCACTCAATTGAGCAGAGTGATCATGATTGCAAACTCTTCCTTGAACTCATTTCTCCTTCACAACTTCTGGGCATGTTTCTTGTTATCCTTCAACCATTGTTTGCTGACATGTTTTTGTGGTTAAAGGGTTTTTGTATTCCATACTTCCTCACATTTCTCCAAGTTGATTTGTTACATTTCTTCATAGAGCAGCAAACTAAACATACTTTCAATAGAGTTGCCATCAAGTTCGCAAAGAACCTGACCACTCACTGAGCATGTTTCTCTTTTCTCAGGGTTATAATTTATGGCATAAGCAATGAAACAAAGACACCGTTTTGTGCTTATGACATATGCAAAGATTACTGCTTTGTGCTTACAAATGATGAAAGGTTGCTAGCTTGAGGAAAAGGAATGGGGTGTTTCCCTTTGATACTTGTGAAGAAATTTCAAGAAATTCATTGCTACCACTAAGTTGAATGCTGCAAAACCTTCTCCATTGGTGCTCTTCTTCAAACCCTTGCTTCAACAATGACAAAATATGACAAGGCAAACACTTTTATATGGATAGGAGAGTGCTTCTCTTATTTTGAACTTGCTTCTCCCTTCTCTCTCCTAATGTTTGGTTTCAAATGTGAAACAAATTAGTTTCGTTTCCCTTGGTGTTGGGCAAAGAGGTCTATAAAAACTTGTTGATCTTGCCATGGTAAGTTTGTATTCATTTTCAATGTAGGACAACACTAGCATTCTTTGGCACTATAGTTATGGCCATTTGATTTTTTTGAACTTTAGGTATATTAAGTACTTAGTTGAACCGGTAAGTTCATGGGCTATGTTCCATTTAGGAAAGGTAGGATATCTATGCAAGGTGTTTGGTTGGAAAATAGAAGATAGTCATTTCCAATTTGAAGTGCATGATAGGTCAAAGAGGTTCTTGACTTCAAAAAGGAATAGTTTGAATGGTAAAACCATTCCTCAAATTTGAAGGGGAAGCTCCTTGTAGACAAAAATTAACCTAAAAACCCAAATCTAAACACTATGTACTTGCTAATTACAATTTGTACAAATGTGTTTTCTAGGGTGATTTACATATAGAAAATAAAATTGAAGTTGCATTTGTTGTTTTTTGGACTAAAGTAAAAGGCTGATATGCACTTCCGCTCAAAGAAAGATGTTTTTATGTTTTTTTAACTGAAACTAAAGCCTACATAACTATAGGACACTCACACTTTCTAGCTAAAGCCAGAAATTGAAAAAAATGCAAGACATAAGGATTGAATAGTTTTAAACACAAGGACACAAACACTTATGTAAATTAGAGGAGAAGAATTGTGTATAAGGCTACAAGAAGGAGGCCATGGTGTGATTCATGAAAGGATTTCACCAACTCTCTTATTTTGTTCTCCAAAGGTTCAATATTTCCCTTGTACCCCTCAATCTTACCTACAAGAGTAACAGTGGGCTTAAAATTTTCATGCGGGTTGGCATCATGCCTAGCTCCAATTGACATCAATATCAATTCCCTCATCCTAGGGATCCATGCTTCCATAAGTGGAATAGCTCTTTCTCTGTCATTGTCTAAATTATTTATAGCAGCCACCATGGATGAATAACTATAGTGAATGCTATTCAATCTGTTATTCACACTTCTGTTCAAATGCTCCAATACTGTAGTGACAATCCCCATGTTGCTATTAAAAACCTCCCTATCATGATTATCACTTTTCTCTTTATATTCATTTAGCTGCTTGAGCAACTCTTCCCTGCTGATATCTTCCTCAGCCTGTGGCATATCTGATGTACCAAGCTCCATTATTGAAATAGACACACTTCCCATGTTGTATGGCACAATTGCCCATGAGGAACTCACTTCAGTGGTAAATTTGGGGGATGTAGCTTCTGGTGAAGAAGTAGGGGAATCAACATCAGTCTGCTTATGCTTTCTTGGTTGCAAACTTTGCAACTTATCCTCCAATAAAGCTACCTTTGTCTGCATCTACATATTGTGTTGTTCAAGCTTCCCATATTTAACTAACAAATCATTGTATTCTGTCCTGAGCTTCTCCTTTTCTGCAGTTACAGATTCTACAGTGGTCCTTGTGAATTGTGCAACATGTACTGACATGTTTGCTGCCTCTAGAGCTGATGTTTCTGAAACCCTCTTTATTATTAGGCCTCCACTGTAGTTAGGTGCAGCCTCAACAATGTCAGGCTTCCTTGTACTTAGGGCTAGAGACCAAATAGCTAATGTATCCCATTGCTCACTAAAAGCAGACCCCTGTAATGCAATTGCAGCCTCTTCTTCTGAATTATAGAGGTCTATCACATCTCTTTATTGTATCAAAGGCTATGGCAGAAGCTAAATCCCATTTTGGAAGCAACAAAATACCACTATTTCTTACCAATTCCCGACCCTCTTTTGCAGTCATCTTTTGGAATTTAGCTCTCATTTCATTCAAGACCTTTGTCTGGATGGTGGCATTAGGTAGTTTTGGATGAAGGCTTCTTTCTATAGCCAGGCTATTGACATATCATCTCTTTTAGCTCTGTATGCAAATTCCATAAAAGCCTGAGATTTTACAAATGAGTCATCATCTAAAAACTTTGTACATGCTTCTACTTGTATATCATCTTTGCCATTGAACCCAGTGAGATCAACTTTACTCAATCTCATACCCAAATGCTGTGTCGCCCTCATTACTGGTGCAGTGGGCACTCCTTGCATTTCCTGCTCTGATACCCAAATGTCATCATCAGAGTCTTCATCAGCATAGTCCACTAGACCAGTCACTTCAACCTTTTGCTTTTTCAACGGTGGCTCTTTTGGTGGTGATGCACTAAGTGGTGGAGAATCAATATCCACAATTTCAGGCTCTGTTGGCCTCAAAGGAGATAGTGGTGGTAATTGTGGCACAGGAGAAGGAGGCTTGTGCTCCTCTTGTCGAGAGGGAGTAGGAGCTGCATCATTTTTCTTTGCCTTACTCTTTCTCCTTACAAAGAACTTTATCCTTGGTTCTTCAAAGGCTTGAGATGTAGAATTTTCTTCCATAGTTGGGACTTCTCCCCCACTCTATTCTTCTACAATGGGGGCTTTCCCCTTATCCTTACTTATCACCCCTTTAGTCTCAAGGTGGCCCACTATTGTCTCAAAATGTCTGGATACATGTTCCACCTTTTGCATTACATTTTCAATCTCTGGAAGAACCTTGAAATCAGGTTCTTCTTTCTTTATCTTTCTTTGCATTTTATTGAAGGCAATCCACCTTGCTCTTCTTTTTTCCTGTTCCAAAAGGTTGAACACATTTCTTATCACATCCTCCAGATATTGGAAAATGTGCACAAATTTGTAGCTCTTGTTCCTTTCCTTCAACCAGGCCATATGTATGAGACTTGGTGTCTCTCAACCCCGACTACTGATGGCGAATGCAAATTTTTGTTTGTGTTTTGATATTTTGTGGTTTTTTGCAGTATAAAGAAATGGTGCGATTTTTGAAAGAAAATGCTTGAAAAATAAATAAAATGCCAGAAGACAAAATATAGAGGAATATAGCTTCTGTTCTAAAGGTGAGTGATTTATTGATCTTTCTGAAAGCTTACAAATGCGAAATCGAGACATACAAGTAAAAAGGTAATAATAAATATTTGAAAACCTGACTTATTGCAGCCGCCTGAAATGATGACAAAATGGTACGGCCAACATAAAGTAAATGATCTCCCTCTATGAAATTGACGCAGGACCTCTAGAAGATCAAGGCGCCACCACTGAAGACAGGATCCAGCAAAAAGGCAAGGTGTTTTTTGCTTGAAGAGAAGGTACGGCCTTGCAGCTGAATGGTACGGCCCAACAACAACAATAAATGCAGCCGTACAACCTTGGAATGTGTGCCAGATGACAAATGAATAACGGTCACTGAATGGAAATCCCTTCTGAAGAAGAATCGATCCAAACCCTAATTTGAAACTCACCAATATGCTCTATTGTGACTTTTGAATAAAGCCCCTTTGATGGACAAGCTTCAACTGATATTTCACAGCCTCAGTATGTCTGATTCTGAAGAGTTGACGTTCTCCAAAACCTGATTGCAGAAACCCTTGTTTCTCCAACTCCAAAATGTTCTCAGAGAGAAAAGACAAAATTCGAATAATCATATCATAATGAGTTCTATTCTGTCTCTGAGAAAATATATAATCTCTCTCAAAAGTTCGACCCTTCCAAAAAGCAGTTTAATTGGCATTTAATAATAATAATTTCGCCCTTTTCTGACTTAGGCAAATTAATCAAATAATGGCTTTCACTTTAATGAGTAATAAATACTCATTTAAATAAATAATTCGCTCCCTTCATTATAAAGTCATTAAATACTTTATAATAAGCCATTTAATTAATTAATAACTTTAATATTTCACTTAAAGTGACTTTATAATATAAAGTCATAATAATAATCATTTAATTATTATTAAATGCTCCCTTATTCTCCGTTTGCTCAACAAACTGTCAAACTGGGTCGAAGTTGAGATAACCAACCGAGCCAGGTGCCCTGCCAGAAATAGTAACCCTTGTCTGCCTGACTTACTATAAATAGTAAGTGCCTGAATATCGCTCTGTGAGTCTCTGCCAAGGCCCAAACCTGAATCAACTGATGGAGTAAAGTCCCAAAACTCAGGATAACTGCCAAAAGCAACCCTCTAATCACATCTGTCAGCCTACAAGGGTCAAAATGATAGGCTCACTCCTCAACAAACAATGTCAGCTAAAACGGGGACATTACATCATAAAACCTTCAGGATCATATGTGATCCTCTCAACTGATCTATGCATGTGGTAGGTCTTGAGTATATCAAGTATTTTATTCCAACCTCCTTTTGTCATCACAAAATCAGAAAAACATGTATACAAAGGAAAGAATGTTCCTTTTCCTTGATCCAACAGATGTTCATTTTCCACACTTCCCAATTGCCATATCACCTCAAGGAAACCAATTCTCTCTGGCACATACCTTGGTGGCAAGTGAGGTGCAACCATGGAACGATACACTCTTAAAACAATGTAATTAGGATGCAGGATAACATCTCCCCAATTGTGATCAACTCCCAACTCAAGCCTTCTTTCCTTGGGTCTTAAGAAGTCAAGTGGGGCTATGGAAATTCTAGGTATACTCACTACCAACACTCTCATTAATTCTAAAGCAAACAAGTTTTGAAAGTCACATAATCATACGTCCTATCATCCTTGTCTAAAATAGTAGTCTAGCATTGCACGGGCAAATCCATGTTACCCTCTTTCCTATCCAAAGTCAATTTATGCCCGAAGTAAGGTGCACCTTTGAATAGAAACATATGCATCAACAATGAGTACCAGCCAAACCTTACTCCATTTGCATCTTTCTTCAACCTTGTCAAGCCTCATGCATCTTTTCTGCAAGAAACCCTGCATAGTCATACACTGTGCAATATTGGGGGTGTTGAATATGGGCTGCCATATACATCCATGCCATTGGCATTCTCGTGACATGATCATAACCAGTTATTTGGCAAATAGAGTAAAAGATTTTTTGGAAGTAAGAAATAAAATAATCAACAAGGAAAGGCTCCTTATCATATTTCCCAATTGTAATCCTTCGGCCTGCAATTTCTGCTAGATATCTTGGTAGAATGTGGACTCTGAATGCAATCTTAGTCTTATCATATTCCTCCTTGAGAGTGTTTTCATTAATCTTAGGCATTTCATCACTCCATCTAGTGAGTTTGAAAACAAGAGCAAATTCCTCCTTGGTAATTTTGACCATTTCCTTCCCATCATATGTTCTTATAGTTCTTGTAACTGGGTCATAATTGGTGGCCACTGCTTTGCGCAAATCAATGTCCATGTAGACATTGGGCACAATCAACTTCCCCAGGTCACAATTCCAAGGGTTACCTACTGGAATACCCATGTTTCTATTCTTGAACCAACTATAGAACAATTCCCACCCAATATAAGGTAATTTGGCGTCCTTAATAAAATTGTTCTTGTCAATCAAACCCTCTACTACTTGCGGACCTCAGAGAAGCAACTGACCCTTAGGTTTTTCACTGGTCGAGGGTGGTAATTGGTCAGTAAGGTCTTTATTCAAAGGTCTTTTGGGAGCAGAAGCCTCCCCTTTAGATGAATACACTTTTGATTGTGCTTTAGGAGCCATGACACAAAAGGTATTACAAGGTAGGGTTTCTGGTTTCTTGAACACGACTTACAACTCAGATAAGGTTTTGACACTAATTATGACAATGCAGGACCAACCAATTATCCTTTATGAACGTCACACCTTAAAATGCAAAATCAAGAGAAAACCCTAACAGACTCAAAGGTTTGAGAAACCACAACTCTATCAATAATTATGAGGGGAAGTCAATAATTCACTTACTGGTTCTTTCACAGGTTGATAACCCTAGCCTCGACGCCAGACAAGCTTGAAAACCGCAACACGAGCTCTCCAAGCGTGTAGAATATCCTTTATAATGTTTCAATTGTGCTTTCAAGACAGGTTTTAATAGCTGCGCAACCTTCTGCTTCGGTAGCTCGACGTCCTTTTCGTTATTAAGGCTCGCTCGCGCGAACCAGAACGGTTCACTTGCCCTCAAACCGAGTTTTGAATGCCAGCCATTGATCACGCGGGCGTGTTAACTGATGGACGATCCAAATCTAGTCAGCTTGATTTGAAAATCTTGACTATACATAGCCGCAATACTTATCAAATGACATAAAGCCACATGGAACCACTTGCTGGTGATTTGCGGGCTCCACCATTCCTTTATTGTTGTAGCTAGAATCCATGTGTCTTCTTCCCCTCACCCCCGTAAGTCTTAACTTGTGTGCAACTTTCATCAACGGGGAGATGAGGAAGGGCTGAGATTAAGTCCCACGGCCTCTTCATACTCACATCTTAATCCAAGACCAATCGCATGCAGACTTATTCTTCTTATACCATCAACAACCTAGATTAAAAGATTTCAAACATGTGCATTATCTCTTCCTTTAGTAGCGCAGACTTTATTCTCTATGCCTCGTGTCGAAATATTTGATTAATATTTGCCATTGCTCCAATGCTTCCACGTCCTTCAAGTTATTCCATATGGCAATCGCTCGCCACCTCGTTAGGAATCAGTCAGTAAAGGTAGGGCTTGCACGGGAAAGCGAGGAGTGGTCAGGATTAACCCACATCACCTGTTATTGACCGTTGATTCACTTTAAATCTCTGCCTTCTGATTGCTTGGAAATACTGGGCCCATAGTTAGACTCGCCATGCAGCAGTCGCCCACCAGCTCGTTTGAATATTTTAATGAAGAATTGACAGGAGTGGTCGCGTGGGGAACGGTCAAAACACGGCCACGTTACTCAACACCAGCTGTCAATCTTCTTTTAGTATTGCCAGCCATCCTCAATACAGACATCGGTCTGACCAATACATAGGCTACGTGGCTTATGCTCGCTAGCTCGTGAGGATAAATAGTAAGCAATGAAATTGAACGGGCGTGTGGGGAACGACCAAGATCTGCTTGTAACAATCGAATGGTCATCAAAGATCTTCGTATCTACACATGTCGAAACTGTTAGTCTTAAAAGAGGGACCCGACTAGGTCGACGAGACCATAACCCATAAAATTAAAAATCTAAGGCTCGAACGATTTTAGCAGGAAATATTTTGCCCGATTTTGGAAGAATTAAAACAATGGGCTAACATATAACAACCGATAAGGCTAGATCACAGGGCCGGTCACTTTATGTATTTTGATGGCATAAGTCATAACTTAAAAGATGTGATGAGCCTAATTGGCTCCAACTCAACTTCTGACTTTCATTGACTTGTTTTTGTGTTTTATTGATTGTTTAAAGAAGAATTGTAGATAGAAGTAGAAGGTGCGCCAAGCATAAATGGAGATAAAACTAAAATTTAAGCTAGATTTGAGAAACTGCTTATGAATTATTTAATAAACAACTGCTACAAATAGATCATGAACAACAAACATACCCAAGTACCTCCAGGTTATTTAAATAAAGAATTTTTGCACTTGCCAGGCAAGAATGACTGAAACTGAGTAAATGCAATGCCTGGAGCCTAGATCTACTTTCTCCCACTCTGAAACTGGAGAAAATGTGTTGAAAGAGGTAGGCACTAGAAATGAAGTCAAGAAATGAACCAAAAGCAAGGCGTTTTGGCTTCCTTCTTCACAAGCCCTTTCCAGGAGACACGCCACCCAATGCAAATGGTACGGTCTTTGTAGGTGATGAATATCCTTTATTGAAAGCAAATAAACTATTGGAGATGGCGTCCAAGATGTGAAGCCCTCTCCCTTATTACAAACTGGAAAATACTGAATAAAACTCTGATGTAGCACAGATGAACTTCTGTATGAAGCTCCCTCAGTAGCAACCATTCAACTGATCTCTCACAGTCTCACAATCACTGATTCAATGAAGAATTGTTGCTCACCAATGAAGATATCTTGAAACCCTTGCCCTCAGACAAAAATCACAGAGAAGTTTTGAAGCAAAGTCAAATAATCACATAATGAGGTCAATTTGCTTCTTTTGCCTTATAACCTCAAAAAGGCACGACTTTCAAGAAGTAATACCACTTTTGCATTAAATACATTTAAAATGTATTTAAATCATTTCAATAGTTGCCTTTTAAATACTTGAGCGCAGTTTTTGACTTAAGTGATTTATTTTTTCACTTTATAGTCTTAAGTCATCAATTTAATATATTTAAGTGGCTTTTAAAATCTTTTATAAAGTCAATTTGACTTTATAATATACCAATAAGTTAAATAATTAACTTAACCACGTAAATATTCATAACTCCCTCCAAACTCAGTATTTTTCCGCGCCATCAGAAGTTGGCGAACACTGAGCTACAGATGCCTGCATTGAAACCAATACTGAAGTGAAGGAGTGGGAATGACAAATACCCACCAAAATGGTCACTGATCCCCTAACTAGATCCTGTCAGCCTACAGGGGTCCAAGAAATAGGCTAACTCAACTGCTCCTGAAACTGACTAGAATGGGGACATTACAAAAGACTTGGAACCGGCAACAAGGAGTCAACAGAGAATTAGAACCTTGGTAAGGAAATAAACTCAAGGGTTTTTCAAGTAGGGTCTCAGATAAACTATAAACCCTTAAACAGTGATAGCAGCCAAAACCTTAAGCTCTCAGATACAAACCTAACCCAAAGTTTAACAAGATTTTGAGATGAAACATGAAAATTTTGGGAGTTCCATCACTCAGTAGATTTTGAAAATTTTAAAACATGCTTGTCTTTGTCATAGCATGCTTCCATTCATGTTCTTGTAGATTCTGTTCACATTTTAATTTGTCTTTTTTAGGACAACTCAACCTGAAATAGTGTGAGAAAATCCTCTCTTCAAATTTGTGGGGGAAGCTCCTTGATATGCACTTTGTACAAATTATCCCTTGAATTTTTTTATAAAAGTAAATTAACTTGAAAAGCAAATTTGACCCATTTTTTGATCTTGGATGTTGGAGCACAAAACTTGCAAAATTCTTATCTCATCAAAAGGTTTTTTGTGTATGCAGCTAAACTATAACATGTATTTTTGTGTATGCAGCTAAACTATAACATGGATTAAAATAAAATGCTTTCTATTGATTATAATGGAGATCAATGGATTCACATCAACAATTGAATAGATTTGAAAGAGGAAAACATGAATAACAACAATGCATGAAGCATGAGAAGAAGCAATAACTTAGAAGCATACAAAGCTACTTTGAAGGATAGAAGACAAATGTTATGCAAAGTTAAATAGAAATCTTCTTTATTACTAACTTGTCAAATTCTCACAACTACAACACAATGATCTTACTTCTTAGATTGGATGAAAACTTTTGCATCATAAGTCTTGCATAAAATTTCATTACAATCTATATGCTCAAGGCACTTATTTAGAAGGTTTTTAGGAGAAGTTTCAAAGGAAAAATATTGATAAAATATTCAATAAAGCCTTTCAAATCAATCCTAATCCCTATCCATTACAAAGAGGAAATAGAACACTCAAAGTGACTTTATCCCTTCTTTTAATTTTGCTTTTTTCTCAAGATAGTTTGCGTATGACAAAGGATGGTCATGTATTGATGCTTTTTCTTTAAAAAACACTCATGATAGGTGTTGAAATGAAATTTAGGCAACTTAACCTCTTAGTCAGAATTTTTAGATGATAATACCAGGTGAAAACTGCAATCTCATAATGTTTTAAATTTGCATTTGAGTAGGGTGTGGTTTCTTGAAGTGATTGCCAGTTGTGTCACGACCTTTAATTGGCATTACTAGGCATGAAGCGTGCCATCTTCTTTAATGTCTTTAAACTGAAATAGCTGGTCATGATTCTCTTATCATTTCACCACTTAAGTTGCCTTTTCTTAATGGCAATGCCATATAAAACATGCAGCTTGTTATTCTTGTTTTCCACTTTCCATACTAGGCGTGATTTCCTCTTGGCTATGCCATCTCCAAATAGTGCTGAGGTCATTTTGGAGTTTTGTCAAGACATTGCCACCTTGATTGGGGTTTTAGATTGTCATCATCACCAATAAACTATGACTTTCACTAAGTTTTATGTAATTCCTCCTCACGTTTTCCTTATCTCTATGCCATTTCTTTATTGTCATTGGAAAAGCACAATTTTACCTTGGTATGACTTTGGACCGAGTTTGTGGCTTTAGGTGCCTTTCCCTTGTGTGCTCTTCTTAGACTCATCCTTGCGTTGCTTGAATGGAGTGTTGAAGGGACTAGGCCATCACTTGACAACTTGGCGAATTTGATATGACTAAAACTTGGTTGATATGGTGAGAAAGACATGATTTATTGACTACAAACTTGATTAACAACAAAGCTTCATTGGGGTACCAAAAATTTCACCTTGAAACATCTGTTTTTTTTTAAAATTCAACTTGATGTACTTGAAATGTGTTTGCAAACTGTTGCTTTCAAAAATCTGCATTTTGCCTTTGTGAAAAACATGTAATCCTTCACTTCACAATGGGCTGCAATTTTGACTAGATTCCATATAATCCTTCATATAAATGCCATGCAACTGAATGCCGATCTCTCTCTACCTTAGTGACTCAACAATATCTTCATCATGTGAATTCTCTTCTTTGCCATGATAGTTGCCTTTGAAAGCTGTATTTGCTGATTGTGCAACAATACAAATGAAAGAAGATAAAACAACATAGATGACCACAACCAAGCTTGCATCATGACTCTAGTTTTGTTGAAAAAACAAGGATTTAACTTGAGATTTGGCATTATACAATCTTTTTCATATGCGTACAACAAAAATGATTTTCAAAGAAGCATGTTCTGAATTAAAATGAAAGATAAGACATCTCCATGCCTTTGGTTCTATTGTTTATGTTTTGGTTCTACTTCTGGATGATAAAACAATCAAAGTGGATGCTAAGAGTAGGAAATACTTGTTTGTTGGTTATAGGGCAGTCAAAAGCTTATTATAGAGTCATTGATGTTACTACTAAAAAGTTAATAGGAAGCAGGGATCTTCAAATAGAGGAAACTGAGCTGTTATTTTCTAGTTCTTCTTCAAATAGACTTGAATGTTCTTACTAGCATGCAATATCCAATGGTATCCCTAGTACTAATTCTGGTGTCAAACATAATATATTACTGTTTATTAATAGAATAAATAACTTACACAATGTAAGTAGACATAATGTGAATGTTTAATAATATAGTAAACTTACATAGTTTTAGTAGAGATAATGTGAATTGTAACAGCGGGTACCTAACATGCATCAAGTACCTTTATACCAATTTACACACAAGAACATTATTGCACAATATCACCCTCATAATGACCAAAAGAGTACTTCAACAGTTGCAAGCATAAAATGAAAATTTTAATTTCATAATGAGGTAACACTTACTACTGCATCTGCATATGAACATTCTATCATAGCAGCCATGACATTTATAGTATTAGGGCATGATATCGTAAATTGTATAACTCAAATAGGAATATTTTACTTCTTAACCAGTAACACATTGAAATTAAATTCCAAACTTAAATAAGCAATTAAGTCAAACCTCTTCTCTCCTTCCTCCTTAATCTGAAGCAACCGAGGGTAGAGAGAAAGAGAGCATCACCGGGGCGATTTCCGCCCTGCCACGAAGCCATAGGCTTCCCCATGCTACCCCATGAAGGGAGCCTGACCCATTACAAAGAGTCTAGCAATCTGTGGCCAACATGTGTGAAATTTGTGAAGCTATGGAATAACTAAACACATGCCACCTATTAATGCTCCATGCAAAAATATCTAGGCATATGTCCCTTACCCATAAAGTGACTCAAGTTAATTCAAACATTTCTTTCTTATTTGAATTAAAGCTTTGGCCAAAGAATTTATCTATTATTGATTCCTCGGGTCTATCCCGGTAGTCACATAGCACCTTTACGCATGTTATAGTTTCAGTACTTTTGGTATCCTTTTTAAGAAAACTGAAAGTTGGTGGAAGAGTTTATCATTAGAGCTTAAGTGTTTCAATAAGGTAGTTCAAATGTATGTATTCCATCTCTATTTGCTGCTGAAGTGTTGGGAATGTTGTCATTGATGTCAAAGTTGAAAAGACAAAGTTGTCATTGATGGAAAAATCGTGTCAAGAAGGGTTTCAGCATATCATCATTAATGTATGGATGAGCTTGTTAAAAGAGTCTTCACGATGTAATGAAAGTGTGAAACAGCCAAAAGATAGTGTCAACCAACAAGGAAAGAGATGCCAAATCAGTAAGGTGATAGAGAATGTATTGAAGATGTAATGAACAAAATACTTTCATAAGATGTGCAAAGTAATTAACTTGAAACCACGCATATAAAAGGTGTAGTGACTTGTTTTAGAGAACATAAATAAAAGGTGCAGTAATTAAGCTAAATAAGAGGTTAGTAATGTATACTAAACAACAACAATGATTGGAGGCAGCAATATTAACAAAACTTATGGTATGGCAGCGATTAACAATCATTCTGTTGTGCTCATATTAAATACAGTGTTTTATATAGCAGTGATTTCATTGGCAGACAGTGATTATGTTTAAAGGCATTGAGTATACTAATGTCAGCAATGCAGTATGAGCAGCGATTATACTTTCGAGAGTAACGATGAAAGTATTAAAAGATAAATAATCTATAAATGGAGCAGTGATTAAAAGTATTAGAAGAAAAGCAGCAAAAGACAAAAGACAGAGAAGACAAAAAAAAAAAAAAGAATTAAGTCAAAGTTGAATAAGACAAAAAATAAATAAGACCAGATTTTTCTTATATAAAGGCAGCGATCTGTTTTTATTTTCCATAAGGCAGCGATTAAAATGAATTAGAATCAGTTTAAGGAAGAGACAAAAATCAGAAAAGACAAAACAAGAAAAAGATATATTAATAAATAGCAGTAATGAATGATTATACAAGCAACGATTTTCAAAGGTAACAAGTCATTATGAGATGGCAGCGATCATTTTTATGAAGAGAGTTAATGATAAGAGAGGTGCACTTCATTATAATAAAGTAGTTATATTTATTAAAGGCTGCAATTAAGCTTTTAAAGGCAGCAAGGAGTGTTAACAAAAAGATATGTATGTTGAATGCCTCCCTTAATAGAATCGTACCCTTCAGCAAGAAACAATAGTTCAGGAAGCAAGGAAGAATTGATTAAGATTTAAGTAATGTTCAATAAATAAACATTAATCATTATTAAAGGCAGCAAACACATGAAGAGGTGTGACTCTATAGTGAATAAGATATAAAAGCAAGTTTGCAAATGTGGAAAAGGTGTAGTGTTGTGGAATAAAAAGAAATAAATCAATACACCTGAAGAATATTATACAGATTTAATAAAGGTTGATATGCTGATTTAAAACAGGAGTTAAGTGAATGATGCAATATCATTTATGGTCAGATAGTTGAAGATTTGTTGAGCAGATCTAAATCAGATTTGAGAGCAAATCAAAAGCAGAGATCTATGAGCAAAGTTTGTAGCAAATCTTCAAGCAAGTGTGAAAACTGATTTATAGCAGAATTAAAAGGATTTGCTACAGCATACTTATGAGCAGCATATGGATTATTTGTGTGCATGAAGGGCAGAATTAAGAAGAGGTTACAACAAATATATATATCAAATTTATGAGCAGATTTATGAGACTCTTTTTGTGAAGACTTTGGAACAAACTTATGCATAATTTGTGAAAGAGTATTGTGAAGACTTCAACAAGGGATATATATACAGATTTAAGAAGGAAGATATATGAGAATAATTGCATCGAATTTGTGAGGAAGATATTATCAACAAGGATATCTTTATGAAGGCAAATTCGAATGAGTAAGTAATAGAGAAGAGCAGAAATAATAAGGAAGAGTTTGTGTGAGCTTTAAAGGAGCATTATACGTCTCAAAGGAGGAGTTAGTTTGAGGAGAAAGTGCAGATTAGTTGTGAAGAAGTCCATTCATACAAATATTATTTTCAGTTCATTATAGAGGTTGGTGCCTTGAGCTAGTCAAGGTTGGTGCCTTGCAAAGGGAGTTGGTGCTTCTTGTAGGTTGGTGCTTACAAAGATCCATGGTGGTTGGTGCCTGCTTCTTAGTAGGTTGGTGCCTACAAATTCAAAGGTGAGAGTTGGTGCTTCCAGTGGGTTGGTGCTCACAACTTGAATGAGGGGTTGGTGCCTCTAGAATTTGTAAAAAGAAGTTTAATAAAAGCAATATTTTTGCCGTGGTTTTCTCCCATAAGGGTTTCCACGTAAATATTGTGTGTTATTGTGTTTTTCTCATGCGCATGATTATTGATGTTGAGTAAATAATGACATAATGATTGATAAAGTTTTAATTTGGTAAAAGTTGCGTTATATTGATTCACCCCGTGCTCCCCTCCCCTCTTCCCCCCCCTCTCAGTATAACTATGTGCTCATCATGAAGATTAACAACTTCTGTATTAACTATTTCCCATACAGCTGTTCCAATTTTGTACACTTTGCTAATCATATAAATTCCATAAGATAATAGTTGCCAGATTTCAGACCAAGTGAACTTCTTGACACTGATATGGATCCACTGATTTTCAGTTTTATACGGGTAAATTCAATTTTGTTTTCTTTTTAGCTTTGAGACAGAAATTCACAATGTTTAGCTGGTGATGGATCGAATGCTAGCACTGTATAATGTTACAGTAGTCATGAGAAAGCTCATAGCTTTACCAGACTTCTCATGGCTGTTGTAGAGCATACAACACTCCCATTCATCCTCTATCCAGTATTCTTAACATTCAATAATAAATCCTTGTATTCCAAGAATAATTTCTGAGCTGTTCATGAACAGGTATGCCATTATTGCTAGAATGATTTAACAACAATTTTATAAACCTGCCCTGACTATTGCTTGATACAATTTCTTTGCCATAGAACCAAGTCCAGTCAACAAGAAAAATAAATTACTTAGCTGTAATCACAACCTGATGGACAAGTTTATTTTCAACAACATAGTAAGGTACAAAAGTAATTTGAGAGCAACAACTTGGAAAGTCTGGAAGTACAGATTATACCATCTACATCCAATTACACCAGTTCCCTTTCTAACAGCCCTTCCCATTAGGAAAAGATCTTACTCAAACATTGCTAAAGGTGAAACCATGCTTACATACCTGTAAGCTAAGTAGATATGCAGTGTTTCCACACACAGCCCCTCCCTTGTCTGCTGTCCTTTCTCACCAAAACAGAATGAATAATAATCCTCCTCTACTTTGTTTTATTACCTCTCATACTGCCTTTCATGCTACGTGGAGATAGGGGCAGTTTTTCATGTGCAAGGTATTACTTTATTTGTTTTAAAACCCTTTACCTCTGTTGACAGCTGGCTGCAACTGTATGTGCTGTCCTCTTCTTTTTGTTTTTACTTTATTTCTTTTGGGAAAGATGTGGGGCTGGCGTACCTTATTAAGGTACTGTTTTTTTTTTTTTAAAGGTTTGGGTCCCACCACTATTTCTTTTATCATACCTTTTTAATTAAAAGGGAATGAATATTTTGAACTAGTACATTTTATTTCGATTATATATATTTTTTCCTTTCTTTTTTTTAATATATATATATATATATTCTATTTACTTATTCACATAAATATGAATATAAAATTATTAATGATTAATAATTTTAATTTATGATTGAGTTACTAATTAAATAATTAAGATATTTCAATTAACCCTTCCTAATGCAATATGCAACCTGGGAATAGCACTATGTGCTCGTGTGTGCTACTCTCACACATAGTGCCCTCGGATGGCTAGACTCCCCTTCCTGATGATACTCTCTTTGGCGAGAGTGTGTGACTGCCCTGTGACACTCCAAAATCAGGAATAACATTAATCCATTACAATAATGAGATCTAAGCTTAACAATTTATCCATAATATTAACATTTCCATATAAAACTCAATCATATAGCTACATACGAAATTATAGAAACACACTCAAAACACCACAATTAACCTCATTCATTGTATCCTTAAAATGAATACCTTTAACAACTAACTAAAAAAACGGTTTTTATATACTGATGAGACAACATACTGTTAGTTTTTATGATCAGATTTAAAGCTCAGAAATTAATTCAAAATCAGACACAATAACACATCATATACCCTGGGAAAACCCTCCTCTTGAGGGAGAAAAACCCAGCAACAATATATCACTTATATATTGAATGATAAACAAAAGTCTCCTTTACAATGAGGCCTATAAATAGACCAAGAATGGCACCACACTCTGATGCACACACAGAACTAATATAAAGCTTCTTGCTGATAACAAACTCAGCCTCCTTCAATGCTATGATCTGGCTTCTTCAGTATATCGATCTGCCCTTGAAGTAAATCGCACTTGGAACATACAACCAATGCAATGAATTCGCACTTTCTTGATAACAGATTCAGCCTCCTTGAAACCTTCGATCTGCACTCGAAGCAATTTGTACTTCTCTATGAACTTGCACAACAAATATAGAAGTGAATGAATGTATTGCAATGATCGAATAGTATCTCCAATATATACTATTCGATGAAGAGGTCTTCAAGGGTTGCGTCTCTTCAATGCACAAGGTCGGCCACCAATGAAGAGATATGTCTCTCCAATAAGAACACCGATAATCAAGGAAGGGTCGGCCATAATAAGCAAACTCAAAAATAAATAATAGAATATTATATATTCTTCATGTGATGTGTCTCTTCACCATCGCATGCCTTCAAATAAAATAAATAGCCGTTAGGCTATATGCAATTTTATGTCTTGAATCGGAGCTAGAAGGATGAGCCTGAAGCTGCTATAACATCAACACATACAAAACAACATTATAGAAATTTAGGGCTAACCATTATGATAGTTAAGTTTCACATTCAGTTGAATATCCATATCAACATGAAAATGCAAAATTTAGGGCTGGGTTCTATATTTAGTTAAACATCTTTATCAACTTGTCAATACAAAATTTAGGGTTGGTTCATAAGTAGGGTTGTGACATGAATGTTCAATACATAGAAGCATAAATCCTCAAAAAATTGCAAAAATCTTCGGCCAAGACAATTTTTTCCCCAAAATATTATGATTTAATCAGTTGTGATTTTCAATGATGTTCAATGATTTTTAAGGATTTAAATTGCGAAAAATTCGTGTAAAGTTTGCGAAAAAATTGCAAAAATTTGCCCAACCAACCCGTCGTGAAACCATACCCGTGCAAAATTCGCTATTTAATTAGATCTTTCCTTTGATTTTTAGCACAGAACTGAGCGTTGGCCATTGGGACGTGGCTCACCATCAAAGATTCACTAGATTTCATTAGGTTGTTGGGGCAAATTGGAGGTGGCAACCTTGAATGGACATATATTTCTAATAGATGTTAAGGACATTAAAATAGAGACACGTTCTTTGGTATGCTCTATGTTTGATGTTAAGGACATTAACATGGAATGGTTAAGAGATGTGTTGATTTTTTCTCTATATTCCACACTACTGTCATTTGCCTTAGGTTCGTAGTAATGCTTTCCATGTATATAAATCCAAAGACACAATTTAGTGGGAAATAGTAGACAATATCATAAACACTAAGTAAGGCTTCTATCTGTTTTTTAACATATCTGAACCTTATAAAAGTACTTGCCAAAAGTAAATATAGAAAGCTAGACTAAACTGAAACGAAACTCTATTGGCTTGATATCAACCTAAATAGGTTTGTTTTCTTTGAATTCTTGTGATCCTGATTATTCAAAAGAATTTTAACATTTCAATTGTCAACATTAATATTATAATACCAAGGTGGTTGTTTAGATTATCAAGGTTAGGTTGGGACAAATTTCCTTTTCAAATGCTAACAAAGTGTGATAACTTCGAGTTTCAATTTGACATTGGTCATCAAGTTTTAATGATAAGTGGGTAGTTTAATTGCAATTGTATAATCAAATGGGAAGCAGAAGTATATACATAATGGTATATAGACATTGTGGAACCGGAAGTAGAATGGTTCCTATCAGAAATATAAAAATCAGCTTGTAGTGCTGAAAAAAATAAATTGTAGCAGTATTTTGTATCAAAATGAAGGATTGTTTTGGTTATATTTAAATTTCCTATATATTTTGCAGGCTTAATGCTTTGTTAATTGGTGAAACTCATTGCTTAAATCATGCCCTGCTCTTGTTCGAGAATTACATTCCATTTAGGATTGTCATATACATGGAGGTTCAGAAGGCTTGCAAGGAGTAAAATAGTAGTGCATGAATGCTTTAGACATATATAATGTAGCATTCCATGCATGTTAAATAGTATTGGGCAAACTAATACATGCCTTGAGAGAAGCCATGTCCTAGTCTTGTGGGCTTATCTTGATCTCTCCCAAAGTATGCCTCATATATTTTCTCTTTAACGATCCAGATAGATTTCAGCAGCAACTATCCCATTGAAAGGGAATGTTCCTCGTGCTTTGATTTTCCATTGAAACTTGTACCTATAATCTTTCAAATTCTCAACTCAAAGTCCATCAATGTTTTTAACTCCATACACTTATACGCAAAATCAAGGAAAATTTGCTTGATTAATAATAGCTAAAATTGTGGCTCAAATAGTTGCTCTCTTCTTTTGTACTAGTAGGTCTTTATTAACTAATGGAAAAATATTTAACACTCCCTTTACTCTTTTACAAATCTGCTAAAATAGTTATCAATGAGAACATTTCAATATTAGTTATGGTCTTTTGAGGTTTAAGATTTTGTTTCAAAAGCATTTTCTATTACTGTATCTTGAGATATTTGATTCAAAACTTATTAAGTTGAACTTTGCAATTGCTTCCTTTGTCATATAATCTCCCTTTCACACTCTTCATATAGTTATCTTTGACATTGTTCTAGATTTCTAGTCTTCTAGAAATTGCAAGTATTGTTAAATCACAAATAGGAACCAATTGATTCCCGTTTTGTAATTTATGATGTCTACTCAGCAAAAAAAAAAACCGTCTTTTTAATGACTTTTTTGAGCCTGAGAATTTTGAGATCCTAGAGGCCAACTTGGATATCATGAGGTTGAATGACTTAGGAGAAGCTCTGAACCAAGAGCTTCATCCTCAGGACCTGTAGCCCTCTAGCATAGCTCTATTTGTAGTAGCAAGAATCATTGACTGCGTTTGATTTTTTGGAATTTGTAGAAACTATATTGTAGGTTGACTTTGTACAAACTATATTGTAATTGAAATTTTGTCAATAGTAACCATCTAGTTATTATTTATGCACTATGAAGTATGCTTTGTGCAATGCAATGTAATTAGTGATATGCATATAAACAACAAAATCCTATTTTCTACAATTCATGTGTTAAACTCTCTATTTTATTTGCTCTCTATATCTCTATGCTATGAAAATGCCTTTAAATTTCAAGAAAAAGTAGTTTTGTCTCTTTTTCTACATCTTTTTACGTTTTTTGTTAAATCTGATTTTTTTCCTGAATTTTTCTCGATTTTTTCAAAAAATCTTATTCTGTTGGTTTGCCGATTTTTTCCCCAAACAATTTTTGCTGCTATGGACTGTAATAATTACGACATTACACAATATTTAAGTTACAACTGAAGTAATTTCCTCCTCCACTAACAATATAGTGTACACATGCAATCTAGTGTGTGCACATTCCCCATTTAGCTTGTTGGCGTAACAACTAGCACCTCTGGAGTAAGAGTTGGTACGGACAGCTATGCACACTACGCAATGAGTGCTCTTCAAATGAGGAGGGGAAGCTCCCTCGTTGTGCTTGACAAAAGTACTTGCAAATGGAAATAAACTAAACTATATCCTATCTTTTTGTTTCAGCTGTAGAGGTACAAGGCTTTCTCGAAAACTATATACGTTGCAGCTGAGAATTTTCTGGTTTCGTAGATTCACTAACTACAACTAAACTTAATTACTTAAATTCTATCCAGTTTCCTCAAGAAAACAGAGCATGAGGAAACGGAGCAAGGTTTTGACTATCAGACGATAAACGAGTATAGATTCTCAACTTGAAGGCAAGGTGGCACAGCTATCAGCTCAATCTAAACAAGTTTATTATTCACAACACCACACAATAAACTGAATATGGATTCTCTACTTGAAGGCAAGGTGGCACAACTATTATCTCAATCCGAATAAGTTTATTGTTCACGACAACACACGATAAACAAGTACAAATTCTCTACTTGAAGGCAAGGTGGGCACAACTATCATCTCAATCTGAACAAGTTTATTGAACACAAAACAGATTTATCTAAACTATGGAAAGAATTCACCATTATAATTGCATGAAACCCTATGTGGCATAACAATTAATGATAATAGTAAAGACGCATGAACAAATACCAAAAGAGCAATATTGAGGGCAAGGTAGGCACAACATATATTTCTCTCTCAAGCAAAAGTTATTTACAAATGAGCAAAAACTCTTATTTATATACATCAAGGTGTAGGGAACCCTAAAATCACCTTGAGTCTACTACAGTCTTGCAATGCATTCAAGATTTATTGCTAAGCCCTAATAAAGCAAACTATATAGTCAACTGGAAAACTACCATCAGTTAACCGAAACATCTAATCTAAAAATGGACAATTGTGCAAGCATGCACGTCCTTATTGAAAGCAAGTTAACTGGAGGACTACCATCAGTTAACGTAAAACCCTAAATGAAACTCCAAGTGTGTAAAGCTAATCTCAGGATAGATATGCATGAGACAAGACAGCGAGTTAACTTGGGAAGGTAACGCCAAGTTTAACTCCTGTGTGTAATGTCTATCCTGAGAGGTGGGAACTGAAGTTTACTGTCCGTGATCTCGAGCAACCAATCCCTCAACGAGATTGTTAACTGCATCACTATCTGGAGCTATGAGACTCTGTCAAAGAATGCTATGTCGATGCAGCATATCCTCACCAGCTGTGATCTGAGACTGAAGTTCACCTTGCTCCTTGTTGCCTCGTCGAACAATGCTGACATGACTGTAAGCTGAGTAACCTTACAGCCAATAGTCTCCCCATTGAAAATGGTATGAATGAGTGCCTGGAGCTCTGACTGAACATCGCAGCTCAACATAGGCACCACCCCGATCTGATATCGCACGGCGGATGATACTAGAGTCCTCACAAACCGGAGTGCACTAGTGCGGTTCTCTACTCATTAACTCGATGCCAAAGTGTCTTCTATCTTTGCCTTGAAAACCAATTGTGTTTTCCAAGAGTAGATAGCCTCCTATCCTCTGCATTTGTGACTGCATCATATGCCACACTCAGGTGAGCAATCATAATCTCATCCGGGTTTGCATCGCCATATCTCGCTCCTCATCCTGAAGACGAAGATGGAGCTCTCGTGCATTGTACCGCAACTGATATAACTTCTGTGAGCATAGCACGACCTCTAGCAACGAACTCCTCCCATTCATCCAAACGCTTGCCATATGCAACCAAGTGATTAAGTTGACTTTGCTCTGCTGGAGGCTCAAGCATCGGTGGGAGTGTGTTAATGGCATCGGTCTATGTACAAGGCTAGAAATGTACTGACGAAGCTGTCTGATTTCAGCCTTGAGGGCTGCCTTATCTCCGCCCTTCCAAGATCCTATCCTTGGCACCGGCTCAGAAGCAATCCTGTAAGATCAACCTCGAAGTCCGGGCCGTGGTAGTTAAGCATGCACTGCTGCTGCCTGCGATAACCCTCAAAATCCTCGGTGATTCCAAACCCAAGCTCTTCCCCTCGCGGAGGTACTGCTAGCCCCTCGACGCACACCCCCATGTCGTTCCTCTCTACATGGACCATGTTCTTGACCCTCTTGTCTGGCGCATCCTGGTAAATCTCATCAAAATCAGAATGATTAAGAACATAGGATGGCTGCCTCCTCTTCCTTCCCAGCTGAGCTTCGATCCAAGATTGGTCTCGGCTAATGCTACTAGAAGGGTCGGTACTAGCAACAGGAGGTACTGACGAGAGTGAACGTGTAGAAGACCCATTGCGAGGTGGAGAGTCTAAATCCAATTCAATGAGAATTGGGGTTGGTGACTGCTCTGAAACGGGTGTAGGAACTTGAGGCTGAACCTCAGGTAGTGGTGGACTCTGAACTGGCCTCTGAACTGGCTCTGTAACCAGCTATCTGTCAGGCTCCGTGTGTGTAACAGTGGCAAGCGCCTTGCCCTTTGAATTGTTCGGCGCTTGACACCCTCCTTGTCTTCTGGCACAGCCGAGGGTAAAATTATCATTACGAATAACTCTACTTGACCTCTCCTTGGTGGTGTATTCGCTTAAGAAGCGTGCCAATCAGCTGGCGGCAGCGGTTTTGTATCAACACGCTCCACAGAAAAACTGGGGAAGAACTTCTCCCTCATCATCGATAACCCTCCACATCGTGACAGAAAGCAATCACGTGAGAGAGAGAAAGCGTGACCAGCTCGTCTACTTGACGTTGAAGTCCTCTAGCATAATTTGCCCAGTAATCCTCCATAGAAGGCTCGTGATATGTACCTCCAGCAAGGCGAGTTGTATAATAACCTGAAAGATCATAGGCACGTGCTTCAACAAGATACTTAAGATGATACTTCTCAAGCTCTTGTCCTGCAATTTTAGCATCAATTGCCGTCTTGCACCAATACATTCCAAACTAAAAAGGAAAGTTGATAGATGGACTGTGCCTGCGGCGTAAAGGAAGCGGTGGTATGTGCCGATACCGGGGAACTCTGAAAAAGATTGTCTTATCGAAGGATACTTTGATGGGGCACTATAAACTGGATTTCCTGTAAATCAGGTATACCGGATGTAGATTGTATGTCGGGGTGAATAAACCAATGCATATCCATCCATGGCTACCCTAGCAATGAGATCTGAGCGTACAACTCGGTCCAAATTTCTCAACGTATAAGTTAGAAAAGCCACCGTGAACTGCAGCAGAAGCCAGCGTTCGGCTCACGGTGAACTCAAGGCGATATATCTGAGACTTCGAACGAGGCCTGCGGTGTGCAGATCCCTCAGGCCCGACCGATAGCGATGAAGTACGAGATAGAACACATGTGAAACTCATGGGCAACTAAGCCGGGTGATCACGCACACGTGGAGAATATCGGCGATGAAGGATGCCAGTCATAATCTCTTGCCGAAATGATCGACCAATAATATTAATACATCCAAAGAGGCTGAAAACATTATGTGCTTGACACCGGGGAACCGCGATTGAGTGTGATTAGAATCGCGTACTCATCCTTGTATTCACGACCCACATTGTTTGGCAATCTGTTCTTCGGTTGTTTTAACCATCTTTCTGCCATCTTCTTCTGACACTTGTCCATATCAGCGTCAAATGCCTGCTCACACTGCTCCATGGAAATAACCAGACTGTTTGGGTGTTGAGGAATGCCAAAACTCCTTTCAATGTCTAGAGGCTTGAGACTGCAAATGACTCGTCCATCAACTGACACTATCTCACGAGTAGTAGAATTGTAATGCTTAATACAAGCCATCACGAATTCAACACAATGAACGGAGATAGGTATGGAAGCGGCCTCTAGTAAGCCAGACTGCTCAATATTTGAATAATTGAAGCTCTGATCTTAACAGGATCAAGAACTGCTTCTGGCAACACCTTGTGAAGATCTGTCTCAACCAACCTGAGGAAGTCATGAGTAAGGACTGTTTTGGTCCTGTATTCGAGCTGAGTGAACTGCATTCTGAAAAATTCGCCTGTTGACTATGAACTCGACTATATTCTGACAAGATTTCTGAAAGCTAAAAATCGCTTGCGAGAGTTAAAAATAGCCTTTCGAAGAATTATTTTCAGCGAAAAATCTGAGATATGGGTTTTGTCCAGAAAAAGATTCTAAGGCAACCCAGAACATCAAATATGCGAAAATATGACTTCTACTCGATCATACAAAGACTTTTCAGTTGAGAAAATTAATAACTCGAGAACGAATGTTCTGAAGTTAAAAATTCCTGAAAAATCAAGCGCACGATTTTAACTCGAGGAAATTATATGAAAATGATCCAGATGTTTGAACTTGTCGAATTTGCCAATTTCAGGAACATGCGAACTGGAATTTGAGAGAAATTTGAGATTCAAGGAGGAAAAAGACGTTTTTATGATGTTCTTCAATGAAAATCACCCTTGATTTCTTCAAATTGCTGATAATTGTGAACTTTTAACCTGCAAAAAGATAAGTTAGATAAAATTGCCTTTGGAAATTGATGAGGAATTTGCCTTTGAACTGGAAGAATTCGCCTTTACTTGAAAACCACGAATTTATCTTGAATTTGCGCCTTTGTTATTGAGGAAATTTGAATTTGCCTTTGAAGAAAATACGAATTTCTATGAAGTCTGAGAATTCGCCTTTGCTCTTTGAAGGATTGCAAATTTACTTTAAGGAATACGCCTTTGAGAATTTCACCTTTGTTTCTTGAAGAATTGCGAATTTCTTTTGAAGCTCTGAATTTGCTTGAAGTTTCAAAATTCGCTTTTGCAAACTGAAGAATTACGAATTTGTCTTAAGGAATACGCCTTTGCCTTTTGAAATATGATTTTTGCCTTGAAGTTTGAATCTCTTTGAAAAACACGAATTTCTCTCAAAAATTGAATTTCTCTTAAGAAATACGAACTTCTCAAAGCTTTGTGAATAATAGATGAAGGCGCCATGCTTAAATAAGAGGAAATTTGCATCAATTTGAGAACTGAAAGAATTCAAAACCCTGACTAAAGTAGAAGACCTCTGATTGGACCCCTTTCAGTTTCACTGCCACTGACTAGAAGTTTGAATTTAAATAAATAATAAAATATTCATTATGCAAATAGCAAAGGCGCCAAAAATAGAAAATCGCCACTTAATGCTAAAATTGCAAAATAAATATTAAATATTTTGAACTTCAGTTGACAATTCGAATGAAGCTTTAGGATTCACCGTTAGACTTCACCGATTCCGAAAAGTCATCTCTTGAGCTAATAGGCGTCCATTTGCTCAAGATATTACACTTTTTATTAACTTCCTATTTTATAGCTGACGACAAAGTCACAACTGGCCAACTTCAACACTGATTTCTGAGTGACCGAGAGATGCTAAGACTAAACTGGAGAATTCATCGGAAAGCCTACTAAACAAGGAAGAAATGTCTGCTGGGAGACACTACTGCAAAATCCATCATTTAACACCCTGAAAAATTAGGTGCCCTTGATTAAATTCATTTACGGGTTCCAGACTTGAACCATTTTCCTAAACTGCCATCTGACACTTCAAACAACTGCTGACAACGAACGGTGAACCCTGCTGACAAGAAACCAACCTTACTACATGCCTGAACTCATTCTGCATACAATGACTATACGCACGACATCTGAAAAGTTCATTAAGGGCCTCAAAAGTAAAAGTGCCCCTGGCCTTCAGTTGCACTGGCACCATTTTGATGAAATTTGAACTCTCAACCAGATGCCCTACTTTGACCTCTGATATCTGGAGCTGGGATAACTCGATTCGAGCCACGTTTGTTTTAACGGACAGCCAGAAGGACTTACAAGAGAAGTCTCTAGAGGTGACAAAGCAAGAAAACTACTTCTAAGACCTCAAAAACGCCAGTGCGTATTTTATTTAAAATATCCGCTCCATACTTAGCCATTTTCCAGATGTCTTCACTTTTCAGCACCTCGCCAAAGACCTTGCACATACGAGCGTTCGCCAAATCCCGAAAGCTGACGGCTGGGCTCGTTGAATAGATAAAGTAACTATGCTCGAAAGCCGTGAAGACTTCGAACGCGAACGACCTCATTTGACAGGCCTAAAGGCTAGGCACCTCTAGACTGTAGAAATACAATGAAAATTTTATGTTGGTCCGCCCGTGAAATTACGTGCTTGGTAGAACCTCTGCCACGATCACCTGGAACGTCGGATCGACAGGCAAGATGATGCATCGCGGTGCTAGACTATAGTACTGATGTCAGGAAGACTTCATCAGTAAATTTGACCATCTTAAGGGTCATTTTAACCAGCGCCCCTGAGCTGTAGTTGCGCTGGAAATGCAATGAAGAAGCTCTGAAACGTGAAAACCCCATTATAAGCCCATCTTCAGATGTCGACTGCCGGAGCTCTAAGACTCGGATGACTGCGTTTGATATCTCGTTGGATGAGTAGACTAGTCGAGAAGAGATTGACTGCATTAATCATCAAAAAATACCAGAATCTACCCCCTCTTCAAGATGGGCGCCCTCAAGCTACAAGCGCGCTTTTGCCTGAAAAGGACAAATTCCTCATATTTGGAACTTCAGGAATTTCAACTTATGTCGCCAGTTGCCAGAACTGCAGGTCTCAGAAAGCTTCGCTGGATAGCTTATCGGATAGCCAGACCAATTCTGAAGAGATTGACTGTATGCATGAGCATTTTCAACAAGATCTTGACCTTCAAAAAGAAGGGCGCCCCTAGGCTACAGGTGCGCTTTTCTGCTTTTCCTTGAAAAATCTTCATAATTTAACCTTTGAAAACATCATCTCGATCACTGAAATGACCGTGTGCAACGTGAAATGCTGTCGTGAGACGCTCCTCCATCGTGAAATGCTCCATTTTGAGTCTCTGCTTCAGATTCTGGTCAATAAAACTAACTTTGATTGACAAAATATTGACAAAAACTCCATGCTTGATATTGCCCAAAACTGTATTTTACATCATTTAACAAGGTTTAGACTCTTTTATGCAAAATGCCTTGATGAAGCAAAAAATTTGGTTTGGGTACAACACTTAGCAGACACAACTCACCACCAATGAGTGAGCCAAAGGGTCGGTCGTGGAGGCCAAGATGGAAAAGATGGAGGAGATAGAGTAGAGAGTTATGGCTATGGAGGCCAAGCTGGCAAAGAAGGACAAAGAAATTGAACAAGAAAAATGCCAATTGATGGAGGCTATGCAAATAGTGAAGGAAACAAGAGAACGAGAGATAATGGCCAAGCACTAGCAGAGGATGTGCAAGGAGGAGGTTCGCAATCTGTAGGAGTTACGTTCACTAATGTCTACCCCTACATCGTCCATTCATCCAAAGACGTCCTCTCACCCTCGGTAATTGTAATTGGGATTTTGGGTTGTCAGCTCCCGATTTTGTTGTAGTCATCTAGAAGACAAATTTCTTTTTGGGGGGTTGATGTAGTTGGAAATATAGAAATAAATAATTATATTAATATGTAATTTAAGTCCCTGATCGTTGGGTGGTTGTACTTGGTATTCACCAACTATTGGTATCCTCAACCAACATCGCCTGGCTATATATTGTATGTTTGCATTTGTAGTTGGGGATCACACACATTTTGTATTTTGTACTTATTTCCTATTTGATGAATGAAGAATACAACACATATATTTTGTGCATTTTCTAAATAATTAATATATTTTATTACTGCTATTATATATTTCCATTTACTCTGTATTAATCGGTCAAGCAACATTAACGAGTAAACAGCTATATAGTGGATGTCAAATAGCCCATGAGTCATGACAGCCATTTTAAAAAACTTTAATGACTCTCACCAGCACACAACAATCACTATATTTTTTTTTAAATGACTGTCATGCATGAGTGACAATCATTAAAAAAAATGACTATCATGGGCTGTATAATGCATGTCAGTCATATTTTTAAAAAATTAAGTTAAAACTTAAAGCAATGGGTCATTTTGTTGCCTTGAAGATCTTCTATATCATAATGGCCCTAGTTTACAATTTAAAACACAGCAGTGAACTCTTAGATGATTTATAAAAAATGTTCTAAAATATTTTAAAAAATAAAATAATGTTAGGAAATGTTTTTCAAGTGTCTCAAACATTTCCATCTTGGAAACATATTCAAGAAAGGAAATGAGTTGGGTCAATAGGTGTTTCTAGTAATATTTGTTTTGCATGCATTTAGATAGATCGACTGTACATTTCAGCTCAATTTTATACAAGGTGCTACCAAAATTTGTGATGCTGAATTGCTATATTGGCAAATAACATCAAGCTTATGATGATTAAATAAAGAAAATGTTGATCAAAGTTTGTAATGCCCCCTTCTTCAACCTAGGTGTTTGGCGAGGACCCTTTATCCTATTTCATTCCTGCAAGCTAATTCGAGGTTTTGTAGAGGGAATAATATAATTAAGTAAATAAATTTGTCTCAAATAATTATCTTTTGGGCAACATGTATTTAATTCATTTTGTTTATTTTAATTTTTTAAAGTGACTTAAGTTGGGGCCAAAAATAAAATAATATAAGGTCACCTTATGAGGAGTTAAAAGGATTAAATTATTTAAATTGATTTTTAAATTATGAACTTCTTACAAGATGGATATCAAAGGAGTTGCCAAAAGGAAATTCCACATCTTTGGTCATTTTTTATTCTACATTGTGAAGATTGACTTTCGTTCAACTCGAAAATCCTAGGTCGAAAACCCTAAGGGTAATTGGCTTCGGAGAAGTGTTTTCTTTCTAGTCAAATTGGAGGTGGATTTAGTCAAGATTCACATTGGATTGAATGTTCGAGATGGGGTTGAAGCTATACATTTCTTCCAGATTCAAAGCAATTGCGGGAACAAATTTATAGAGGTTTGCAAGCAAATATAAAGTTGTAATAGGAATTATTTGTTGAGGGTCAGCAGACAAGCCAAATTTGTGAAAAACTATTTATCTCTAGTGCTGGTCAACCCATGCTAAATCCCCATGTTTGGGAGGGATGCTGCCACTTATAATATGGAGACACCTGGAATAATGTAACATTGCAATAAGTGACATTTCCTTCAATTTGTGGCATGCTTAGGATAGTCAAAGTCATGGTCAAAGATGCTTAGGATGGCTTCATGGAATGATTTAATTTTACTGCATTTTTTGGGTTCCCAATATTTTCCTAGTTTTTTTTTTATAATATCCCAAGAATTTGAAAATATCTTTATCTTCTGGTATGCCAAGAAATTCCCAAGAAAGATATTTACTTCTATGTTTAACCATTATATAATCCCAAATGAACTAAATATGATCAAAACAAAGAAACAATAAGCAAGCATGTTGTGCAAAAAGAAACATACACACGTAAACCCAAATGCACAAATGACAAGATTAATTTTTTAATAACATGAATACCTGCTCTACAGAAATATGCATGCTTTGAAGAGCTTTAAGAACTTCCAACAGAACAGGTGCTGCACCATCAAAGGCTGCAGTTGAGCAGTACGGTGTGGAATCAATGGGAACCCAATTGTTATTATCTTCCCTGAACAATTAAAACATTAATCAAATTCTCTTCCAGATGAAAGCTTAGCCTGCTAGCTTGCCAGTATATGATATTCTATTCATCAAATCCTTGATTCAACATAAATTGATGGTTAGGAAAAGACTGCATGTTTATCACACACTAAATGAAGACAAACCTCCTTAGTAGATAAAACTCACTCTCAAAACCAGCATTTACAACCTGTACAGTTAAAATCTTTAAAATCAAAATCCACTAATAATTTTCAAACATAGCAAAGTTTGTCACAATTTTTCAGACAATAGAAAAATAATAAAGTGATAATTTCTATTTAACAGTAAGTCAACCATATTTCAATACCAAACCAAATTCTTCTTCCAATTTAGTTGCGATTCTTCTCAAGGTTGTCCTTGGACAATAGTCCCAAGGTTGGCCGGGTGTTGAGTGCATGTCAACCAACACCATTTTCTCTTGGTGAGACCTGCTCATCATGCAATAAGAAATGAATATACCTCTACAAGAAGACAGCATTCAAAATTATTAATTTTCCTAACTAGATCAAGGATTTATAATTCTTTGATATCAAATTCTTATATTTGAATTTAAGATATTAGAAACCTTTGACATTAAATGTCAAAATAGGAAATAAAGCACTAACAGTTTCATCTGTTACCTGACATGGGAAAATGGAAGTGGTGTCTAAACAAGGAATGCGTTTTTGGAAACATCACTTTAAAAATTTAGTAAATTACGCCACATATACACACACACATATTTTTTTATTTATAATTAAAAAATTAGAAAAGAAAAAACCTAAAAGGTTTGTGTAAAAATAAAATAAACATAAAATAGCAGCTTAGAAATGACGTGAACCAGGGAATGAATTCTTAACACAAATTTACAAGAGTTTAGCTGAGACAAGAGGTTTAACTGAAGAAAAGGATTCTCCTCAGTATTCAATAATTATTATTATGTCTTACACAAGAAGGGGCTAAGTTCTTTACAAAGATGTTTTTCCTCTCCTGTCTAGCTGCCACATTTTCTAACAAAAAGGAGTCTAACGCAAGAGTTCAAAATCCAAAAGTTTCACCCATGGGTGACAGAAAAATTGAGTAGCCATTATATGTTAGTTTTAAGGATAATAAAGTTCAAACATAAAGTTGCTCATTAGGAATGGTGTCTTCACTGTATTGAGATGGGACCATCAAGAAATTCATCATGGATGGCAACTTAGAAAAACTGTATGTGATTTCTAATGTATCCTCTCAATATATAGTGATAATGTAATATTTTAATTTAGAGCTAATGTTTTAAATTAATTTATTATTTAACTTAATTTAAATATTATTGTAGGGGAGTTATATGGGGTTTTGTTAAAAAGAGTAAAATTAATTTTTAAAGGGTGTGATTTAAAAGTGACATCCTTTTTCATTTAAAAGATTAACTTTTAAAGTGAATTCAAGAAAGTCAATTGGAAGCTGCATTTGGGAGGATGGAAAAGCAATTGGGAAGTATTTTTTGTTATGCTGGATTTTTTGAGTGGTGAAGAGTTTTTTTTGTTGTATTAAATATAGAAATTTGTAATGTCCCCTTCTTGTACCTGATCAGTTTGGGGTGTTCCATTAGCCTATTCTAGGGTTCCTATAGGCTACATGGAGTTGGTTAGGGGACTCAGAGTTTGTGTTGGGCTTTGTGGTGGTTTTCAAAGTTTTTTGACAGGGGTTACTATTTATAGTAGTGGTCATTTTTAGCACTTAGTATTTATTGTAAGTTTTAGTGCATCTCAGATCATGCCAGTGTGGTGTTTGGGTACACTTACTATTTTCATAAGTTGCTATTTTTCGTAAGTTATATTTTGAAATATGCTAACCAATTTTTTTCGATGAATTAACACACATAACCAGCACTTAATCAACTCGGTTAGCGTTAGCTCCAAATAGAAATCTGAACTTGAAACGAAAACTACTCAATGTCAAGAATATGCACTCAAGATCCCACTAAGGGCGAGGTGCTAACATATGACGGAGTGTTGAATTTGAAAACTAGAAACTGATAGGCGGATAACCAGCCATGAAAAGCATTTCCTCACTACCACCAAACAGTGGGGGGAAAAAATTACAATTAAAACAATTCATCCGCTGCGGCGGGCATCCACAGAGTGGTGGGAATACTCCACTTATTTAGTGGGTGAGTTTACAACAATTATTAGGCAGCAAGCCAGCCTTTAAATCCACTCTTCCACTTATTAACGTGGAGGGAATACTGTCCACACAACCACTTATAACGTGGGGGGAAATTACAAACAAGATATAAGTTTATTCTAAAACTCAACCACTCAATTGTGGGAGTGTAAAACAGATATAAAATTGCAGCAAGTAAAGGAAGAGCTGTTAGTACTACTAACTAGCTTTACAAAGAATAAGAACAGCTGCAAATAGAATAGATAATCTTCCAAGAACATTAAACAGTTAGAGTATCACTTCCTCTAACATTTACAATGATATAAGATGAAGAATTGAAGCTCAAACCAGCATTATATCAAAAACTAACAAGTCTGATATAAAAATCTGCAATCTGGAAATGTCTATCAGCAAACAGCAAACTCATAAAAATGATCACAACTCCTTCAATATACCTCTGAATTGAATGAAACGAAATGCAAAGTCTCTTTGGAGGATAGGCGCCCAAACTCAAACCACAAAACTGCATCAAAACTCATGATATTATTTTGCACGAATCCCAAAGCACTCTCAAGATGGTACGGCCCTCAAGAGGGGCGATTTCTCTTGCTAAAAATCAAATACTTGGAATTAAATTCTGAAATTCTCCAAATATGATCGCCATTAGCATAGAATTGCAAGGATCAAATACCCATAACCAAAATAAATTCACATCAAAAGCTGTAAATGAAAAACACCTTCAGCTGTGTATACATCAGCAACATTAAAACTGAAATTCTCACCAAAATTCACCAACTTTGAAGCACAATCTGCTAGTCTGATTGAGAAGCAGCAATAAGACCAACTAGGTGTTGTCTTTCAAACACGAAATTGGATTGGAACTAGGAGGTAAGCATCCCTCGAAGTATTAAACAAGTTGTCATTTTGATAGCATAACATTAGCATAAACATTGGATAATCAGCTCTTCAAACAGCAGCAATATATAAGCTTTAGTTGGCAAATGAAGCAACAAGAACTCTTCAAATTCCAAGAAGTTGAATCACTTCAACTTCCAAAAGGGACGCCACCTTTTTGCCTTTTACTTTTTGAAATAATAAAATATCATTCAACTTCCCTTTAGGCATCCATTTCATATTGCAACAATAAAGCATTTATTAAATAATTAAATACTCACTTGACCCCTTTATGTCCCCTTCTTTAAAACAACTTGAAGTCATCAAGCCTAGGCATGGGGTACAACTTCAAGACATGAAAATTGACTAAGTCTGAAACTCAGTCCAAGGAGAAAACCAAGCCCAAAGCCAAACCGAGACTAATGGATAACAAGATGACTTGAGTTGAACTGCTGATGATGCCACTGCCAAAATTAGACTTACTAAAAATAGCCACTGCCAAAAATAGTAAGTTTACCTCAAAACCAACAGAAAGCGAACTTGGAAGCAAGACTTAATGAAAATAACCAACCATCGCAAAATTAGTATTTACTAAAAAATAGTAAATACCTAGAAATGCCACAAACCTCCAAGCAAGGAAACCCTAATTTCACTTTTGATCAACCTACGGATTTCCGGAAATACGCTATCAGTCAAAGAAGAGCGTATGGCCAAAATGGGGACATTACAGTCCGCCCTTCCCAAAATTGCTTGTCCTCAAGCAATGCCACAACACTCCAAACTGATCCCACCAAACATATAGGATCCCGGGATCCCATGTCCATCTCTGAAAAACCCCACCATGCTGATGCTGCTCTACTCTGATCATACAAATGAAATCATTGCACCAAAACTGCACTAACCATCCTTGCAACCTCAAAGTGATAACATGCCTGAAATTCAAGTCGAACAACATAGAAGGAATTGAATCAAAATCTAGCAGCGTCTCATGCTCAATAAACTCTGAGGAATTAACATCTGCAATGTCAATGTCAATCACCATTCTGAGAACAAAGAAGAATAATCTAAACAACTCAAAAATATTCTCATCAACATCACTCCTCAAAGCATCAAACCAAATCACAACAGCAAATGTGATTCCATCATAGCTATTTGCAAAGGAAAAAACAGCTCTTTGCCAAGTCATAGCAACTGCATCCTCAAAGCTCCTTAAGGATGTATAATGCCTCCTCTGAGTAATTCTGACATATTCAAGAAAAACTCTGAAAACTTCCACCAATCTCTCCCCCAAAGTCTCAAAAAGTTGAACCAAATCAAGCAAAGGTTCGCTGCCCCAAATACTAGTGCAAGAGATTGTACAAAGAAAGCCACTAGAACATAACTTGAACACCATCCAATACTGATCTGAATCACTATGAAACATTATTACCCACTTTTGAAGCCAAAAATCATCACTAAAAAGAGGTTGTGAAGAGGAAAAATGAATGTACCAGCTGCCTATGAAAACTGAAATGAACCACTCAAAGTCTGATTTTAGGAAAATCAGCATGCAAGGGGTTGTAGGATTGCTGCAAAACTGGAAATTAGCATCTATAATATCACAACAACTCATGCCCAAGGCTGGACACATCCTCTCAAGGAACTCCAACCCAAAATAAAAACATCCTTTGTTCGATATATCTTCCCAATCCATCGGTCGATGTGCAAAAAGAACCATTGAATGGTTAATAAGGATGGGGACAGCATCAAAGAATCTGAAAATTGAACCCGTATCTCTCCAATGATTCCTCTTTCCACTTGTAACAATCTCCATCAAGCCATGTTGAGGATCCCAAGCATGGATACCCAACTGGAAATGTTCCCCAATGCACCAAAAAGAGAACACCACAGTTCTCCAAGTGTTAATCAAAGCAATTTGCAAACTCAAGAAGTTAGTGTCTTCTTTGATAAACCCATGTAGCCCATCCATGAAAACATCAACATCAATGGAGCACAGAACAAATGTTGTCCATAATTCCCATTTCCCCAAAGGACTAGGGTGAGCCAAAACATCACTCAACCCAAGAGATAGATTGTTAAGAAGGTAAATTGCCTGTTTAGGTTCAACTTTCTCCCAAACTTCATGAGTAATAAGTCTGGAATCTTCACTCTTTGCTGCTGCAATGGAGTGACCAGCAACTACCAAGACTTGTTTTATTGACACCTTTAAGCCAATGTTGAAGAAATCTCCTTGAGTCCACACTTTCCATGTGAATACTTCATCCTTGATCCCACTTATGCTTTCATTATCAAAATGCCCTTGATGATTACTACTCACAAAACATGGCACACTTTCATAGAAAATATCTATCACCTTATGATTATCCAAATCATGTGAAGATAATGGACTGTTGTTCTCAAAAATATTATCTTCATCCCTTTCGTTGGTGTCTTCATAGAATTCAAACTCATCTTTTTCAACTTGTGGATGCTCACCATTAGTTGCCGACCCACAAAGTGTAGCATGCTGAATACTACATTCATTATCCGTTAAAACATCTATCGCATAGCTGCAAACCATTCCTTCTTGTGGCAAAGTCTCTTCCCAACTCAAGAGTTCACACTCTTGATGTACTTTCCAATCACCATCAACATATGGGATCATCTTGGCATTACGCAATGTTTCATCATTATGGAGTTCATTTATTCCTTCAACTATTTGTTTGATCTCCATAATCCTTGTATTAACTTCTTGTTCCTTAAGGGTAGCTGCAATAGATGAATGATTTTCTGCTTTGTATAAAGAATGATGAGCTAAGGTAAAATCAAGGCAAAGCCTATCCATCTCTTCCTCCTTCTCTTGGTAGGCATCATAGGTCTCCTCTGCAAACTTAATAGCATTATCCCTATCTGAGAGCAAATGCAAATAATCTGACTTTATGGATTCCAATGCCTCTTTGATAGATTGCATCTTGGAAAGAGAGTCTCCATCTTTAACTCCATTTAGTTTCTCTTCAAATTGAAACTTCCAGCAAAGTTCCTCAATGAAGTGATATGTGCTATCAAATCTTGATAACACTTTAACAATCTTCTCTTCTGAAACCAATAAATTATCCTTCAAAACTTGCAGCTCTTTAGGCCCTTGATCCCAATCAGCAAAGAAGCTATGCTCATCAAACATCAATTTTTCTGATTTGTTTTCCTTGACATGATTTTCAAAATCAGCCTCCTTTCTAATCTTATCACTGCATAACTCCTGAATCGAAGGCTTGTCAACAACTTCTTCAAACAAATTAGTACCTCTATCTTGACCTTTCAAGTTCTCATACTCTTCTTGTGCGTAATTTTGAAAGGCATCCAAATCATTTGCTGATTTTAAAACATTCTTCTCTTCAACATAAGAAATCACGTTCTCATTAGCCATTGTTGCAACTTCTCCTCCAAAGATCACTTCATTACTTTTATTGCAAACTGATTTTTGAACTTCATCAGGATCAAAGGGAGAATTTATCCCACTCCGGTTCTTTATCATACCTTGGTGACATCGCACCCGGATCCCAAATGTGAAAGGTTTGATTGCAATGATCAATAGGAAAGAGATCATCATGCTCCTCTTGAACTATTGACTCTTTGAATGAGTCACTCTTCAACCCACTTGAACTGAAATCTTCATCTATAACTTTCTCCACAGATGTAGTTTGATAATCAAACCCACTACCACCCAAGTCACTAGCATTATATCGGATTAAAGAATCATCAAAGCTGGTTGCTTTGAATATTTTGTCATTCTTTTCTTCAATGAAATTATCTTGAGTAGATGTGTTGCTGATTTTATCATTAGTGCCCACATACATACCAAAGAAGTCTTCTTGGACACTTGTCATTAATTCTTCATATGGAATTGGCTCAGCATAAAGTAGAGAATTATCCTTCACTAAATCTTCAACAAGAGGAGATAAAAACACATCGGAATCACCATCAACAACCTCACTTTCGTAATGGTCATAAGCTGGTTCAAAGACACCATTAGTATTTGCTTCATCTTGCTCTTCTTCAACGTACTTATCCCACACAACTGTTCCACCAGCATCTTTTGAGAAGCCATTTGTCTCGAGATCTTCATTGCTTGAATCCTTATTAGGACTCAAGACTGCTGTAATGATCTTCTTACCATAATAATCTTCATTATTTCCCATCCCATGCAAGTCTAGGGATGTATTTTGGGACTCTAACTTAATCTCCTCATTTGCCAAGGTATCTTCATCAAGCCCACTTTCATTTTGAACCAAAATGTGCACCTTGCTTGTGTCTTCTTCAACACTAATTGACTGATTTTTCTCTTCAATTTGCTTACTTGTGGGCTGCAAACCACAAACAGATCCTTTTGCTTCTTCCTTCCTTGATTCTTCAACCATGGCAAGTTCTACTTCCTCTTTAATCATTTTTTTGATGTAGTTGACCATAGCCAACTTTCCAGGGTCATGAATCACCGCACAATTCAAAAACGTGTCAAATGAAACATCGTTCTTAAACTCATCTGTCATGCTCTGATATTGTTTACGGAGTATGGCAGCCTCATGTTCGCATTGCCTCTTGAACTGACATTCTTCCGAAGCCACAATCAAATCTGACTTCTCACGATTCCTGGACCTTAGAAAATGCAACATCTTAAGAACTTCTGAAAGCTAAACTGAACTTAGGTGAAGAATCTGATTTCTCTATCACTCATCTGTCAATTGACTCTGTCTTATTCACAGGATGGCAAGATCTTGGCTCTGATACCACTGAAATATGCTAACCAATTTTTTTCGATGAATTAACACACATAACCAGCACTTAATCAACTCGGTTAGCGTTAGCTCCAAATAGAAATCTGAACTTGAAATGAAAACTACTCAACGTCAAGAATGTGCACTCAAGATCCCACTGAGGGCGAGGTGCTAACATATGACGGAGTGTTGAATTTGAAAACTAGAAACTGATAGGCGGATAACCAGCCATGAAAAGCATTTCCTCACTACCACCAAACAGTGGGGGGAAAAGATTACAATTAAAACAATTCATCCGCTGCGGCGGGCATCCACAGAGTGGTGGGAATACTCCACTTATTCAGTGGGTGAGTTTACAACAATTATTAGGCAGCAAGCCAGCCTTTAAATCCACTCTTCCACTTATTAACGTGGGGGGAATACTGTCCACACAACCACTTATAACGTGGGGGGAAATTACAAACAAGATATAAGTTTATTCTAAAACTCAACCACTCAATTGTGGGAGTGTAAAACAGATATAAAATTGCAGCAAGTAAAGGAAGAGCTGTTAGTACTACTAACTAGCTTTACAAAGAATAAGAACAGCTGCAAATAGAATAGATAATCTTCCAAGAACATTAAACAGTTAGAGTATCACTTCCTCTAACATTTACAATGATATAAGATGAAGAATTGAAGCTCAAACCAGCATTATATCAAAAACTAACAAGTCTGATATAAAAATCTGCAATCTGGAAATGTCTATCAGCAAACAGCAAACTCATAAAAATGATCACAACTCCTTCAATATACCTCTGAATTGAATGAAACGAAATGCAAAGTCTCTTTGGAGGATAGGCGCCCAAACTCAAACCACAAAACTGCATCAAAACTCATGATATTATTTTGCACGAATCCCAAAGCACTCTCAAGATGGTACGGCCCTCAAGAGGGGCGATTTCTCTTGCTAAAAATCAAATACTTGGAATTAAATTCTGAAATTCTCCAAATATGATCGCCATTAGCATAGAATTGCAAGGATCAAATACCCATAACCAAAATAAATTCACATCAAAAGCTGTAAATGAAAAACACCTTCAGCTGTATATACATCAGCAACATTAAAACTGAAATTCTCACCAAAATTCACCAACTTTGAAGCACAATCTGCTAGTCTGATTGAGAAGCAGCAATAAGACCAACTAGGTGTTGTCTTTCAAACACGAAATTGGATTGGAACTAGGAGGTAAGCATCCCTCGAAGTATTAAACAAGTTGTCATTTTGACAGCATAACATTAGCATAAACATTGGATAATCAGCTCTTCAAACAGCAGCAATATATAAGCTTTTGTTGGCAAATGAAGCAACAAGAACTCTTCAAATTCCAAGAAGTTGAATCACTTCAACTTCCAAAAGGACGCCACCTTTTTGCCTTTTACTTTTGAAATAATAAAATATCATTCAACTTCCCCTTTAGGCATCCATTTCATATTGCAACAATAAAGCATTTATTAAATAATTAAATGCTCACTTGACCCCTTTATGTCCCCTTCTTTAAAACAACTTGAAGTCATCAAGCCTAGGCATGGGGTACAACTTCAAGACATGAAAATTGACTAAGTTTGAAACTCAGTCCAAGGAGAAAACCAAACCCAAAGCCAAACTGAGACGATGGATAACAAGATGACTTGAGTTGAACTGCTGATGATGCCATGCCAAAATTAGACTTACTAAAAATAGCCACGCCAAAAATAGTAAGTTTACCTCAAAACCAAAAAAGCAAACTGAACTGGAAGCAAGACTTAATGAAAGTGACAACCGAACCATCGCAAAATTAGTATTTACTAAAAATAGTAAATACCTAGAAATGCCACAAACCTCCAAGCAAGGAAACCCTAATTTCACTTTTGATCAACCTACGGATTTCCGGAAATAGGCTATCAGTCAAAGAAGAGCGTATGGCCAAAATGGGGACATTACATATTTTAGCAGCTGGTCGTGGCCCCTATTTCTCCAGTAGTGCAATATTTCTTGTTTGGGCATTGGTGAGTTCTAAGGGTTATCAAACTATTATTTCTATTTCTGTCACTTAAGTTTTGTTATAAAGTTACTTTATAACTTAAGTGAGGGTCATGTGTTCATAAAAAGGCCCTTGTCTCATGCCTAGGAATAAGGTGAATAAAGTTGCTTTTAAAAAAAAAATTAGCCTCCAAAAGTGGACACCAAACTTGGGGGAGACATAAGTGAATTTAAAACTAAATTAAAAGGCTCATGAAGGGGGTGTGGCTTCTTGGAGGGAAAAGTGATTTTGAATTTGTGTTGCCCTAATTTCTTCCCCTCTTCTATATATTCACCTCTTGGGCTCTCATTTCATTATCTCTATTCTGGCAATATAACAGGATGTTGTTGGATTGCTTCCAAATTTCCATTTTGTACTAGTTGAGGACGAAAATCCTCATCTTTGGTTGCTAGCTTCAATAGTGATAGATCCACCCTAGCCGAAAGGAGTGATTCTACTTCAGGGATCACCTTTGCACTCATAGAGTTTCTGATTTTCACCATTTTGGAGGTTTAAAATGAAAGTCTCTATATTTTGATGTGGGGTCGGAGGTTTTGGTATGATTGATGCATTGCTACATTTTGGTGTGTGTTTGGAGGTGTTTAGACTCATTTTCAAAGGTCTGATATGTATTTTTAGAATTCTATAAATTCACATTTTTACAGTGGCTGGAAGTGCTAATTTGCTTGTAGCTTCGTTGGTGATTGAGACCTCGTTTTAGGTCTCAAAGGAATTCCTCACAACTAGGCATCACGTTTAGAGCGCTCATTTGAATTTTTCAATGGAGATTTCAATTTGAGGAGCTGGTCACCCCTCCTAGGGAGCCGTACATTTCAGGATTTGCATTTTCAAACTACTTTCATAGCACAGCGGCTTTCAAAGTCTGCAACAGCGAAATAATGGTGTCTTTTCTCTTTATTCGTTGGCCAATGTGAAGGAGTGTTGGGAGTTGATAGTTGATGCATTTAGTGACAACCATAAGGAGTTGTATGCAATTTTCTGCCCATTTATGACTGTTATCAGGTCTGATAATCATTGTTTCTGAGTCTGAAACACCTTTCATTAAGTCTGATTTCATTTGTCATCAATGCCAACATGATATGTAATGCTTAAATGCACCCAAGTGAGGGCATGTGAAGACAAAAGGAAGGAAGTCAAAGGGTCACAAGAAGGCATGGTAAAAGTTATTTCTCCTGCACATGTAGTATGCGCCATGTCAAAGGTGAGTGTAGAGTGAAACGTGGTAAAATTAATGAATGGAAATGACTATGGCGTTGAAGTGTGAAGTATTCTCTTCTAAGTATGAGATGCGCCTAGACTTGAGAGATGATATTGCTAAGTGATGAATAATAATATTAGGCGTGGATTCAAAGTATATCCTTCATGATAAGCAAATGCGCCCAAGGTGATGGAAGTATGAAGTAAAATGTGCTAGACGTTGAACACAAGGTGATGACATAAGGTGGTGAATGAAATAAAGAGTATGCTAGGCGTTGGGATTTGAATATTCTCCATGATACGTGTTTTCAAGAATTGAAATAAAATTTTCTCACCACAGGCAAATGAATAAAATTTTATCTAAGGCACAAAAAAAAAATCTTCTTCCTTAGGAAATTACGCCCAGACATGAAGGATGATGAAATTCTCCTAAAGCTTGAATGAATTGCCAGTGAAGAAATCAGAGGATGCTAGCTTCACAGAAACAATAAAAAAAAATTTCAAGTCAGAGCAACACGAGACGATCACAATTGTGAAGAATGGGTTAAATTTCATAAGAAAATAATTTTCTAAGGTTCAAAATTTTAAAAATTAAATGAACCCGTTCGTTATATACCCATGGATTCGTCACATTTTCGAGAAAATTTTCTTCTGGGTATTGAAGATCTTCGATGAGAAATGGATTTCTATGTCTTCTGCACTTTGCCAACGCCTTTCGGATGAAGAATTTAATCGGTGCTCGAATTGTGAAATTTTCCTAAGGGAGAATTTAAAAATTTTTAAGGCAAAGTGAATAAAATGTGTTTTCAAGATAGAATTTTCCAGACAATGAATTTGAAGTGAATTGCCTAGATGATTTTGATTGAGTTTTTCACAGATGAATTTTCCAGAGCGTCAGAGTTGAATGAAATTTAAAGTTGAATGGCAAAAGCTCCGGCTAGTGAGTGAAAATTGCTAAAAAAGTAAATTTAAAATAAACATTTTCGAAAGTGAATTGAAAGTATGCCAGTCAAAGTTGAACTTCTAGAATGCCAAGATTCCGAGCGTCGAAAGACAAGTGTCGAAAATGCCAGAAGAGGGAAAATTCGAATTCTTGAAATGAAGTAGTGGAGATTTAATGTACTAGCTAAACTTAGCCTCCTTCTAGAATTCGAATTCCCTATATGAGTTGAAGATTCATTCATTCTTTTCACAGTTGAAGAAATTCGAATTTGCTCTGAGTCTGGAGTTGCTAAGGCTGAAGTTCGAAACTTGTTGAAAAGGAATTTGCTGAAGGCTGAAATTTGAGTTCGTTGCTGAAGCTGAGAAGGTGCGACTTGAAGTAAAGTGGCTGAAGCTAAAATTTTAAAGTCTAAGTCTGGAGTTGTTGAAGTTCGATTTTTGCTCTGAGTCACTTGGAGTTACAAAAAACATCGCTGAAAGTTGTTTTGAAAGTGAATATTGCTGAAGTTGAAGGTTGCTAAAAAGTGTGAACTTGCTAAATCTGATTTGAAGTTGAAGAAGTGCGAATTTACAAGAGTTCAGTTGCTGCAGCCAACTAAGAAATTTGATAAATTTCATTGAAGTTGCTGAAAGTATCAAAGTTGCTGAGACTTTCTAAGTGATTGATAATTCGAAATTTGTTGAAGGAGAAGTTGAGATGGCTGAAGTTAGAGCAACTGGCAAAGATAACAATGGTGCATCGAGGTAGGCTATGATCAAGAAACTGAGCAAGTCCTTCATGCCAGAGTCGAAGTTCACCTGGCTGACACGAACCTGGGCTCTTTCAACTTGGAGACCTTCAGGAATCGAATGCTTGGAATGGGCAATCACCAACCTTCGATCAACTCACACAATATGGTTCAAAGTGGATTATTTGCAGCTGCTAGTTTCCCGCCGGCTATTCAGTGCTCGGAGTTGATGATGGAGTGCACCAATTGCTATGATTCAAACCGTAGATCAGTTGTCTCACCGGATGGTCACATGCTCGCCAATCTTACTCTTGATGCTATCGGCGAAGCTTTCGGAATTCCAGTGCACAAGAAGATGATTTACAAAACAAGAGAGCATGCAAAGCGAATGTATGCTTCTTCATTCTAGAGATGTACGGAGGTAATTAATACTTGCTGGATGAACAAGCCTAGGCCCTCTCGTACGAAGCTGCCGAGGCAAATCATACCAGATGACTTGAAGCAGGAGTACTATGACTTGATTTGGATGCTAAGTAGAGTCGAAGGCTGCCCTCAGTCTTATTTTTGAGCCATGGATGTTTTATTACATCAACCTCGTGCTGGATGGAAAAGAGCATGTCGAATGGGCCACAATGATCAGTGACAATTTACATGAGCAGCTCCAGAGTTTGAGGAGAACGAAGATATTTTACATGGGCTCCTATCTTATTTATATGCTGGCTCGGATGACGAGATACAGAGGAATTTCATACAAGGAACCAATGGGTTGTGGTTCCATTCAATTCAGAATTCATGAGGCTTGTCCGCAGCTCCACTTGACAAGTACCACCCATTATAAGCGTGTCAATGACGCTTTTACCATGCACATCACGAGATCATTTCAGCAACGTACTCATCACAGGATCTCGAGGGAAGCCCAAGAGTTGATTGAAAGGTATGGGTGTTGGTTTATACAGTTTCCGAAGTTTTCTTATATTAGGCTGCAAGGTTTCTCTTCATACCCATATAGGCTGTCTAAGTACCCAAGCAACAGGATTTTAATGTTAGAGATATCTAGGCAACTGGTTGCCTACGATAAGATTCAAAAGAGAAAGAAGAAAGGTGGAGTTGACTTCCCACTTGTCATGGGCAATTCGGATGAGGTGTGTCCTACACTGCAGGCGACTAGAGAAGCTGAGAGTGAGCTTCAATTTTATCACTTTTCCTATCACACCAGCAGGTAGCATTACGATCCACACAATAACATCAGGTGATACAGTCAGAGGAGTTTAAGCATAAGGCGAATATTGAGGATTATTGGACTAGTGCATCAGATGAAGCAGAGATCAGGAAGAGGGTGTTCTCTAGGTTGCCGTTGAGTATGATTAGGGCGTGTGAAGTCATTCCAGTGCTAGACCAGGTTAGCGAGGACATGAACGTTCTCCACCCAGATTATGAGGCAGTGAGAGATACTTCGCTTCCACTTCCCGATTGGTCAGAGCCAGAGATAGCAAATTTGGACACACTATGCATTCCTTTCTTGACATTTACCAGAGCATGGGTTGATAGACATGTGAACAGGCTAAAGGGTAGGTCAGTTTCTTTGACCTACAACTTGATGGGAGATCACAGGACACCCACCACCAACAGGAAGAAACAGATTACTCGGGGTCCAGAATCTTGAAGGAAGGAGCAAATTCGGCAAGAGCCAATTCAGCCGGAGCCTCTGAGAGTTGAGTCACCCACGCCATTTGAGACACATTCTCCAAGCATACAGGAGGTTTCTTTGTTTGTTGATCAGAGAAATGCATTGAACCAAGTGCAGGAGGTACATGAAGAAAATCAGCCACCAAGGAGAGAATTGGTTGGTCAGAGTGTTAATGCACCTATCATAGATGATCAGCAAGATGACGAGGTAACAGCCACGGATGTTCATTTTCAGCATGAGTTGGATTCGGCTTTGGAAGATGATGCAGTTTCAGGAGACACTCAGCCACTAGAGGCCGATGAGCCTCACCAGAATGAAATTGAAGTAGAACAAGTTCGTGAAGTAGAGGCATGGGAGGAGCAGCCATTTGATATACAATATGTAGTACCTGATTGGCTCATAGACCGGATGAGAAGAAGCCCCAGTGGGGAGATTGATCCAGCAGTTGAGATGGAAGAGTTGTTGAATAGGGTCAACGCACCTCCACAAAAGAAGAGAATCTGAATATTTTCAAAGATATCTACCGATGATGATGGCTCTCGCACCCTCCATGTAGCAGTGCCACGAGTTGATTGTAATTGAGTTGAAGCAGTGCCAGAAAATTATGTGATCACAACTATGGAGTTAGGTCGCCCCACAGGTGCACAGATTGTAGAGGAGTGTGATAACTCCTATCAGGCGCTCAAGGATAGGTTGTTCAAGAAGGAAGGAAAGTATAAAAAGTTGAAGAGGGAGCATAAGGATTTGATAGGATCATGCAGTAGTTGTCTCGTCCTTGTGGGCAGGAGATTCCAACAATAGAGCTTCCAGCCGAGTTATCCAGAGAGTCAGTTAGCGGCTTGTTGGAATTGAGAAAGATGGCACAGGAGGCAGATAAATGGGTTACAGGAGTTTGTGCCAAGACAGAAAAGTTTATGGAAGACCTTGCTAGTGCTTTCTAGCAGGTTTCCAGCATTTTGGCACAGATGGAGGCAGTTGATCAGGCTTGGGGCAATGCTTCCATCTATCAGAGCAAAGTCATTCAACTTCTAGAGGCATTGAGGCATACTCCTTCGTGGATGCTGATTGATGGAGGAGTCATTCAAGAGGGTGACAGGTATAATTTTTCTAGATGGTACTCATCAGTAGTCACAGGATGAGGTTTCTTTGATGCAACACAGGAAAATTCAGCTAGAGTTCAGAAGGCTGTGGCAAACATCATTGATGGAGTCCAGAATAGTTTGGAGGCAATCTTTCCTAGACGGTTGAATCCCGATGAGGTGACTACTGATAATTTGAGGGGTAGGTTGGCACCTTTCTTCTTGGAGGTGAAGGCTTTCGTGCAGGATGACTTTGAAAATACTTCCACTTTCTCCAACTTGATTCAGAGTACACAGGATTCCATAGTTGCTTGGAGAAAGTCTTGTGCACGACATGAGCAGTCAGTCACGGTGATAGAGTTTCAACTAGATTATATTCCACCTATTTCAGTTCCGGAAGTTGAGGCTGTGCTTGCCCGATTCATTGATTTTGCAGCTAGGGAGAAAGAGAACGGGAATGCATTTCTGGATGATGATCTTCTAGAAGACTGATTGTGGGCATTAATTGCCTTTACTATTTTGGGAGTGTGTGGGAATCTTTGATTCATTTAATGTACCACTCCCTATTCTGGCAGTTTTTAGGGTTGGAGCTGAGGTGGCTCGATCTGAGTCTTTGATTTGATTGTAATCTGAGCCGTCCATTGGACTGGGCTGTCTATAAAAGGGGGAGTCACCCTCATTTGTAAGAGATTAGAATTAAGATTAGCACTGAGGAGACACTAGAGAGTAGACATTTTACTAGAGATAGTTAGAATAGTTTCATTTGCATTGTTTGAAGGAGAAGGGAAATTCTCCCTTTGAGAATTTTGTAAGAAATTGTCATGAAGGCTTTCATAATAAGAGAATTTCATTGATGGTGAACTCCCCTTTTGTTATGAACAGTTAGTGAGGTTTCTTCGTCTTTCGACTTCAAGTAGGAGTAATTTTCATACAAGTAGTTAATTGTGGATTTGTGGTGTTTCATTGAAGTAGCTTCATTTCATTCCATACCACTAGCAACTTCTTGATGGCAAGTTCGCCTTGCGTGGTCGACTGGAAACCATTTTGAGTTTAACTTCGATTGTGATTCGTATGCTTGTATGCGTCGTTTTGATGGTATATGTATGTCGAATTATAATCTGAATATCTTCTACTACTCCATTGAAGATTGCACCAATTTTGTTGAAGTTGTCCGACGTGAGGCTAGGTGAAATCCGGTCGAAGTCTACTGAAATCAAGCCCCACATATCCTGCATTTAGAATAGAACTTAAGATTTTTTGAACCCTACATCCTTTTGAATTCCACATATTTCTGGTTAGTTTTAGGAAAACGTACCCAATTGCAAAATCATTCACATTACATAAATCCCTTCTAAATCATCCATCTATTGTTAGCTACAAGTGTTATGAATGATTGTGTAAGTCCCCTCGTGAAAACAGCAATTCACAACGAACCAACTGAGGGTATTCCAAAGTATTTCGGAACCTTGGAGTTGAACACACGAACTTTCTGGCAATCTTAGCGTGTGGAATACTTTGATCAAGAGAGAACGGAGTAGCCTTCGAACAACTTTGTTCTGCTGATTGGTGCGGTCACAAAAGTCACATCAACAAGTATCCAACAGTTGAAGGAGAATCTATATACCATTCAAACAGTATTATATTAATTGAATCATCAAATTTGAAATATCTAAACAAATTAACTAGCTTCAGACCCTTAACTATTTAGTGCAATCACTTGTCTATTGCATTTGAGTAATTTTTGCACTTAGATTTAGTTGGGTCTCTAACAACGTGTCTTTTGGAAATAATATGTTGATCAAAGACTACAACCACCGATTTCATTTGAAGCTATCAATGCACCTTTCCATCGATTGCCTAGACGAATTTGAGCGAATTCTTCATGAGATGAATCTTCCAGAGTCAGGGGTGAATAAAAAATTAAATGTCAGAGCTTCAGCTGGTGAATTAAATTTCTTAAAGAGTGAATTTGAAGTGAATGTTTTCAAAATGAATTTAAATGCTAAGTACGCCAATCAAGATGAATCTTTTGAAATTCTAGAAGGTCAAGATTTTGGACGTCAAGTGACAGGTGTTGAAATTGTCAGAGGAGGGAGATTCAAATTCCTGCTGTGAAGTAGTGGAGATTTAATGAATTAGCTAAACTTGGCTTCCTTCTAGAATTCGACTTGGCTATATGAGCTAAGAGTTGATTCATTTTTCTCCATCAGTTGAAGAGTACGATTTGAGCTCTAAAGTGCAATCTGGAAGTTGGTGAAGAAGTTCGATTTGAAGAAGAAGAAAAGTTGTTGAGTGTTGAGAAGTTGCTGAAGCAGAGTTGGCCGATTTTATCTAAGTAGTGAAGTTGCTAAAGCTTGCTTGACACTTTCTAAGTGTTGAAAGTTCGAAATTGTTAGAGGAGAAGTTGAGGATGGCTGAAGTAAGAGCAACTGGTAGGGATAGCAATGTTGCATCCAGACAGACTGTCATCAAGAAGCTGAGCAAGCCTTTCCTACCAGAGTCAAAATTCACTTCAAAATTGGGCAGGCTGGCTGATACCAATTTGGGTTCTTTCAACATGGAGGCCTTTAAAAGTTAAATGATGGGAGTTGGCAGTCACCGTCCTTCAATGACTTCGCACAATATTGTTTGAAGTGGGATATATGCACCTATTGGTTTCCCGCCAGCCATTCAGTGTCCAGAGTTGATGATCGAATGTGCTAATTGCTATGATTCGAAACATAGGTCTATTGTTTCACCAGATGGTCAAGTATTCACCAACCTCACTCCTACAGCTATTGGCGAGGCTTTTGGGATCCCAGCACACGAGAGGATGATTTATAAGACAAGAGAGCTGTTGAGCAGATGTATGCTTCAACATACGAGAGATGTTATGAGATGATCAACGCTCGCTAGATGAACAAGCCCAAGTCCTCTCGCACAAAGTTGCCAAAGCAAATTATATTGGATGATTTGAAGCAAGAGTATTGTGACCTAATCATGATGCTTAGAAAAATTGGAGGCTGCCCTCAAGCATTTATTTTTGAGCTGTGGATGTTCTATTACATTAACCCTGTGCTGGAAGGGAAAGAGCACATCAACTGGGCTGTGATGATTAGTGACAATTTGCACGAGCAACTCCTGAGTTTGAGGAGGACGAAGACATTCTACATTGGCTCATACATCATTTACATGCTGGCTTGTATGACAAAGTATAAGGGAATTTCATATAAGGAGGTTGTTGGTTGTGGCTCTCATCAGTTCAAAATTCATGAGGCTTGTCCACAGTTGCACCTGACGAGCACCTCTCATTACAATCGTGTCAATGATGCCTTCACCATGCATATAACGAGATCACTTCAGCAAAGGACTCATCATAGGATCTCGAGGGAAGATCAGGAGTTAATAGAAAGGTATGGGTGTTGGTTTATTCAGTTTCCAAAATTTTCTTACATCAGGTTGCAAGGTTTTTCTTCATACCCATATAGATTGCCTAAGTACCCAACGAATAGAATTTTGATGTTAGAGATATCTAGACAACTTGTTGCCTACGATAAGATTCAGATGAGAAAGAAGAAAGGAGGAGTTGACTTCCCAATTGTCATGGGAAATTCAAACGAGGTGTGTCCTTCACTTCAGGCAGCCCGAGAAGCTGAAAATGAGCTTCAGTTCTTTCATTTTTCTTATCACGCCAGCAGACAGCATTATGACCTGTTGTGACCTTTTTCACACATCGCCCCATTGCAAATGGGGACCCCCTAATTTTTGCTTGATTTTAGTTTGTTTTGTCGTTGTCTCTCTTTTCTGCCATCTGTCTTTCGGGGGATGTGCCCGTCATTGAGCTTAAGCGAGAACTTTTGGCTAAGTCTGAAAATTAGGGTTTTGAACTTTTCATTCAATTTTGACGTCAAACGAGGTGAATGAATTGAAAACAGAGACTGGTATTGAGGTCAGTATGCTTCAAATAGGCTCTTAGCTAAATTTCATCAGATTCCGATGACTTACTATTTTTAGTAAGAGTGCAATTTGGGGCGTTCCATCAGCATTCTTGAAGTTGCGACAGTCACGCTGCATCCAGAGCATATCAAGCTACTCACTAGCAAAATTTGAGCAGAAACAGGCAACTTGCTATTTTTAGCAGTTATGCTTTCGGAGCCAATTTCAGGGCCTAATGCAAAGTTTTTCAATGCATGTCTGGAGATTCCTTCTGGGTTTTCAGAGACCTTCGCCATGGTGTGACATGCAAAGTGAGATGACGACTTTCAAAATTCAGTCTTTCGGGGCTATTTTTAGGGTTTGCATGTCAGGGTTTTCTTTGCATGTCTGCATATTCCTTATGGGTTTTTTGAGAGCTTCGCAGTGATGTGACATGCAAAAGGAGATACGCACTTATTCAAGAACTTACTATTTTTAGCAAATTCATTCTGGCAGCCGCCTCCCAGCACTTCAGAATCACAAACTAATCGCAATGCAACAGAAACGAAGACAAACGGAGATCATTTGATATGCATGCAAGTCAGATTAGGGTTTCCAACTTTGGGACCCGAAAAGAGGGGTAAAATGTCAAAATTTTCGAAAACCGGTGTATACCACCGTGATCAACATCTTTCAGGCTATCCGCAGGTAAAATTTGAGGGCAAACGGAGCACTTACTATTTATAGTCATTTCAGAAATAGGCTAAAAATAGCAAGTCAACAGCAGGTGCCGATGTCGGCAAGTAGGTCACATGGTGAGGAGCACGCCATTCGAATTTCAAGTCAAACGGAGCTGTGGAAGTCTCAAAATCAAGTAGCTACTATAAATAGTAAACGACCTTCAGAAACGTGCCAAAAATAGCAGGTCAGCATGAGGCATCGGTATGAACAAGACAAGCAAGTGATGAGGACCCCATGGCACAAATTTCAAGGCGAACGAAGTTGCAGAAGATGGAAAATTAAGCACTTACTATTTTTAGCAGGCTTGGGCAGAGAAATTAGGGTTTCCTAAAATCAAGGGTGGAACACGAAGTCAGGCAGAAGCAGTGTCCAGTCACGATCAACACCCTTTAGGCAGTTAGCACACAAAATTTGAACTCATTTTGAGCAGTTACTATTTTTAGTAAGTTGCTAAAAATAGCAGGTACATGCAAGCACCAGGCGCCAACAGCTCAATCATGTCACCAAGATTGGGAATCAACTCGAAATGCAAGATTTGGGAATTTTCTAAAAATAGAAAATTAGGGCAAGCCAGGGCTGGCATGAACAAATCGTTCCAAGTCAGACGAAACTATAAAGAGTTCAGTAAGCCTGAGAAATTTGAAGTCCAACATCAAAATTCGCCCTAGAAGCTACCTGAAGATGATGAAAATCCTTCTAAGTTTGAGAAATTTAAAGTTGGCATGGTGAAATGCGCCCAAGAGAAGAAGGGGATGATGAAATTTCACGAAGTATGCAAAACTTGGAGTAGACTCCCTTGAGTGCGCCTTTGACTTGAGAGGAGTTGGAAAAATATGCTAAGTGTGACAAAGTTGAACCTCAAGGCCTCATATGCGCCCTTGATAGCTAAAGGAGACTTGAAAATCTACTAAGTATGGAAAACTCAAAGCTTGACCCTCCATTTGCGCCCAAGGAAAGAAGGGGAGGCCTTGAAAATTTCTAAGGCTTAGAAATTGAAAGTTCAGCCTGCTGGATGCGCCCAACCTTGAGGATGAATGAAAAATTTGGTTAAGGCATTGAAAGTGGGAGTAGCTACCTCCAAATGCGCCCTTGAGATGAGAGGCTTGAAAAAAAAATATTCTAAGTTATGAAAAGTGGAACCTCCATGGTCTAAATGCGCCTAAACTTGGAAAGGGTGAGTGAGAAATTTGTCTAAGTGTTGTAAACTTGAAGTACACCCCCTTGAAAGCGCCCAAACAATGGAGGGGGTGAAAACTTTGCTAAGTGCTTGAAATTTGAAGGGGACACTATGACATGCGCCTAGACTTGGAGGAGGATCATGAAAGTTTCTAAGTCCGAAAATTGAAAGCTCAGGGTATGATATGCGCTGGGCTAGGGAGAGGTGCTGGAATTATTCTAAGTATCACCAGTTGGAAGGAGTGGTAGAATGCGCCTTAACCACTTGATGACTTTCTAAGTCTTGAGAATTGAAAGTGTGAGGTACTAAATGCGCCTTACCCTGCAGGAGGTTAGAAAATTGTTTTAAGTGTTCAAAATAGAAGTACAAGGGGTAAAATGCGCCCTTGAAAAGGATGGGTAGAAAACTTTCTAAGTATAAAAAAATGGAAGTATGGCCCTGAAAATGCGCCTAAGATGAAAAGTCAAGAAATATTTTCTAAGTGTTTGCAAGTGGCAGGACAAAAGCTTAAATGCGCCCAAGCTAGTGATGAAATGATAGAATATTTTTCTAAGTATAAATATTTAAATTCTGCCTCTAGAAGAAAATACGCCTAAGTCTGATGGAGGAGATGAAATTTTCAGAGGCATGGATAAAATTGGCAAGAATGAGTCAGAATACTCCAGCTTCACAGGGTCAATGAGAAATTTCAAGTCAAAGCAAGGAAATACGCTCAAGGGTGAAGAAATGAAATAGATTTGATGAAAAGTTATTTTTCTATGGTTCAAAATTCAAAAATTAAATGAACCCGTTCGTTGTATACCCATGAATTCTACACGTTCTAAAGAAAATTATCTTCTGGGAATTGAAGATCTTCGACAAAGAGTGGATTTCAAGGTCCCTTACACTTCGCCAAGGCGTTTAAGATGGAGAACTTGATCGGCGCTTGAACAATGAATTTTCCTAAGGGAAGATTTAAAAATTTTCTTAGGCAAGGGATAAAATGCGTTAAAAATGCCTCAGCGGATGAATTTGAAAATGATCGCCTGGATGATTTTTGATCAAGTTCCTGATGAAAACATTTTGCTCGAGCCAGAGTTGGATGAAATGTTAGAGTGAATGCCTCAGCCGGAAAAGTGAAGAGGATGCAGTGGAAGCTAACACTTTCAAAGATGATTTTAAAAATGCATCTCTAAAATGCACCCTCAGGAAGGAGAAATTTGGCTAAGGCATGAAGAATTTAAGGCAAAATTTGTGCTGGAGGAAAATGATGAACCCTATCAGATGAAGAGATCACTCAAACCTCAAAGATCGGAGCATGAGAATCAAGTAAGTAAGTTGAGTTATATTATGAGGTGTTCTGATGCTCTTCTCTTTGCTTGTTTTGCAGGGTGAACAACGAGGCCATGGCATGATGACTTGGAGTAAGGAAGAAAATAGTCCAAGATGATAAATCGAGAAGAAAGAAAAGTTGCAAGAAATGGCTAAGTGTTGGAATTTCTCCTCAAAACCTAGTATGCTCCCAACGCAATCAGGCAAATGGCAGGCGGGAAATCCAAGAAAATCTTTCAAGTAAAAGATGAAGGCTCAGGCGTTGAAAAGTTGAAGAACAACATCAAGGAGGAAAATCATCGTCGAGCAGGGGAAAGAAGTTGTGGACTTGAAGTTTCATATTGAGAACATGCCCACCATACCAAAAACTTAAGCTGTTGATCAAGTCTGCAGTCAGAGAAGAACAGTGGGAACGCGTTTCAAAACAAGAATCTTTTGGAAGATGGACATTAATGGCTCATTTATTACCCGACTCCTCTTGGTGGCAGTTTTTAGGGTGAATCTTGTTAGCGCTGAGGTGGCACAATCTGGGCCATCCAGCCGATTGTAATCTGAGTCGTCCGTTGGACTTGGCCAGCTATATAAGGGGGCACCACCCCTCATTTGTACCCTCATGAGACAGTAGAATTAGAGTAGAAGTTAGAATAGAGAGACAAATTAGAAGTAGCTTAGTATAGATTGATAGAGTAGTTGAAGGAAAGTTTTTCCTTAAAACTTTGTAAGAAATTGTTGTGAACACTCTCCCAATAAAAAGAATTTTCATTGATGATGAATTTCGTCTTTTGTTGCGAGTAGCTAGCAAGGTTTCTTCGTCCTTCTGATTCGAGTAGTGGCTTAAAGTAGAATAATTTCATTTTTATGCAAGTAGTTTGTAATTGTGGAATGTGGTCTCCAATTTGAACAAACTTTGTCTAACCATACCACTAGTGGACTCACTGATGGTGAGTTCGCCTTGCATGGTCAACTGGAAACTCGTGGACTTAACTTCAATTACGATCTTCATGTTGGTATGCATCGTTGTGACGGTGTCTTCATAGTTGAATTGTAATCTGAATATCTTTAGTTACTCCCCTTCGAAGATTGCACTAGTTCTGTGGATGCTGTCCGAAGTGAGGCAAAGCGGAATCTGGTTTAGTCTTGTGAAAATTGATCTCCACGTCCCACACGTAGATTAGTCCATAGCATCTTCTATCCCTGCATCATTTACATTCAGTACTTTCTAGTTAGTATAGGAAACTTGTGCTTCTTTGATAAATCTGTCGAATTGTGAAAACCCCTTCCTCTGGTGTTGAACAATTCCGTAAGTCCCCTTGAAATACCATCAAATCACATCGAGCCAACTGAGACTATTCGCATTGAAAGAAGCTTGGAGTTGAACACGCGAACTCTCTCACAATCTTAGCGTTCTGGATACTTTGAAAGAACCTTGGCTTTGGTTTTTGTCTCTCTCTCTCTCCGTCTGTCTCTTTTCTATGGTCTGCTTTCCGGGGACATTCCCGTCTACAAGCTTAAACGTGAATTTGGCCAAGTCTGAAAATTAGGGTTTCCATCCTTTTGGTCAATCTGAGGTCGAACAAAGTGAATATATTGAAAGCAGGGATTAACATTGAGGTCAGTGTGCTTCCAGTAGGCTTCCACTAAAATTTCATCAGATTCTGAGTACTTACTATTTTTAGTAAGTGTGCAATTACAGGCAATCCTTCAGCATTTTTGTGAATCCGACAGTCACACTGCATTCATAACACATCAAGCTGCTCGTGTGCAAAATTTGAGCTAAAGCTGACGACTTTCTATTTTTAGCAGTTCAGCTTCCAGAGCAAATTTCAGGGCTTAGATGCAAGGTTTTTCAATGCATGTCTGCATATTCCTTCTGGGTTTTCAGAGACCTTCATGACAGTATAACATACAAAATGAGATGATGACTTTCAGAGTTCAGCCTTCCGAGGCTATTTTTGGGGTTTGCATGTCAGGGTTTTCTTTGCATGTCTACATATTCTTTATGGGTTTTTCGAGAGCTTCGCAGTGACATGACATGCAAACGGAGATGGTCACTCATTAAGCAACTTGCTATTTTTAGCAGCTACATCCCGACAGCCGCCTCCCAGCACTTCAGAATCACAAGCTGATCGCAATGCAACTGAAACGAAAACAAACGAAGATCATTTGATATGCATGCAGAACAAATTAGGGTTTCCAGCTTCGGGACCTGAAAATAAGGGTAAAAAGTCAGAATTTTTGAAAACCGGTGTAAACCACCGCGATCAGCATCCTTCAAGCTGTCTGCTGGTAAAATTTGAAGGCAAACGGAGCACTCACTATTTATAGTAAGTCATTTTGGAAACAGGCTAAAAATAGCAAATCACTTGCATGCGCCAATGTCAGCAGGCAGGTCACGTGGTGAGGAGCGCCTCATTCAAATTTCAGAGCAAACAGAGTTGTGGAGGTACTAGAAACGAGAGGTTACTATAAATAGCAAACCACCTCCAGAAATATGCTATTTTTAGCAGGTCAACCTGAAATGGCAGTGTCAGCAAGGTAATGGAGTCATGAGGATCCAGTGTTCAAAATTTCAAATCGATCTGAGCTTCGGAGATGCAGGAATTGAGGGACTTACTCTAAATAGTAAGGCATGGATAAGCTGGCGAAGAAGGAAAAATGGCTAAGTATTGGACTTCATCCTGCAGCTACCTGAAAATGCGCCCAAGTTGATGAGGAAGCATAAAAATTTCTAAGGCATGAGTTTCGTCCTGCTCACTAGGTAAAATGCGCCCAAGTTGGTGGAAGCAAAATGCTAAAAAATTCTAAGTATGAAACTCATCCACCTCCTAGGCTCAAATGCGCCCATGCTTGGAAAGTCAAGGAAAGTCAAAGAAGTTCATCCTTCAGCCATATCAAAATGCGCCCACCTTGAGAGTTAGAATGTTAAAAATTTTCTAAGTACAAATATCCTCCACCACCCCCCAAATGCACCCATCCTTCATGCATGTTCAAATGCGCCCAAAAGGAAAGAAGTCAAAGGAGTCAACAACTTTCATCCTCCTCCTAGGCCTAAATGCGCTCAAATGGGGCCATGTAAAGACAAAAATAAGGGAGGTGAAGAGTCACATGCTAAGGCGTGGAAATTTAAAATCCTCCTCACCCTCTTATATGCACTCATCCTCCACCACCCCTCAAATGCGCCCAAAAGAGGGCATGTGAAGACAAAACAAGGAAGCTCAAGAGTCACGTTGAAGTTTCATTCTTCTCTCTCTCAATTGCGCCCATGCGAAGTCAAAAAGTCAAGAGTGTTTGAATGTGTTTCATGCAAAATGCGCCCAAGATAGACTAAGAGTGGCATTGAATATTTTAACCTTTTATGAAGTGTAAAATGCGCCCAAGTTGAGGTAAGTAAAAGGGTGAATAAGGAGTGTGGGGGTGGAATTAAAAAAAATTAATGTTGCCTAGGCGTTGGAAGTGAAGTCTTCTAGCAAGGGTAATATGCACCCAAGGCACAAAGAGGAGGGATTTAAATGTTCTAGGCATTGAAAGCTTGTCCCTCTTCACACATGATATGCGCCTAAAATGAGGTATAAAGGAAAAAATGATAATGGCTAAGGCGTGGGAATTTAAATGTCTTTCAAGTGTGAAATAAAATGAAGGTGGTGAGTGAAAAATAAAATGTGCTAGGCGCCTTCATGGAAAATTTTCCAAGTCAAATTTCCACCACTGGCAAATATGTATTGGATGAAATAAAAAAATTTCTCACTGGCAGAATGCATGAAGTTGAGTAAAATCTCTAAGGCAAAACTTTCAAAGTGATTCAAAATTTCTCCAAGACAAAATATTTTCTTCCTTAGAAAATACGACTGGACATCAAGGTGATGAAATTCTTCTTAAAGCACGAGCAAATTTTCCAGTGATGAAGTCAGAGATATTGGCATTGCAGAACGATTTAAAAATTTCTCAAGTCAGAGCAACCGGATGTTCACATAGATGAAGAATAGGATTAAAATTGATTGAATAATAATTTTCTAAGGTTCAAAATTTTAAAAATTTAAATGAACCCGTTCGTTGAGTACCCATGGATTCGACAAATTCTGGAGAAAATTTTCTTCTGGGTACTGCTGATCTTCGATGAGAAATGGATTTCTATGTCTTCCGCACTTCGCCAAAGCCTTCAGCATGAAGAATTTAATCGGTGCTCGAATTGTGAATTTTCCTAAGGGAAAATTTTAAAATTTTCTAAGGCAAATTTGAATAAAATGGTTTTTGAAAGGAGAATGCTTCGACAGTGAATTTAAAGTGAATTGCCTAGATGATTTCGATCGAGTTCTTCACAGATGAATTTTCCAGAGCGTCGGAGATGATTCAAATTTAAAATTTGCAAGACAGAGCTTCGGCTGGGGAATTAAATGGATTAAAAGATGAAATTTAATTAAACATTTTCGAAAGTAAATTGAGACATGCCAGTCAAAGTTGAACTTCTAGAAGGTTGAGATTCTCAGACAAGTGTCAGAAATACCAGAGAGGGAAAATTCGAATTCTTGAAGTGGAGTAGCGGAAATTTAATGCATTAGCTATACTTAGCTCCTTCTAGAATTCGATTTTTGCTATAAAATTGAGAGGTTTCTCACTTCTTTTTCACAGTTGAAGAAGTTCAAATTTGCTCTGAAGGTGAAGCTGAGTTTAATGCTGAAGACTGAATTGCTGAAGGAGTTTGAAATTTTGCTGTGGCTGCAATTGTTGAAGAAGTTCGCATTTTTGAAGCGAGTGAAAGGCGTTGTAAGTTGCTGAAGGCTGAAACTTGTAAGTTGCTGAAGCTCCATTTTATTGCTAAAGCTGGAGGTGCGCACTTCCTAATTTGCTGAGAGTGTGAAGGTGCGAATTGAAGTCTAGTTGCTGAGTTTTGAAAATCTGAAGTTGATGAAAGTGTGAAGTGCGAACTTGCAAGAGTGAAATTATTGAAATTTGCACCTTGCTAAGTCTCTTGAAGTTGCTAAGTTGCTGAAGTTAAAGCTTACTTAGAATTTTTTTCTAAGTATTGGAGCTCGAATTTGTTGAAGAAGAGGCTGAGGTTTGCGAATGAGAAATGTTATTGCAGCTTCTCAAGTTCTTGAAGTCGACTAGCAGCCCCTGCACAATATTTTATTTATTTTCTAAATTAATTTGCAGATGGATGTTTATTGTTTTACAGATGGCTGAGGCAAGGACAACTAGCAAGGACAACAATGGTGCATCCAAGCAAGCTTTTATAAAGAAACTAAGCAAGACATTTATGCCAGAGTCCAAGTTCACTTCGAAGTTGGGCAAGCTGACTAATACCAATTTGGGCTCTTTCAACTTGGAGGCATTCAGGAATAAGATACTGGGAATTGGTCATTATCATCCTTCGGACACCTCACACAACATTGTTCGAAGTGGATTATATGCAGCTGCTAGTTTCCCACCAACCATTCAGTGTTCGGAGCTGATGATGGAGTGCGCCAACTGTTACAAGAAGGAACACAGATCAATCATGTCACCAGATGGACAAGTGCTTGCCAACCTCACTCCTTCAGCTATTGGCGAGGCTTTTGGAATCCTAGTGCACAAGAACATGGTTTACAAGTCCAAAGAACGAGTTGAACGAATGTATGCTACTGCATTCGAGAGATGTACAGAGACAATCAATACTCACTAGATGAGTAATCCCAGGCCTTCTCGTACGAAGCTTCCAAGACAAATCATAGGAGACGACTTGAAGCAGGATTATTGTGATCGTATCATGATGCTGAGTTGAGTTGGAGGTTGCCCACAATCATTTATTTTTGAGCCGTGGATGTTCTATTACATTAACCTCGTGCTGGAAGGAAAGGATTACGTCAACTGGGCTACAATGATCAGTGACAACTTGCACGAGCAACTCCTGAGCCTGAGAAGAACGAAGACATTTTATATGAGCTCTTACATCATTTACATGCTGGCTCGTATGACAAAGTACAGAGGAATTTCATACAAGGAACCTGTTGGTTGTGGCTCTCACCAATTCAAAATTCATGAGGCTTGTCTGCAGTTGCATTTGGCTAGTACTACTCATTACAAGCGTGCCAATGACGCATTCACCATGCACATCACGAGAACACTTCAGGATCGGATGCATCACAGAATCTCAAAGGAAGCCCAGGAATTGATTGAGAGGTATGGGTGCTGGTTTATACAGTTTTCGAAGTTCTCTTACATTAGGCTACAAGGATTTTCCTCATATCCATATAGGCTGTCTAAGTACCCAACCAATAGAATATTGATGTTAGAGATATCTAGGCAATCGGTTGCCTACGATAAGATTCAGAAGAAAAAGAAGGGAGGTGTTGACTTCCCAATTGTCATGGGCAATTTCGATGAGGTGTGTCCTTCATTACAGGTAGCTAGAGAAGCCGAGAGCGAGCTTCAATTTTATCACTTTTCATATCACACTAGCAGACAGCACTATGATCCGCATAACAACATCAGATGGATACTGTCAGAAGAGTTTAAACACAAGGAAAACGTTGAGGATTATTGGGCTAATGCATCAGACGAAGCAGAGGTCAGGAAGAGAATGTTCTCTAGGCTGCCAATAAGCATGATCAAGGAATGTGAAGTCATTCTGGTACCAGACCAGGTGAATGAGGACATAGACGTCCATCCAGATTATGAAGCAATAAGAAATACTCCACTTCCACTCCCGAATTGGTCAAAACCAAAGATAGCATATTTGGACACACTTTCCATTCCAGTCTTGACATTTACCAGGGCATGGGTTGACAGACGTGTGAGTAGGCTGAAGAGTAAGTCAATTGCATTGACTTACAATTTGATGGGAGATCACAGGACACCCACAACCAGTAGGAAGAAACAAATCACACGAGGTCCAGAATCTAGAAGGAAAGAGCCTGTTCGGCCGGAGCCTCCAAGAGTTGCAGTTGAATCACCCACGCCATTGGAGACACGTTCTCCTAGAATACAGGAGGTTTCCTTGTTTGCTGATCAAAGAAATGCATTGAATCAAATGCAAGCGGTACAGGAAAATAATCAGCCACCACAGAGAGAGTCAGTTGGCCAGAGCGTCAACACACCTAGTAAAGATGATCAGCAAACTGATGAGGGGACTGCTACTGACCCTCAGTTTCAACAAGAGTTAGAGACGGCTTTGGAAGATGATGATGATATAGTTTCAAGAGATACTCAGCCACTTGAGGATGATGAGCCTTGCCAAAATGATATAGAAGTTGAACAAGTCCGTGAAGTAGAGGCACAACAACAGCAGCCATTTAATATACTAAGTAGCCGGTTCGGGTTCGAGTTCGGGTTCGGGTTCGCGGGTTCGGTTCGCCGGTTCGGCAAAATTTTTTGGGGGTGGGTTCGGTTCGTCTTGGGTTCGTTAGTACAAATTACAAAAACATGTAAAAAATATATAAATTTATTGTTAAAAATAAATTATTAATATAAAATTTTAATTAATCAATTAACAATTAATTATAACTTTATAAGTCTATAAATTTATAAGCTATATTTATAATTATATAATTATAATAACAAATAATAAATACAAATTAAATTATTATACTATATATATTATAAATTTATAAAACAATTATTGCTAATATTTATATTTATCGTATTTATATTATAAATAATTTATTATTATATTATTATATTTATATTAATAATTTATTTTTAACAATTATAATAACAAATAATAAATACAAATTAAATTATTATACTATATATATTATAAATTTATAAAACAATTATTGCTAATATTTATATTTATCATATTTATATTATAAATATAAATAATTTTTTATTTGTTTACAACTTTATGAAGATTTTAAATTTGACTTGCATTCTAAAATATAGAGAATCTACCTAGACTTGTCTTCACCCAAGCATATACGTATCTTCGTTCATCTGTTTCGCATAGAAAATCTAAAGCTCTTTTGATAATAGTTTGACATTCATTGCCTTTTGAAATGCAATATAAAATCACGTCTGTTTCTGAAAGTGTTCAGGATGGGATACACGGTACACCAGATATGGAGCGCTGTTGTGTGTGTAATGGGAATAGCCTGCAACCGTCGCGACTACTGTAACGGGTGTAGCCTGCAACTCGGAACCCTCGACATCCAACAGTAATGTGTAGAAAACAAATTAAATCGAAGTCTGAAATTAAACAACAGTTTAGTAACTGCTTAGGCTAGGGTTTGAATGAAAGAGCAGCAACAGAAATACAGAAGTCTGAAATTGTTCTTTTTAACAATTATAGGAACCAGACCCGAACCCATAGAAGGACCGGACCAGGACCCGGACCCAGTGCGAACCCGGACCAGGACCTGGGCCAAAACCCTGCGAACCGGCTACATAGTTAATATACAGTATACAGTACCTGATTGGCTTAGAGAGAGGATGAGAAGGAGCCCCAGCGAAGAAATTGATCCAACAGTTGAGATGGAAGAGTTTTTGAACAGAATCAGCGCACCTCCACAAAAGAAGAGAGCACGAAAGTTTTCAAAGATTTCCACTGAAGAGGATGGCTCTCGCACCCTTCACATGGCAGTGCCACAGGTTGATTGTGACCGAGATGAAGCAGTACCCGAGAACTATGTGGTCACAACTTTGGAGTTAGGACGCCCCACAGGTGCACAGATTGTTAAGGAGTGTGATAACTCCTACCTCGCCCTCAAGGACAGATTATGTAAAAAGGAAGGAAAGTACAAGAAGTTGAAGAGAGAGCATAAGGCTTTGATAGGATATGTGCAGCAGTTGTCTCGTCCTCGTGGGCAGGAGATTCCAGCGATAGAGCTTCCACCTGAGATACCTAGAGAGTCAATCAGTGGCTTGTTGGAGTTGGGGAAGATGGCACAGGAGGCAGATAAGTAGGTCACGGGAGTTCATGTTGAGACAGAAAAGTTTATGGAGGACCTTGCTATTACTTTTCAGCAGGCTTCTAGTATTTTGGCACGGATGGAGGCAGTTGATCAGGCCTGGGGTGATGCTTCTGTTTATCAGAGCAAAATAATTCAGCGTCTTGAGGCATTGAGGCATGTTCCTTTGCGGTTGTTGATTGATGGAGTCATTCAGGAGAATGACAGGTACGACTTTTCTAGATGGTATTCTTCAGCAATCACGGGACGTGGTTTCTTCGACGCAGCACAGGCGGATTCAGCCAGAGTACGGAAGGCTATGGCCAATATCATTGATGGAGTCCAGAATACTTTCGAGCCCATATTTGCTAGGCGGTTGAATCCAAATGAGGTAACTACTGATAATTTGAGGGGTAGGCTGGTGCCTTTCTTCTCAGAGGTGAAGACCTTCGTACAGGATGACTTTGAGAACACCTCTACTTTCTCCAGCTTGATCCAGAGCATGCAGGATTCCGTAGCTGCTTGGAGAAAATCTTGTGCACGACATGAGCCATCAGTCATGGTGTTAGAGTTGCAACTTGATTGCATTCCACCTATTTCAGTTCAGGAGGTTGAGGCTGTACTTGGCAGGTTCATTGAGTTTGCAGCCAAAGAGAAGGAGAATGGGAATGCACTACTGGACGATGATCTTCTAAAAGACTGATTATGGGCATTAATTGCCTTTACTATTTTTGGGAGTGAGTGGGAATCTTTGCTCATTTATTACACCACTCCCCATTCTGGCAGTTTTTAGGGTTAGGGCTGAGATGGCTTAATCTTAGCCACTCTTTTGATTGTAATCTTAACCGTCTATTGGACTGGGCTATCTATAAAAGGGGGAGTCCCCCTCATTTGTATCTCATTAGACATTAGAATCAGATTGGAGATTAGATTAGAGCAGAGAGAGTGATAGTATAATTTTGTAGCTTAGCATAGCATAGTGTGGAGAAGAAAGAAAGTTTTCCCTTTGAAAACTTTTGTGGAGATTGTTGTGTAAGACTTTCATGATAATAGATCTTTTCATTGATGGTGGAATTCGTCTTTGTCATGAATAGCTAGCAAGGTCTTTTCATCCTTTCGGATCCAAGTAGCATAAAGTAGCATAATTTTCATTTAATGCAAGTAGTTTACCTTGGATGTGTGGTGTTTTATTGAGGTAGCTTCATTTCATTCCATACCACTAGCAACTTGTTGATGACAAGTTCGCCTTGTGTGGTCGACTGGAAATTATTTTGAGTTTAACTTCGATTGTGATTTGTATTCCTATATGCATCGTCTTGATGGTATATGCATGCTAAATTGTGATCTGAATATCTTTTGCTATCCCTTTGAAGATTGCACCAATTTTGCTGAAGCTGTCCAACGTGAGGCTAGGTGAAATTCAGTTGAAGTCTGCTGAAATCGAGCTCCACATATCTTGCATTTAGAATAGAACTTAAAACTTTCTTACCCTTTCACTCATTTACTTTCCGTTCATCTTTGGTTAGTTTTAGGAAAATGTACCTATTGCTAAATCATCCGAATTATACAAATCCCTTCCAATCGTCCATTTACTGTTAATTGCAAGAATCTTAAACAATTGTGTAAGTCCCCTCGTGAAAACAACAATTCACATCAAACCAACTGAGGGTATTCTAAGTATTTCGGAACCTTGGAGTTGAACGTGCGAACTTTCTTGCAATCTTAGTGCACGGAATACTTTGATCAAGAGAGAACGGAGTATCCTTCGGACTATTTTGTTCTGATGATTGGTGCGGTCACAAAAATCACATCAACAGGTTGTACTTGCCAGGTTCATTGATTTTGCAGCCAAAGAGAAGGAGAATGGAAATGCCTTTCTAGATGATGACGTTCTAGATGATTGATAGTGGGCTTTGATTGCCTTTGCTATTTTGGGAGTGAGTGGGAATCTTTGATTCATTTATTGTACCACTCCCTATTCTAGCAGTTTTAAGGGTTAGGGCTGAGGTGGCTCAATCTGAGCCATTCATTTGATTGTAATCTGAGCCGTCCGTTGGACTTGGCCATCTATAAAAGGGGGAGTCCCCTTCATTTGTACTCATTAGAGTAGAGATTAGAGGAGACATCAGAGAGTAGACATTTTGTTAGAGCAGAGAGATAGTTTAGTATAGTTTGGAGGAGAAGGAAAGTTTTCCTTTGAAAACTTTTGTAAGAGATTGTTGTGAAAACTTTCATAATAATAGATCTTTCATTGATGGTGAAATTCGTCTTTATTATGAATAGCTAGCGAGTTTTCTTCATCTCTTCTACTCCAAGTAGCATAAAGTAGCTTAAAGTAGCGTAGTTTTCATTTCATGCAAGTAGATATTAGCTGTGGATTTGTGGTGTCGATTAAGGCAACTTCGTTTTAGTCCATACCACTAGCAGCTTGCTAATGGCAAGTTTGCCTTGTGTGGTCAACTGGAGCATTTTATAAGCCTAACTTCAGTTATAATTCACGTCTTGGTATGCGTCGTGTTGACGGTGTCTTGATGTCGGATTGTGACTTGAAAATTTCTTGCTATCCCCTTGAAGATTGCACCAACTTTGTGTAAGTTGTCCAGCGTGAGGCGGAGCAGAGTCTGGTTGAAGTTTGTCGAAATTGATCCCGCATCCCGTCCTTAGATAGACCATAAATTTTCTAATCCCTATAGCCATTCAATTCAGTTTATTTCTGGTTAGTTTTAGGAAAACGTACCTTATTGCTCAATCATCCGCATTGCATAAATTCCCTTCCAATCATCCATCTGCTGTCAACTGCAAGCCTTATGAACAATTGTGTAAGTCCCCTCGTATAAACAACATTTCACAACGAACCGACTGAGAGTATTCCAAAGCATATCAGAACCTTGGAGTTGAACGTGTGATCTTTCTAGCAATCTTAGCGCACGGGATTCTTTGATCAAGAGAGAATGGACTAGCCTTCGGATTACTTTGTTCTGTTGATTGGTGCGGTCACAAAAATCACATCAACACTATCATAATTGATGGTATCTAAATGTTTGGCATTGTTTTATGGATGTTTGGTATATGTTTATTGGATGCCTATAAATTATTATCATTCTGAAAATAAAAATTAGAATTCAATCCTAGGGTTTAAGCAGAAAACTAAATCAGAAAAGTGCAGAAATATAAATTAGAAATCTAGGGCATAAACCAAAAATTTTAGGGCAGATCCCATTGAGTATATTTCAGTGGTATCAAAGCATTGATCCTGTGGTGTTCATACTTGCAGCCCTGAACACATACTCATTCCAATATTAAGATTGGAAACTTATTTTTTGCTGTTTGTTTAAAGTTGTTTTACCTTGTTTGGAAACTTCTACCGGCATTTATCGATATTCGTTTTCCAGGCTAATTATTAGCTACATGGAGTTTAGGCTCTTTGCCATTGGCATTGAATAAGTTTCATGTGAAGCATAATCGTGGGATTTAAATTTATTTAGGGTTTTATTGACTCTGATGTTCCATTTGTAGGTTAGTTGTTAAGGTTTTGATCTTATCTATTTCTAACATTATAATTGAAAGCTGTAATGATTTTATTATATAATTATTAATTAAAAAATGAATAAAAATTCAACAATGGTCAAATCTAAAAGGGTGAAAGTTGAGTTCTTTTAAAGGGTTAAAAGTGATAAAACTATGAAAATAACATGCCCCATGAAGGTCTGTGTGGTTTTAAAGGCTTTAATTTGGGCTTGGTGGTAGGGGCTCTACCACTTGACTCCACCTTATATCATGATAGGGAGCATGCCAAGGGCGCTGCCCCAATAATCCAAGAAGGGCACTACCCTAAGACCCAGTGAGGGGCACTGCCCAAAGACCATGCTAGGGTTTGCCACCTTAGATCCCTGCTCTTAATTTTATTTCTCTCTATATTAAAATGCCTTTAAATTAAAAAATGGTAGGCTTTTCTCTCTTTTTTTAATGTTTTTCTACATTTTTTGATAATCAAATTTTTTCCTAATTTTTTGAAAAAAAAATTATACTTTTTGATTTGCCAAATTTTTCCACCAAAAGATTTCTGCTGTTATGATTCATCCTTCACTTGGATATGCTAACTTCTGAGTTCAGAATCTATATCCGATTTATGATGAAACTATCACATTTGAACTAAAATGGCAGTGAATTTCTATAAATAAGTCCACAAGCACAAGAGAAACAAGGTAAAGTTCAGGGATGGAATTCTTAAGAATGCTAGGAAAAGAAGATTAAAGATTACACCAAAAAGCATACTTACAGATAAACTTCAAAAACAAGATGTGCCATTTAATGTTGTATTGAAGTTTACAACTACTTTACATAGAATTTACGAGAATTTGAAAACAATCATGCCAAAATATTCAAATGATGACTTTTTTACTAATTAATTGCAATTTCGATAATATCCCCACTTTCTTATAAAAAAATATTTGAGTATTGTTCTTAAAAACATTGTCAATGCTTTCTGTGTTTCTTCATTTTTTGTGATATTTTCAGATTAATCCTTGCTCATTCATTGCCATTCACAATTTGGAAACATTGCTTGAAAGTTCACTTTCCATCTACAGTGCAGGATAACATGGCCAAAAACTACTGCCTAAACTTGCTCACCAAAATTATGAACGGAAGCTAGTTAACATGTTAGGACTAAATTAAGAAAAATATTAGTAAAAATATCCTGATATGTAATGATTGCGATTACTCTATTAATATTGATAACTTATTTTAAGACTAAAATTTATTGGATGAATTATAATTCTAACAAAGACTTAAATGCACTGTACCAGGACATACTGCACAGTGTTGATATATCAGGCATTAGTCGGATCTCACCCACACCAGTAAGATGGGAACCTTCAGCAGGGCTATCTGAAAACGAAGTCATAGCCATACTTGCATGTGTCAAACCTACTCCATGATCCCTGACTACTTGGTAAAAACGATTTTCTGGAACAACCTGCGACACAAACCAGATGCCATTAAGTTCTAATATCCCGAAGAAAAACACTAAATATTTCATATAAGATAACCATTAATGTTTCTTCTAACACTTACTCGGCATCTTCGTTGACCTGAATTATCAACCCAAAGGAGTCGGATTAATTTAGGTTTCCCCTCCTTGGCTTCCAGATATTGAGTGTGAGAATCAGCCGCTACATTAACCACCTTAGACTTCAAAATTTGGGTCATATCTTCATCCAACTTATAGAAATTGATTGCATTGCCTCTTAAGATTTTTTGTGCAGCTTCAATAGCTTCCTGAATGGAAAGATCCCCACCATCACAAGCATCAAGAAGAACAGATGTAATTACTTCACGAGCCCATTTTGTGCCTGCATAACCACATTAGACAAGCAACAGACATTCAGCAGTACAATGCACAGAAAAAAATAGCATTTCAATCTTAATGCCCCAGTTATCCAAAACATTGTTTGATAACCTCCATTTCCATACAAAAGGAGTGTAGAAAGAAAGAAAGATCATTTTGTATAACATTTTGATTCAGTTTGTGAAAAAGATTTTTTAAATTTATATTGAATGCATAATTTCCTTAACCAAATAAGTAACCCATGACGTAGGTAACAGAATCCTTTTCCACACCAAATGCATAATGTTCTGTCACAATTGTCATTTATTTGAGCAAGAAAATACGGTTGTCTTAAGCAATAAATAATAAGCTCGTGTTAAGGTAAAAATCATCAAAGGCCAAACCTTTGCCCCATGCAATGAAAATGACAATGGAATATTATATAAAGAAAATGGGTAATGAGCCCAGATGCTGACAAACTAATCAATTTTGGTTACTTTGAGTGACAGCTACTCAGTACTGTTCTTGAAATCAGTTACTTTTAGGGTTAACTTCAATCTTCTTCGCTAGTTGTAATCCACCTTTATTTCAACAAACATAATTTGCAAACATAATTTTCTCATGCTAAAGAAGTCAAATATTATATCATTCTTCATTTTTTCTGGAACACTAAGCCTTACCAAGGTAAAAAGTTTCAGGAAATGCATATCCATCTGTGCTGAACATCACCTGCATATGATACAACAGACTATTGTGTTAAATGCTTAGTCCAAATAACTTAACGTTTTTTTTTTTTTTAATTGCTATCACCCAAGAAAATATTATACTGAGGTATTGTGCTTGGCTACTTGGAATTTAAAAATGATAATAGTTTTGATCTGGAAGGCATGATTACTTTGTTCAATGGGGCTAGTTCTAAAAGTTCCTTAACTGCAGAGTGCATCCCATGAACACTGAGTTTCGGTACTGCTAGGCCAAAGTCCAAATAGACCTGTTCAACAACCTTTTGAGAAACACAGTTTCATAATCATTTTTTGTGCCATATATTAATGAAAAAACAATCTACCTGTGGATAAACAGAAGCCAAATAGGATGCTTCCTTTGAATATGGATAAGACGCATGAAGAAGCACAATACGGCATTTTTTAAAACGATCGTCTTCCAAAATTAGTCGAAGATGTAGAGGATTTGCAAGCCTCAAGTCCAAGTCAATGTCTCCAAAACTGAAAATTTACTTTCACTTTTAGTGTCCCGTGGAAAATAAGGAAAGGGATGTCAATGACTTGATGTAGAAAATATGTAACATGTAGAAGGAAAAAATCAAAACACCAAACCAAGCATGCTTCTGAAAAAATAATTCTTACATGCAGCCAGACAGAACAACAAAAATAAAACTTAAAAATGATTTTAAGACATTATGGAATTCTTCTGTTGCAACAATATGATAATCCTAACTTTTAAAGGTAAACTAAGGGAATGCTACTACAGATAGCAATACTAAGTGCTAGACACATCCTAACTTTGATACCATAGTACAGAATCTTCTCTCACCATCCAGATCGTAAGCATAAGCAAAAATAAATAGTTATATGACTAGCGCACATGCATGCCTATTTAATTAGGTAGGGGAATTTAATAATTAAGTTTGGAATTGCTTGTTCAGAAGACAGTCCTTACAAATTACAAACTTACAACTATAACAAAAATTATATGGTCAGCCAAAGCTTCTATGGAGAAACTTGTTCTGTGGTCAATGCCACATAGGCATCGCTATCTCATGATTCTCATCCATATAAGTACATGAAATGTAGCCCCAAGGTTAGGGTTAAGGAAAAGAGAGAAAAAATAGGAAATCAGCAGGGTATACCCACCATAATTCCAAGATAATACAAGCAATAAATCAGACAAGTATGCATGCAAAATATTGAATTAGATGTGAAATGTAATAAATGAATCACTGATTTCTTCACTAGTGATTCAAATGTGTAAAAAATAAAATTAAATTATGAATTGTCAATACATTCTGCACACATCAATGTCAATCTCATTTAATGATAGATCCAACATTATTTATAGGAAGAAATTTGAAAAGCATAAAACTTAACATGGAAATGCTCCTAGACACAAACTATATCTCCTTAAATGTATCAACCCAACTAGTCCATACAGAGAAAAGCATAGTAGGTATGATGGTTTGCAATGGTCAAAGTATGTTACATTTTATATATTCATTCATTTAATATATGCATACTTTATAGTTATTGATTTGATGTATATAAATGCATGTCATTAAAACTATTGTCTACATGAGGTGGTTGTCACTGTAAAGATCTTCCACTAATAATGCACAAATTTTAGTCAAACCTACTTAAACATTGTAAGCTAACTTGTAAATCTTTTGAGTTGGTATCTTACCTTATGCACCCCATGGGATTTACAAATACACACAGCTAATAAATAAATAAATATGCAAGAGGAACACATAAACAAGAAAAGCCTTGGTTGATTAATAAAGTAATAGAACTGCTAGGAAATGTCTATAAAATGATAGACAGTGACAATTCCAAATTACCCTGTGTGTATTTGCATGGGAAGATCAAAGGAGGCAGCCACTTCCAAACTATGGGTGAAAATATAATCAACAAAGCTTTTGCTGCTGATTCGTATTGGCACGCTGGCTGAGGCACAAATTGCAAAATAAAAAATCATCAGTTTAAACATCGATTAACAGGCATAGTGTCAAAGCATTTATTTTCATATAAAGGCTAAGACAAGACACCAGTTGAAGGAACGAGTCTACTATTGAAATTACCATGTAAATCCTTGTGAAGGCCATCATCTGCATCCTCACTTGTTACCAACGGATTAATATTAAGACCACTGCGATATGCAGCTATACTTTTAAAACCAGCAACATCTTTAGATAGGGTAAAGAAAAAGTAGTAGTAAACAAGTGCCAAGATTGAGGAACTTCATAAATAAAATCCAAAAAGAAAGAAGTGAATTTATAACAAAATGGAAAGAATATATCGAAGGATATGACTTAAGTGTTGACAGGAAGAGATTAGTAAAGCCCCCTAGCGTCCATGCCATGCCATCAGGTGGATCCTGCCACAACATTTTTTAGCACAAAAATATAAGAGTATGTCACAAATACATAATGCATTTTTTCTTGCCAGAAATATGTCGGACGATATGTTTTCCAGAAACATTATAATGGTTTTTCTGCCATAGTTACAAAGGCCATTTATGGTCGTAGTATTTATTGGTATGCTCCTTTGTGCCGAAATTGTTTTAAACAATGATCTTGGAACAGTAAACCATTGGTCATCCACATCAGACAATACAGACAAGATTGAAAACTCTCAATCATATTAACTGAATGAACTACAACCAATGATGAATACTATTTCAAAACAAAACACAATCAAATCCTAGGATTATTTGTCAAGCTAAAAGTACTCGCTTATTGTCTTCAATACACTATATAGGTCAAATTTTCATCCAGTTATTTGGTTGTAGGCTGTGAAATTGATCTAATGTATTACCCATGCTTGTGCAAAGTATGACTTTGTACTATGGCTCAATAGAGTTGTGGAATTGGCATGATGAAGCATCAGCCATGATAGGTAGACATTACAATTTGCACCACCCACATCAACCCACTTTATTTAACATAGATAATTCTTTCAATGTAATAAAGTTATCTTTACCACAGAAAAAAAGATATATTTTAATTTGGGCAATCAGATGTCCAGAAAATATGCCTGTTTTTGGTCCCATCTAGGCAAGGTGACATTCAAAACATCTAAAATAAAACTTCACAAAACAAAGATAAAAGTTTGTTAAAAAGCATAGCCTCTTGCAATGAAATGAAATATCTATATATAGATATATAGATATATATAGCACTTACCCCACTAAGAATCTCTTCAGCAACAGTCTCTATCCTTAAGATCCTTCCCACAACTGGTGCATGGTTCTTATGCCAATCCATATTATACATTTTATCAATATGTATTCCATCATCCAGCAACACTCCAGAAATGTTTGCAGCACTAAAGCATTTTGAGCAGATAGTCTCTAGGCCCAGAAAACTGCGGCACTTCTCAACTGCCTCCAATGTTGTCGCACAATTGTACAGCTGTGCAATATCCCGTATGCTTCGCTGCAAACCACAGAATTTCCTCATCATAAAAAGAAAAAACCAAGGACAAGTACAAATGATTACAGAAAACATGTTACTCTTGACCAGTGAACACAAATCTTCATTCAATAAGCAAGCAACATTCTATAAAAGAAATTTCAAATAAGTAAAATGATTGATGGAATTTAGATTTTATATGCAACATTTTACAACAAATGCACAAAGCTAATTTAAGAACTTGAGAGATTGCAACCCTCGCTCCAACAAATGCTCCCAACTTTTCTAAATCCACAATGATTGTAACTCCCGTCCCAACCACCAATGTATGTATGTATTCCTTCCCTTGAGCATAAATCTTCCAAGAAAACTATGGCTATCTTTCATAAACTTATAATTGAAAAGATATTATCTTTAATAATGGCTCTTGAATGTGCTTTTTAATTACATATAACAAAAAATTTCATAGTCTAAATTTACCCCCCGTAGAAAATAATTAATTTTCCACCCTTAATGCACTTCCTATAAGAATATGAACATTCTTTCTGAATTGACATAAATAACTTGATTTTTTGTCCTTTTTCATCATTCAATTCACATAAGGCTGTATACTTCGTATCACTTGATCATCTTAGCGGAGGCTTATAACATTTCAATTACAAAATGGAGAGAACATCAGAACATCACCATTCATCTTTTCAAAGGAAGCTTTGGCTATACCATGAAAATCATCTTTCCCTAGTTTCAAATAGACCTTAATAAAGAACTAAATTCGTAAGAATTTTAGTATCATAGATGAAAGTGATAATAAGTACTTATTTTGATTTCATGATAAAGCACCTATAACAGTGAAGTTTTTCTCACATACAAAGAACTGTCGCATTCATTTATCTGCCATAGATTTCCAAACACAACTTAATTTATATTTATAGAAGCTGCAGGCCAGAACGATAATGATCTTGCCAACTAGCATCTATTCATCTTTTTCCTCAACATGACCAGCTTTTTGGTTGTACGCTCTTCATTTTACATAGATAGTTTTCACTGCATTCAGATGGCACAGCTTTCAGATTGTAATCAATATACCATTGTACACCTCACTCCTGTATTTGACAACAATATCAATCGCTGCAACTACTTAAGTCAATCCCATTTCATGAGTGTAAACATTCTCTTTCTTTTTACCACAAACCTGTTCTAGTCAAATTTGATACTTACTGCATTCTTTGAATGAGGTTACCAGGTTGGTAGAGAAGCAAAAGTTTTGAGATTTGTTTAGGATTTCCATGACGCTCAATGCAAGCCTATTGATGCAAGGGAAATGCATTTGAGCTTATAATTCTCAGGGTCCTATGCTAATGTCTCTCCTAGGTTTGTCTTTGGGTAGATTCATTCAAACAACAATTTCCACATAGTCGCATCTATGATTATGTGTATAATCATGCTAAGCTCTACAGGAAAAGTACTTTGTTAATCCTCAGTTTTAATCTTTATGAACTGATTATCAAGACTTGGTTTTATAATGTCCCCATTTTTTAGCTATTCTGTTTTGCAAGCGTTTGTCTAGCTCCTAATTTGACCAAAACAACAAGTTGTTTTATGAGGGGAATTCCAAGGTTCCTAGAGCATGCAGGTTGTGTTCTACAGGGATGTTTGTTTTTGGCAGTGAGCTCAATTGGTCTTGAGAACTCTTATGCCACTTTCCGAAGTGAATTCAGGCTTCTAGTGTGTTCTCCAAGATTCTTTGAGAGAGTGTCTATCTATAAAAGGTCACCCAATCAATCATGATTATCATCATTCATCATCAATATCATTCCAATACAATAAAATTTTGATTTTGATGTTGTTCAGTGGTTTCAGCAACTCAGGTGAATTATTGAGCTTTAATTTAATTATTTTACTAAGGTTGCTTAATTTTATAAAATAATTTAAAAAGCAACTTAGTGAACAGCTCGTTGCAAAGGGAATTAAAATTTGTCAATCATGTATGCTTGAAAAAGGGACCTTGCATAACAAATATAATTATTACTTTATAAAAGGGTCTTTTGGAGCAGAAAAAACAGAGGAGAGTTATTTTATTAATAGTGAATTTAAAGATATATCTTTTAGAAAGTTCAGTGGAAAAAAGTATAAAAGCAGACTTATAGGGCTCATTTGGATATGTAGATTATTTTATTTCCTCTTGTGAAACCCTTGTGGTTGTGTGGGATTGAACCTGATTCATCTCAACCTTCTTGAGGATGAAAACCCTCTTGGAGAAGATAAGCCATGGTGGTGAACGATCCTCCTTGGTTGATATTGTGTGATTCACTCAGAGTCACAGTTTGTGCAGGAAAGGTTTGTTGGTAGATTTACTTCAAAACCTATGCTTGTGCTAAATGTTGAAGGTTTGGAGCAATTCCATAAAGAGATTGTCTGTGTTGAATTTTGTCGGATAGAGGGTTTGATGGTAAAATTCCCTTGTCACAGCTGAAACAAATATAATGAGATTTGTACCAAATATTATATTTGTTATTGCAGATTGGAAAAAGATTTATAAGTGTGTTTAAATTGTTGATTTGCGCTTGTTTGGAAATGGGCACCATAAGGTAAATGATAAACTTAAGTTTGTTTGAATGCTGAAGAAAATTGCACTCCTTAGTGGAGTCACTCCTTGATTTCTTATTTGAATGATTTGTTATTGAAAGGTATGAAGCTGGTGGTATAAGAGACTCATGTGGGGGTAAAGAGCAACTTGGGATTGCAACGTTGAGATTGTTGAGGTTAAAAAGTGTAGAACGCAGTTGTAAGGGAGTCTTTTGGGTGGAATTCAGCACTATAGATGCCAAGCACTTAATGTTGGAAAAGGGTTGAAGTCATAGCAGTAAGCTTTGTTGTTAGGGGCAGTTTTCAAATAGTTTGGAGTAGACCTCAGGAAAATTTCTAAGTATAATCAGCTATAGGTTAAGTTTGGCATGTTACAGCTAAGTGCTTTGTATGACAGCAATTACCATTGTAGAAGTTACGTCATTTTGAAGCAATATTTTGATACACAACTATAATCTCTCTATAATAGATCCAGTGAAGACTTCCAGGTTAGATTTCTATTCTCTCTATATTGTAACCTCATTCTTATGACAGCTGAGTGTATTATTGTTGAATATTTATGCATGCAAAGTGTTTGTTGAAATGTCTATGATATCTCTATGCATTGTGAAATTACCTGTTGAACCAATATTGTCACAAATTGCACTTTGAGTGATCTGATACCAATACACATTGAAAATATATTGAACTTTAATTAAATACGAAGTGTTTAATGAAATGCCTACATGATATAAGGCAGAAAACTTTGTGGGTATTGGGAAAAAAATTGGTTTCAATTTGTGGGTGGACATTACAAGTTCTCAAGATTTACTCAAAAATGCTTCATGATCGAAACTAAATGGAGTGGATCTGTAACTCAAAATTAGGAAATCTCATTAATGCAAGCTTGAGATTTATGTCTGCCTCAAGGAACAAAATGATAAATTCTTCTTGTATTAGCATGCAGAATTGAACATCAATGTTGTAACAATGTCTGATCTCAAGACTCTATCAACATTTTTTTTCCATCCACCTTCCTTCAATCACACTTGCCTTGTAACTTTCCATGTAGTCCTTGTGAGAAACAAAGACACCATTCAATTCTATTTTTTTTAATTTAGTTTGTGAAAGTACCGTATGGAAGTCGAGACTTTCACTGAAAAAGTTTACCATTATGGCTAACTTCCAAAATTTCATTGTTGCATTTATCAATTATAGACAAGTTAAATATTTGTAAGAGATAGAGATGAAAATATTTTTAAGAGATAAAGATGATTCAAGTCTCTAAAGTCTAACCAAATCTATTGTACCGAAAAAATAAAACAGAATTAGTGTTTGTGATTACATGAAACCACAGGGATAATCAAGGAGATCATTGTAGTCTATGATAACAGGTTTTACCTTCAACGTAGTCTAGATTTGATCTTCATTTTAATAACCCTCAACAGCCTCTAAACAACTATAAAGCATGCTCATATGACTATATGATTACATTATTCATTATTTCCATAGATATATCATAGCACAATCATCAACAATGGATAGGTATTTTCCTTGTGTTGTTCCTAAGTCTAATGCTTATTTAAACATCAAAAAGCTTTTAGAAAAGATGTTACATGAGATCTATGGCTTCCAACTACATCAAATATCCTTTCATCCAACTTCATAACAGTCCCAAACATGCTTCCATGCATTTCATAACAATTACTCATACACTTTTTATGCTACTATGTGATGTCCCCTTCTCAAGTATAAGTTCACTGATGACCCTTAGCCTAATTTCCGTATTTTTTCCCATAGGCTAATGGAATAGTAAAAAGGGAAAATTAATTAAATAATTGAGTTGTCGAAACGGAAAAAACAAGACAACTATTTAATTATTTAAAAAAGTGTTTTAAGTGATTATTTTAAGTGTTGCTAAGACCCATGGTACAAAAAGGTGTTTAAAAAGACAATTATATTTTTATAACATTGAGGAATATTTTCCAAAAAAGAATTTAAAATTATTTATTTTCTCATTATAAAGTTATAAATAAGAGGAGTGCTTTCAAAGAGCCTCTTCATACTTTTTCAAATATGAACATGTATTCTTCTCTTCCCAAGGATGAAAATCCTTTGGGTTTGTGAAGCTTCAAGGACAAAAACCCTCCTAGTTTTCACTACAATTCCATACAGGGACTGACAATGTGCTTCATAAGGCAATGATTTCATGATTTCAATGTTTTAGTTTTGGGTGTGAAGTTTCCAATGTTTATTTTTAGTTTTTCAATGTATGCTCTTAATTATTTGTTTCAATTTTGGGGATTGATCTTAGTTGAATAAATATGGTTGGATATCTTCAAAAAAATTGGAAGTTTTGATTCTCTTTGGCAGGCCATTCCCTTTGGAGATTTACTTGCAAGTTGTGTCAATTTTTTCTAGCCGTACCATTATTGTAGGTGGTACCAGTTTTTTTTGCAATTTTGGTGTTAATTAATCCCAAGTTGTAAGATGTGCACCTACAAACAATGTAACTAATCTTTGCTCCGTATTCAATGATTGTTGGGTGCTGAGCGTAGACAATAAAAATTGTCCTAATTAATATTATTATTTAATTAGATTAACCTCATTTCTCTATGTTCATATTCCTTCTTATCCATATAATTAAATAATTTCAATTATTTAATTATTCTAAACTATTCTCTAAGGTTAATTAAACAATTTTAATTGTTTAACTAACTGACCACTTTTTAAATAATTATCTTTAATTATTTAATCTCCAATATTCTTCATCTAAATTAAATAAATATGTTTATTTATTTAATTAACTAATTTCTAAATTCTTCCAAACTTAAATAAATATTTTTAATTATTTAATTATTCATGTGAGTGCAAATAAATAAATTTTATTTATTTATTAAACTTACATTCTTTTCAATCTTTCTATCTTTTTTTGCTTTCATCTTTCTTCCATTTTGGAATCTAAATCTTTCTTAAATAATCAACTTTCATTTATTTTGGAAACATCTTCATCCACTAGTTACCTCAATCTTCAAAATAGGAAATTCATGTGCAACAATTATCTATTGATCACATTAAATAATTCATAATTATCTCTTCAATCTTCAAAATGGAAATTTCTATTATGTAGTTGAGTCAACTCTATTGCTTTTTTAGTTATCTCATTTCTTCATCCTCATCCTCATTTCTTATTTGATTCTTCCTCAAAAAGTCTATAAATAAGATCATTTCTTCATCATTTGGGATCCCACGTCTTATCCAAATCAATTCTATCAAAATTTGTCATCAATCAAATCAATCATCAATCGTATTGTTATGTTGTTGAGATTTAGCATCCAAATCCAAAGACAAAGCAACATCATATCATTTTTTTTTTTTTAGATTTGTAGTAGGATCGGTAAATTAGACATTTAAATTTGATTTCTATTGGTGTTTCAATGCGCACCTCTGGAATTTGAATTAGAAATGGACAGCTATGCACAGATAAACTCCTCCCTGAACTAGGAGGGGAAGCTCCCTCTTTGTTGATGTTGCTTAAGAAAGTAAATTAAAATTAATATGCCTATCATTTTGTTCAACTAAGAGCACAAGGTTATAAAACTCAAGTGTCATAGCTGAGATTTTTTGTTTTTAGAAGTTCAACTATAACTAAGCCTACTCTAATGGCGTTTCTAACTTCTCAAGTAAACGCAAAGCAAGAGAGTTAGAAATGGACAAGGAAGGATCTTCTAACAAAATACTTAAATAAACTCTTTTCCAACACACATCTACTTACTTTCAATGCAAGCTAAAATAAAGATCATATAAGCATAACACAATAAACAGAAATCTGAGACTTTATATCAGGGCAGCAAAGCACAAGACTTTATTTTCTCAAATTTCAGGAACAAAAGATTTACACTTCTAGCACAGTAGGATTGTACCAAAATAGGCTTACAGTTTAGCCATCAAACCATAATACATTGACACAAGACACATGCACTGAACAAGAACTTGCAACTAAAAGAGACTTGCAAACTTGTTTTTAAACTAAGTGAACTGAAACTAAACAACAACTTGCAGGCAAAATGGGCTCAGCAATTTGTTATCACAACCACAGTTAAGAAAATAATGGGCAAGGCTGTCCTTATTTATACACAAGTAGAGGAGTAGGGAACCTTAAAATCTCCTTGCTTTTACAACCAAGACTTGCCAGCATGTAAGCTTTATTTTTAAAACTAAAACAAGATAACTATCTAACCACCTAATAAAGCATTAAAACAGGAAATGCCAACTATTACAATTTGTTTTATTTCTCCTCTTCAAAGAGTGGATAAGAATTGAGACAAGAATAGAAAGAAAGCTGAAAGAAAACGTCTAGATGATTGCTGCTTTAAATCTCGATCACATCTGCCAAAAAGCTGATTTGTTTCTTGATTTCAAGTGGAGAGTGCTGCTCAAAATAGAATGTTGATCTGCCATGAAAAAGCAAGTTCTTCAAAAAAACTGGGACTTGGGTTTTCTAGAAAATCACATTCCGGAGAAATCCAGATGCTTAAAAACTGAAAAAGTGGCCAAAAAGCAATTTCTAGAAGATGGAAAAGTTTCTCAATGTTCAATAGGATGAAAAAGCAGAGAGACCCATGTGATCAAAAACGGAAAAAGTTGAGTGGTTGGTTTGAAAAAGCAACGCCCTAGAAGTTTGGAGCACGAAAAAGCATTCCTCTTTGCTCACTAATCTCCGAACCACAAAGAACACCGAAAAAGCATGTCATTTAGGTCCTCAAATCTTCGTTGAAAGAAAAGAGAAAATCTTCTTGCTCTAGATGCCAACCTGCAAAAAGTGAATAATGGGAGGCAAGGGCATCTTAAATAAGTTGAGGTTTGAGAAAATCTGTTTTCTTTTTGCTTTAAAACTTCTTGAAGCCAATCCTGAGTAGGTACATCGAACTTGGACATCTTCTAATGCTAAATAATGAAAACTTTGAAAAAAACAAATCTAAGGCATTGAATCTTAGTGCCCTTCTTAACCTGGAGCGCTTTTCCTCTCCAAACTTAGCCATTTTTTCGTATTTTCAATTATTTTTGCTTGATTTTACCTTTGGTTTGATCTAAATTTCCGAGATCTCGATTGATGTTGTGAATTGGTAGAATGATCCATCGCAGAGCCAAAGTGAATCTGACGAAGTTTCCCTAGAGGCCACTTCTGATAAAAATTTCATTCAACCCCTTAAAAAGTTGGGTTCCCCTGGCTACCTAGGGCACCCAAACTTACCAATGTTAGCCATTTTTCCAAATTCTTCAAGTTCTTGTTTGTTTCCCTTGATCTTCTGATCAATTCGCAATTCCGAGAGTTGGACTGATCCGATTGACTGACTGTTAGATTCGCTGGATAGCTCAAAGGATTCTAAAGGGGGTTCTCTAGAGGTTTCATCTCCTAAAAGCTACATCTTGGGGGTCAAAAGCTTGGGCACCCAACTCCTCCAGAGTTAGTTTTTTTTTGTGATTTTCACCTTGCTTCTAACTTCTGACATTTTTCCATGGTTATACCCCTCCGATTAGTCGGCTATATCTAATGCTTGTCAACTCCAATGGACCTGCTGACAGCTATGTTGGAAAGCCTGATCAAGACTGATGAAGTCATGTTGGAGCCTATGACTGAAAATTTATCCTTTTGATGCCCCAAAAGCTTGGGCGCCTATTTCCTGTTGAGGTGCCCATGATTTCTAGCCTAAGCCATTTTTGGCTCTTTTTCAACCTTCATACTTGAAATCTCATGTTATGCCCTCCGTTCGATCTGAATTTGCTAGCAGCTAACGAATCCAATGATCGTGCCAAGATATTCACTATGAAGCTGGCAAAATTTTGAAGAGATTGAGCATATTTTCAAACCCTAGTTGCTGGATTTGGGCCTCCAAAACCCTAGGTTCCTATCTTCTCTTAGGGCGCCCAAGTTCTCCAGACTTAGAATATTTTTGGATGATTTCATGATTTGCATATTGCTTCTCTGTTGAGACCTCTCTATTTGATCTGGAATTCTATATGATTGATTGATCGGATGATTGCGTTGATGGATTCACTACAAAGCTAAGAAGACTCTGAGCAACATTGTCTAGGAGCACAAACCCTAATTTCATCATTCGATCTCTTGAAAAGTTGGGCGCCTATCTCCTTCTAGGGTGCCCATGGCTGGAAAACTTAGTTTTTATTTTGTAATTTTCAACTTTCTCCTTCGGTCAACATGCTTATCTTTGCCTCGATTGTTTGAGATGAAAAAATTTATAAGTTATGAGCATCCAAGAACCTAGGCTGAGCTGGGGGGCCTGAAGTTTCCAAACTTAACCATTTTTCTCAATTTTTCAAAAATTTTCAACCTCTATTCTTTGTTCTTCATTTTTGGATCATCTGTTGTAGTTTCTCAATCTAAGCAGTGTTTGAGACTCTGAATTTGACACCTGGCTATAGACTGACCTCCATTAATGACCTCAGAGCTCCTGAAAAGCTTTTGAAAAAGCAAAATAGACCCACTAGGGTAAAACTAATATTTTGACAATTCTGACTAGACTAGCATGATGAGGAAGTATTTTCGATCAATCAAAATCAGTTTGAACCCTAGAAGAAAAACTTTCTATTTTTAGAAAATTTTGCCAACATCCATTTCGAAAAAAACCTACAAAAAAGTTCTATTTTTAGAAAGTTTCTAAAAATATCAATTTTCCTAAAATTTAGGGCTAAAAAATTGAGATCTGGGTTTTGTAGACTTGATCGCTCTGAGTAGACCCAAATCATCAAATTTTGGAAATTTTGAGTTTTGACCCTCATGCAAGACATACAAACCCCAATTTTGACCTTTTTTCACAATTTTGACGAGACTTTCAACCATTTCTGCAAAATACTTGTGTAGTAAAAAATTTAATTTGGGGTACAACATTTGGCTCTGTCTGGGGACCATGTCGGATACTTACGACATAGGAGAACCAAAGAATCTTTGGAATTTTTTTTAGCATGGACTAGTGCCTTATCCATTGGGCATCGAAGTCAGCAACATTTCCTAATCACCTATTTGCAAGACTTTCCCTAAGTCACCTAGGACAAGACTGCCTAGAATCACCTAATAGTTGGACTTCCCTAAAAATCACCTAAAACAAGACGCCTAATCACCTAAAACATCACAAAAATATTACAAAAAGGGGAAACACAATGCGAAAACATGAAGGAAAAATTACTCCATCTCCGAAGGATGTCATTTCTGCCTGAAAGGCTTTACTTCTCTTCTCATGGGTATCGCAGGAAATAATTCCACCGGGATGAAGATTCTCTAATCTTCATAAATCCAGGTAGAGGCACCTTGACAAAAGTCAAAATATGGCGCAAGGAAGCAAGTACTACTAAGTCACCAACTTTGTTGTCGTTCATCTTCGAGATGTCTCTACTGTCAATCTTCAAGATGTCTCTGTTGTCAATCTCTTCAAACCAATCGATCGCGTTCCAAACCCAATTTCTATAATGCCATAGATGATCCTTTCTGACCTAGAAATATCCTTTGATTGGCTCATTGATCAACTCCACATCCCCTTTAACCTAAGTTACCGATTCGCCATACTTAGCCTCCGGATACGATACGGTACGATTCGGGTACGGGGTTCGGGTACGGTACGGTACGGATTCGTCCAGGATTCGGTTTTTTGCCTGCGGATACGTATCGGATTCTTCATGGCACTGCGGATTCTTCCAGGATTCGGCGTGATGAATCCGAGCCGAATCCGCGACGTTTACTCAATTGTCATGATATAAAATTATAAATTAAAGTTCAAACATAAAATGTCAAACGTTTACAATCAGCCATTATTGATCATTGATCAATCTGAATCATATGGGTCATCACTATCAAACAAACTAGCATTATTAGATGCTACATTTTGCGTAGAACCACAAATAGCATTCGTGGCACTCGCACAAGCACTGCCACTAGCAGTAGCAGTAGCACCGACACTACCACTCTCACGATCAGTAGCTGCTTCAGGCTCATACTCATCATCAATATCAAGTGCAGCTAAGTGACTTGTGGAAGCATCCAAGTCAAGCTGCTCTGGCTCAATATCCCACCTCCTTGTGTCTCCTTCTTTGTAGGAAGTTTGCTTGTGTGTAAGGAGGCGCAAGTTTGAATGCACATACACCAAGTCCTCTGCCTTTTTTGAATGCAGCCTATTGCGTTTTATTGAGTGGATGAAGGAGTATGTGCTCCAATTCCTCTCTGATGAAGATGAACTAGCAACCTATTAAGAGTCAAGACCAAATTAAATAGTTAAGAGTTACAAAATTTAACTAAACAAAATTATTAATTAATATAAAATTATAAATTAAAATTAAAATTACAAACTATAAAACTTACTTGGGATAAGATTTTTATTGCAATTGGTTGGATGTGCATGTATTCTTGCCCATGGAAATACCACCAACTATGACCATCTACCCTGTACTTGTCTCGAAGAGCATCAAGATTCTGAGCAACACTACCGGAGCATGCAAAAGCCATGAACTCAGCCCTCACTCGATCACGTTGGTCACGATCAGTGAAGAGTCTCCGAATTGCTGCCTTGTAACCTTGAGCCACTTCAACATCCCTATATGGAGCAACTCTTGATGTAACAGAAAGAAGCTCAGGACTATAATATTTGGGACTCAATGCAAAAGCAAGAAGATGCAATGGAGTGGTCATTTTGTTCCATCTATCAACCATGATTTCCTGTAGCTCTTTGAAGAACTTTTCATCAGGATCTTCCTCTTTTGCATTGATGATGGTTTTCATCTTCTCAATCATTGAGTCGATACCATCATATACTTCTCCCAAACAAGGTCTATCCATGTCTGTGTAACGGATCATGCTCAGTATAGGCTCAGTGAAACTGACCAGGTACTCAACACGATCCCACCAACAATCATCTAGTATCCTTTGCCTGATCCTATTTGCCCTTTCACTGCTAGATTGCTTCCATATGGCCCAATTAGGGCTGATTACCATGGCACAAAGTGCCTCACGAACCTTTATAAGTCGTCTCAACACAATTGTGTTGGAGGCAAAACGGGTCTCTGCAACCTGTTTGGAAATCAAAATAAAAATTAAAATGTAATTTAAATTTACAAAATCAAAATTTAAAATTAAAAGAAAACTAAAAATTTAAGAATATTGAGAATTTCAATTAACTTACCTTCAACAATTCCAATTTTGAGAATTGTCTAAATATTCCTTGTGTCATATGGTGGTTGGTGACAAACATCTGGATGTCTTCGCCCTCAGCATACACCTGTTTGATCCACTCAATTTTGGATCCAATTTTTTGTAGCATTAGATTGAGGGAGTGGACAGCACAAGGTGTCCAAAAAATGTGTGGATACTTCTCCTCAATCAATAACCCAGCAGCCCTACAATTTCTGGCATTGTCGGTTATAACTTGCACAACATTTTGATGGCCCACATCTTCAATGGCTTGGCAAAGGATGTTAGCAATAAATGGACCATCTTTCACCTGTCCCTCACAATCCACTGCTCTCAAAAACATTGCCCCTTTAGGGGACACGGCAATAACATTGATCAATGGGCGATTTTTTGCATCTTTCCATCCATCAGAAACGATGGTCACCCCTGTTTCAATCCATGAATCCCTTATGGGCTTCAAAGAGTCTGCTACATGTTTCACCTCTTTCTCCAATAAGGTGCAACGCACCTTCTCAAAACTTGGGCCCTTATACCCCTTTGGAGCCTCATTAATAGATTTCACCATTTTTTGCCAATATGGTGAACGAACAACGTTGAATGCCAATCCATTGGCATAGACACATCTTGCTATGTCTTGATCAGCAATCTCTCTTGCCTCATTCTGAAATGAAACTTCCAACGGTCCCTTAGATCTTTTATTTGATGAGGGCACGGTTTGCTCTTGAGGGATGTTCATAAATGGATGGCTTTCTGTAGGTGGAATATAAGTAGGTGGTGTAGGGGGTTTCATGGATTGAGATCCTTTCTTCAAAGGATGGTTTTTTTTAACACTAGTAGCTTTTTGATCTGCTTTTTCTTGCTCAGCAATATATTTCAACACTATGTCATCTGCAAGGCCTTTGCCATCACCTTCTGGAGGTCCCGAACAAGGTTTGATGCCAATATCAGGGATACTACACAAGTGGGCTTTCACTCAACTGTATGAGCTCGTGTATTGAACTTTGCAATGACCACAAATCCAAACAAATACTCCACCACCTGGACATTGTTGAACCATTTCTACATATTTCCAAAGGGGAGAGGTTGCACTTATTTTGAAACGAGATTGGCCTGAATTAGAAGCAGATGCCATTGTAATACCTAAGGGCCAGGGCACAATAGATTGAAATAATTTTGGTATTGAAATTTGAAACTAAAAAGCTTAAAAGAATGAGAACAATCAACAAAAGTAATAGTAATACAATAAAAACAAAACAAAATAGTTCATTTGTTAAACAGAAACTTAAAAAAAATGTAAAAAAAAAATCAAAAAATTTCAAAGAAACCTACCTTTTTTGAACAAATCTTGCTCTACAGTCTTCTTGAATCTTGGCAAACACTTGCAAGTGCTTAGGAATAGCACAGCAATCAACCTTGAACAACCAACGATCAGCCTTCAACTCTGTTCGAGCTTGTGCAAGCAAGAGAGCAAGTTCAGCAATGGAGGCAAAAAAAATCGTTTTTCTTTCACAAATTGTTAAAATGAAATTGTTTTTACCTATTTAGTGTGTTTGGAGGTCGAAATTAGGGTTGCAATGAATATTTTAATGTTTAGAAGTCAACATAAGGTCAAACAAATAATAAAAAATGATTAAAAAAAGACGTTTTTTTCGGACTGGGCTTTTTGACGCGAAAAACGTCGCGGATTCGGCTCGGATTCGTCACGCCGAATCCTGGAAGAATCCACAGTGCCATGAAGAATCCGATACGTATCCACAGGCAAAAAACCGAATCCTGGACGAATCCGTACTGTACCGTACCCGAATCCCGTACCCGAATCGTACCGTATCGTATCCGAAGGCTAAGTATGGCGAATCGGTAACTTAGAATTTTAGGAGAATTTGGGTACAAAAATGAATGCTTGGTAATCTGGTCATCAAATCAATTCAACCACATTACAAACAGCTCAGAAACGATCACAGAGAGTGTGTATGCCAAGTGTTTGACAAAATGTCTACACCCACAAATCAGAAAAATTAAGTGCAAAACAGGGTAGGGTTCTTACACACCATATGTCAAAGATAGGAAAGACATTTAATAGATATTGGAGACTTGGTTGCCGCGCACATTTTAGGAATTATATTGCTAGTTTTTGGCCATCATACCATATAAAGAGTGGGTCGTACTTTTCAAAAAGGGGCGAAGACTTTGTTGAAGCCTCCATATCAATTGTTCCATGAACTGCCATACCAATCAGAAAATGATCTTTAATATTCGGCTGTCACATTATTCTCTTGAGTGGCTGTAAGACCAAACTCAAGCTTAGACATTTATCAATAAATCTATAAGTGGTTTCAGCAAACTTAAGTTCTTTTAATCTTTAAAAATTCTGAGTAATATTTGATTACTGTAGTTTATATAAATATATTTTATTATTAGTATTCGTGCTTGCAGTTTCAATTCCAATTTGGTTATCATATTTAATGTTCTAATTATTCCAAATTGCAAAATTACAAAAGAAACTAGAAAATAGTAAAAAAATCAGAGAGGGTCATTGTAGTGGTATTAGAGTTGTCAGCCTACAGGGTTACAATTAATAGATTCTAAGTAAGAGAAATAAGATTTTATCAAAGAGAATAAAGAAAATTTTCTTCAGTAAAAAATTTCTAACAAATTAGAGTTGACTCAGTTGAGCCAATACAACATGGTGGATAACTATGTTGTAGAATTTCAGAGGTTGTCAGTGATGGTTCTTGATGTCTCTGAAAGGAGACTTACTGTCCTTTTCATGGAGGGTTTTGACCCACCGTCCTTGGAGGAAGTCATAAAAAGGCCTTTGTCTTTGAAAAACAAATTCTATTCACAGACACCACCAATGGGACAGCAGGGAAAACCATTTTATAAGAACACATTTCATCAGAAAGAAATACGTCCAGAAACAAGCAAAGAGTAAAATTAAGAGTTTGCCATTCTTAATGGAGATTTTTAATTTTATTTTAAGATAAGAATCTAAATTTTATCCAAACAGAGACTTATAGGACAATGTTATATCGGAACTGCAGTAGATCGAACCTAGAACAGTATCTAAAGCCAAGGGTGTGTGCAAGAATTGAAGGACAAAAACATAAACTTTTAGCCAAGATTAGAAATGATAAAATGTGCTAGTTTCTTAGATAGTTTAGGATGCTAATAGCAAGAGATTTATCAAAAAATTTGTTCATCGTCAATCAAATAAATAGATAACTTTATTTTTAAAATCCTCAATCTTAAAGGTAGACACAATCTGTTTCTTTGGGCGAGTAAATTTGTCACAATTTACCAATAGAAAAGAGGTTTACAAAACTAAGCGTACCTGGAATAATGATTGCAACACCTATGGTGGCAGCATAAGCATGCTTTTGCTACTTCTGTTTAGGAGGATTTCGCATATAGATGTTGAAGTGCCTTGCATATAAAGATCAATTAATAATTTAGGAAAAAACATAATCCTACCATAAATTTTATAATGATATTTGGTTATTCTAGGATATCTTGGTAAATAGGGAAGAAAAGATGGAAGGCGGTTTTGGAAAGAGGCAGAGCGCTATTGATGTTGTGTTCCTGGAAGTGTGTAACCATTTTCTCTGTTTGCTCACAAAAGAGTGGGTTCATCTTAGTCTGCGGTGATCACTATGTTTAAAAAAATACGATCTTTTTATCACACCAAAAGCATTAAAGTTGCATCAGAGTGATGTAGAAAGCCTCTGTGGAAGTTGGTTAAAAAGAAAAATCAAAATCTTAGCCCTTGTCCCAAGAGATGAAGAGGCAGCATCTTCCCATAACAACTAACTCTGGATTTGGCATGCAAAATCCAGTTCCCTTATTTATTATATTCAACTCTCAAGAATAATACGAAGAATATACTCATGCAAAGTTGCCTTGCCTCTTGCTTTTTAGACAAAAATGCATAGCAAATAGCTTCGCTGCGTCCTCTAAGTTTTTGAACAAATCTATGGTCATTCTTTAATAGGTAAAAGTGATGTTTTAGGTCCCGTGCCAAGTTTGTGTATGAGTCGAGAATTTCCTCTTTTAAGTAGTATCTGTTGTTTGAAATTTCAATCTCCATTGTGTTTTGATCTGAAGTCGACGATTGGAAGCAATCCTAGGCTTGTCGATACCCCTAGACCGTCACTCAAAGAACCATAAAGGCAAGAGAAGCATATATTAAGGTACAGGATGCAGCTGTGCATACGAGACTCGCTGACTGTGCTTAAACTATGTGACGTGCAATCCATACCGCCCTGAGGATTTGAACCTGTGTCTCCAAGAAGGAAACACAAGCTTCGCCCTTGAGCGCTGAATCAATAACATACGTATCCTAGAAATGGTATTTCTTTTGGTTTCCTTTCCGAGAAAATTAAAGTGTTACGAGGATTGGGGCTGATGGCGAGGGCAATCTTGTGGCCAAACTATCCTCCATCATAAGAGCATGTGGATGATCTTGATATAACTTGGCAGCATAGTAAGTATTTGAGGGTATTTTTCGTATAGAATGATGGGAATGATCACAGTAATCATCTCATAATTTTTGTAGGCCCCACTGTAAGCTTAGAAGTTAGTTTTCATCTTTGTGTCATCCTGCTAAGTCATTGAATTCGTGCTTTCTATGAAGAACAGCTAGCAAGCAATGGTAAAAATAATGTACTTATGCATGAAATGATACCTTGAAAGAAAGGGTATGTGGAACATCCTTTGTAGCCTCGCCTTGAGCTTCTGTAAAGCACTGTATAAAAGGAAATTCAGAATGAAGAGGCACAAGATTATGGGCATGGGCATCTACCACAGCGATGTTGTTGACAGCTTCTCTCAACATCTCTGCATTTGATGAAATCTTCATTCTCTCCATGTTTCCTTGCTTCGTTGTGAAACTCTGCTCAAGAATATAAATAAATGCATGCCACACTCACCAAAATTGACCATAATTTTTTATACGTTTTTTAACCCATTCTTCCATCCTGTTACTCAGCAACCCACGCTTGACCGTAATTATTTATATTTTTAACTCAGCGCCCCTCGCTTTAATAAGTAGCAATGTAGCATACAATGAAATATAAAATTGAACAGCCTGTACACGAATTCTATGTAGGTTTTACAATATTGTTTTATTTTTAGTTCAGTCAAAATTACCACCTTTACGAGCGTCAAGTCCGCCTGGAATTACCCGCTCATCAAAAAACTAACGGCAAGAAAATTTTAACGCCCTTCTTTTTATATGAAAAAATGAGGTGTGTGTTTGTCTTTCCGTTATCGGGTTCGATTACGAAATGAAATTGTTCAAGAGGTTCTATTTGAGGGGGGCTAGCTCATATTCGTGTTTTAGAGCTTGTTTCTCAAAATATCTCCACTAAACTTTTTATAGAGTTTTTTCAAAAAAAAACACCACAACTTTTTATCAAAGTGTCCAAAATTTGGATTCCAAGATATTTACAAAAATGTTGTACCCAAAACCAAAATTTTTGCTTCACTAAAGCATTTTGTTTAATTGAGTCTTAATTCTGTTAAAGTGATGTCAGAAGGTCATTTTTTGGGTTTTTAAATATGGAGTTGGTGTCAGTGTCATGTCAGTCTATTACTGAAGAGATTTGAGAAAAGTGAAAATCTGAATGAAAAACATCAAAATTTTCTATCTCTGGAGAAGGGAGCACATTTTCAAATGTGTGCCCTATCTTTTAGAGGTCCAAATCTTGTTTTTAGGGTTTGTCACCTCCAGCAGACTTTTGTCCGGCATCACGTCAGCTTCGCAGTGAGCTATCAAGTTTGTCAAACGGACCTATTTTGTTCAAGTTACAGAAGATACAGTGCAAAACGAGGCGAAAACAAGAATTGACTAACACTGAAAACAAAAGAACACATTTTGAGAAAGGCGCCTAAGCTTTTCAAGTTTTTAATGCTTTCTTTCTGATGATTTCAGATATTCAATGTGTCCATGTTACGATCAGCTTTCCGTTGCCTGTCTCCGTCAGTTCAAAAGATGATTCAGCAGCTTGCAGTCGAGGTTTTTATATTATTTTTGTCGTTTCCAGAAATGGCTTAAGTCTGGAGTGAAAAGAGCAGCTTCTCAAAAAGGCGCCCTTGATTTTCACCCCTCAGATGATGTTTTCTAGAGAAATGTGTCTTTGCAGCTGTCGTGCAGAATGAGGTCAGCTTCGCAGTGAACCTAAGTACCAGTCCTGAAAGTTAATGAATCAGAAGTTATGAAGGATTTTGTTTTTCCCTTCGTACGAAATGCAGAAGTCAAAATTTGACTTAAGTCTGAGAAAAAGTGCAGCTTTTGTAAAAGGCGCTTGGATTTTTGAGCCTTCAGATGTCAGTTTTATGGTTTTCAGTCTCAAGATATCTTTTGATCAGTTTTTACTTAGCTCTGCAATGCACCTGTCAGCCAATCAATCAGAGAAGTCAGTCAACCAGTGTCAGAGGATGAACAGAGGTCTCGGCAGAGGTTTTAGCCTAAATTTTCATGAAATTTGGCTAAGTCTGGAATTCGCTTGAGAGTTCAAAGTTGAATTTTTGAAAGAGAGTGGAATGGACGCCTTAACTGGAGTTCTGACTGCAGTTAGACTAAACATTTTCTGGGTTATCATCTTCAGTTCGTATATTGGCATGTTGAGTGATCTTTCAGTTCGCATGTCGAGTTAACTAGTTTGCATGTTCAGTTAACTATCTTGCATGTTGAATTAACTTGATTGCATGTCCACTTAACTGAAGATTATCAGTGAATGTCCACTGGAGTTGACATGCATGGCGAGTTTAGTTGTAATTGTAATGCCCCACCACGCAACCCTAGGGGAAGTTGCAATTCACTAACCAAATGCAACAATTTTTTTTTTTAAAGAACAATAACATACAAGTTCGCTACACATTGCCAACATCCCCTAAGGCTACGAGACAAAGATTACTTAAACCCGAATTAAACAACCAAGGAATGAAAACATAACATCATTCAATTAAGGAATTAAAGTACATACATTCCATACATGATATAACATCAAAGACAAATCGATACATCACGATATCCAATAACAATTGTTTACATTACAATTACATCACTCATTCCCCGAATGAGGTAAATCAAATAAACCTGATAATTTATTACAATTTCCACCTCGATACAAATGAGGGGTAAAGAAATACAAGAATAACAAAAATGAAAGAAACTAGAGGAGCAACTGGATCCAACGAGCTCTCCAACATGAAAGTCTCGCCCACACGATCACGAACAAAACCAACAGTGTAAGGTGCACGTTCCACCCAACCAAGTGAAACCCAAAGGCTCACCCCCCATGCTAGGAGATAGTAACAAGGATTTCGAGTCAAGACCAACTACCTCTAGACAATGTCTAAACATAACTAAACCGACTCAAATACCAATATCACTTAACACAGTACGGAAATTCAAAAGACAATACATTGCTTCCAAGTTACATAGGACAAGTACACCATTGTACAACACACAATAACTGATTAACTGTTGACGTAAGGAGAGTGTCATACATAAATTGCCACGAGTTACCCTAACTCAACCTTCCTAGACTACCGGACCCCCATCATGGGTTACCCTGACTTGCCTCTACCGGCGCCAGACCCTCATGCAAAACTATGCGTCTCATCTCATCTCGAGTCTTAACAATGCATGTTCCATGAGAGAGACATTATTTAACTTTATTAGTGTGAACTTCCCCATTAATTCTTTTAGATTATCACTTGATTAAACCCTAGGTGAGTTACCTTGACACCACTTTGGGCGTCGGACCCCCACAAAGGGCCACTCTCCTACTGACAACATGGGGATACAAAACCCCCAATCTAAGGTAGGCAACATGCACAAACTGATAACCAGCCTAGACCTTAACACGTAAGGCCACACACCCCGTTCATATTACACGGGTAACCAAAACATATCACACATCCCATTCATGAAAATCGGTTGATAACACAACTACCACGACGTGCACTACCCAAAGCAAATCACCAAGTTGGAAAACATAAGAAACAACCCCACAAAACATAAACTCCTTTGGAAGACTTACAAAACCAAACATCCCATTTTCCAACAATGCAACGACGAATACACAACCAATAAACAAATTTAGGAAAATAAGTAATCTAACATTAAAATTTCATAAATCCAAATAAGTCAATCACTCGTTGCACAATTACTTCTAATTTATGACAATTTAATTCATAGGACAAGAACCACTCTTAGCAATTTGTTTAACTCTAATTTCCATCAGTTGTACATTACTTGAAAATAACTAATTTTGTCATAATTTTTCGTTTTCAAGCAATAAGAAATGTAAATCTAAATATTCTTTTCAATTTCCCTACTACAACCAATATTAGATTTCAATCCTCCAATAAATAAATAAATCAAATTGTTTTCCGTAGTTGCATCCTTATAATAAAACGACCATAAATAAAATTTAAATATATTATTTAAATATTAACAAACATTATTTAACTCCATAAATTTAAAATAAATATTTTAATTACCATCTAATTTAAATTGATCAAACAAAACAATTATTTAAATTATATAATATACATATCATATGTAATATGTAATATATAATATATATATATATATATATAATATATATATATATATAATATATATTTAAATAATATTTAAAATATTTATAAATAAATAAAATTTATAAATATAAATAAATATTATATATATTATATATATATAATATTTATATAATATAATATATATAAATATTATATATGTATAATATATATAGTTTATATTTATATAAATAAAAATAAATAAAAAACTAAATAAACGTAACTTTAAGAAAAAGAAACCCCTGCCCAGGGAGGGGACGCAGCCAGGGGCTGCGCCCAGCCTCCCTGTGGGGGACGCTGCCCATGGCAGCGCCATCCATGGGGTGGCTGGGGCAGCCAAGGCTGCCAAGCCCTCCCCCCAATAACCTCATTTATATTATGCAAACAAACAAAAAATTAAAAAACGGCAATAAAAGAGACGCCTCCCTGTTTTGGGCGGAATTTTTCTCAGACAACAAAATCTATATTTTACCAGTTCAAAAATTCGAAATAACAAAATATATATATATATATATATATATATATATATATATATATATATATATATATATTTATGATGTGCATATGCATATATATATATTTTACTCAATATATATGTATATATATATATAAGATTTGTTCCAAATACAGTTATATTAAAAAAATTTAGACTACAGAAAATGAGTAAACCCAGCAAATTTTATTTCTTGAATTCTAAATTAAATAATGGGCAAACCAATTTCTGTGAAGGGGTTTTGAGTTTTCTTAAATCATTTCCAATCTTTCCTAAGATCTTAACAGTGGTTCATTCTCAAATTTTGCAACCAGAATTGAATCTACTAAAAACATGAACCATTTTTTAAAATTAAAAAAAAAAAAAACAAGAAAAAAAAACCTGGATTTTTCTCCCAAATCTTGAAGTCCTTCAATGGAGGTTTTCCCTTTCTTTTCCAATTCAGTTTCACCAATTTTCAATCCTTTCTTCCCCAATTTTTCTTCAAAGAATTCAAACCAAGTTTTGCTCTCTCCAATTCAAAATTAAAAATTCCAAAAGAGGAAGAATTACCTTATGCCATTTTTCCCCAAATTTGACAAAAGCCTTAAAAATAGACTCACCCACCAAAACTTATTGCTAATTTAGATATTTTTATTTTTTGAATTTAATAAAACCATTTCATTTTCCAAATGCATTTTGCAACAATATTCTTTTAAATAAAATTCATTACAACCCAAATGACAATTTAAATTTTCTTTAACCAAATAATTTTCACAATTCACAAATACAATTCTTTTCAACTTTTATTTCTAAAGATAAAATATAAAGCTTATTTCTAATTTTTGATTTAATCTATAATCCAAAGATGCCAACCCAACCAATTTGATTTAATTTATCCTTATTAATTTAATTAGTCAATAAAATAACCTAATTCAAAATTAGATTATTTTATTAATTAAATTAAATTAATTAATCATTAATTTCCCAACATTTCTATAAGACAAAACAATAATCATTTATAAATTTCAAAAGCCATTTAATCCCTTTTAACTTGAAATTTTAAATATAAGGCCAATGGGGAAACTAACAACATAAAACACTGAACCCAACTAAGACCGACGACACACTATGGCTAGGGTGATAGTTTGACACAGAAAAACCTAGTTATTATTTCCCAATCGATACCGTTGGTCGATGGACACGCTCAGACCTGTGAAACCAGGTGGAGTCGATGTCCTATACCTGCATCCTGCACATAATACGAGTGTCGAAACATGCATATAATATATTAAAACACACCGTGAAGAGGAAATCGCGAAATCCCAGGGCACTCGCATGCGAATGATGTGATCCCGTCCCCTTCACCAATACAATATCACTAACCAATGCATCTAATCATCAATGATATAATCCAAACCTAAAGCATCAGTAATTCATATACATGCTAATGTAATCCATAACATAAAATAATAATATCTGAATAAAGTACCATCACATCAAAACATAATGTTTACATCGCTTAACGGATAGCGGTTAAAATAACTAAGTTCCATAGTCACAATGCAACAGAAATAAAACATACCATAGAAGAACACTGTTCAATCAAAGAGCAAAATGGAGGGGTGTTACAGTAATTGTGAAGCTTTTGTGAAGATGGCGTTCATTTAAGTGTCAACTGGAGTTCAAAAGGGACGGCATGAATGATGAAGCATTTGTTTGTGAAGTATGGCGCATGAAGTTGTTAACTTTAGTTCCAAAAAGGTCGCCATATTTAGTGTTTAAAATAATGAAGCATGAATTAGTGAAGCTACGCACTTTTCAAGGAATGACAACTGAAGTTCCAAAAGGGTTGTTATTTTTAGAATTAAATCAAGCATAAGTGTGAAGTTGGCGCATTTTTGAAGGCCAACTGAAGATTGAAAAGGGTCGCTCTTTTTAGAAGTATTTATTGCATGAAGATGGCAAATTTCTCTTCTCAATTAAGATTGCTAACTTCACTTATCAAAAGGGTCGCCTTAGTTCAAGTATTGTGAATCTAAAGCAAGTTTGAAGATGGCGAATTTAATATAGGTTGCTAACTGAAGTCAAAGTCGCATGATGAGTTGAACTGAAGACTTGAAAGGCAAACCCTAAAGCATGGCGTCTTATTTAGCATATCTGAGTTTCAGTTAACTGTATTGAGGTCCAATTAGAAGCCAAGCGCACTTTTCATGGATTCCTTGCTTGGTGCGAATTTTCAAAGATGAAAATCTATATATTTCAGCCATGGCATCCATTATTTCATCATCTTTAGCTTCGAAGTTCTTATTCTTCTTGAGCGAGCAGCAAGCTAAAGGTGCTACAGGTGTCTGAATTCAACGTTCTTCGTAGCAACGAGTTCAGATTGTTCAGAGGAAGGCGATTCTAGACTTTATTTTTACGTTGCATGCAGGTTTTATCAAATTCTAAGGAAGAAGTTGGCAGATTTCTCAGAAGCAGACAAGCAAAACTTTCTATCTTCTGTCTTATTTCTTCTATTTCTCACCTTAGGTACTTTCTTCGCATGTCAAAGAAATTCAACACATATTCATAATCTAATCGTCTGGGTTCGCATATTTCAGCATATACAGAAAAACCCACGTCTTAGATTTTTTCGAGAAAATTGCCCCGTAGCCTTCATTCTAAAGCTCTATGCTTTTTTTTAAGAATTTCTTTGCATGTGGGCTTGAAACACATTTTTTCGAGAATCCAGCTATCTGGGTTTGTTCAGAATTTAGTTGTGCACAAAACCCATGTTCCAGAAAAACTTCAAAATTTTCTTTTGTCAAAGGCTATTTTTAGCTTTGTCCAGAGGTTTTCAGAAAGTTCTTCAAATATATTCGACTTTACAGTCAAAAGTCATCATTTTCAAAATGCAGTTTAATCTTATTGATTACAAGGTGAAATCAGACCTTACACATAATTTCATCAAGACTTCAGATACAGACTTGAATCATGTTTATCCAGTGGTCAATCTGAGCAGTCTGGAGGGTGTTAGCAGCAATTCGTTGAAAAATCTTGAATGTTCTAGGTTGCTGGCAGAGGCATCCATTCCTATTACTATCTTCGATGAGTTTGTACTTTCTTGCACCAAGCATTATGACTCGTCTTCACGATAGATCAGATCAGTAGATGGTAGAGTTGTTTGCAGTCTCAAACCAAAGGACATAGAGAAATGTTTTGCTATTCCTCCTCACTCAGATAACTTTACTATTGTTCTTGAAGCTTGTGAGAAGATATGGGATGTTGATCCACAACGTTCACAGAGAAAAGTTGCTCAGAAGTGGTTGAAAGTTCAGAAAACTAACATGCCTAAGAAGGTTGGTCGTCGTGAATTCAAAGAGGAAGTTGTTTTGATAACTTTACTCAACCGAGTTACAGGTCAACCAGATGCTAGCACTTTTCGTCCATGGATGTTTTACCTAATTACCAGAATTCTTGATGGTACAGAGCGTTTTGATTGGGCTATGTTGATTAGTGATTGCTTACATCAGCAAATTACTAACTTTCTCAAGTATCATGAGTTTCATATGATATCCTACTTGGTGTACTTGGTTGCATTTCAAGTTAGCTATAAGCTTCTAAAAACTAATGGCACTCTTAGTGTTCAGCGTGTTCATGAGTATTATTCTCAGTTGGAGTTTTCTCAATCCGAGCAGGACTTCCGAGTAGTCAATGATCACTTTTCCATGAGAACCGTGAGAGATCTTGATGACGAAATGCACATTCATATTTCTGCCGAGGCCAAATCAGCGATGGAGACTTGGGCAGATTGGTTTATCCAGTTCCCTACTTTCACATACATCCAAGTTTATGGATATGTTGGAGAGCCCCTAATGTTGCCAAGTTATCTGTCAGACAAGATTATCTTTATGGAGTTCCTCAGACAAATGCAGCATGTTCACTTCTTTCTTCGTAGTCGTCATAAGACTGCGGCTAATTTTCCATTCACATTGGGAATTTTTACATGCAATGCGGCGACAGATGCCAGGTTTATGTCTACTGAGATAGAAAGGTTCAAACTCAAGACTTACACTAAGAGGCATTCCTATGATCCTCTCGGTCATTATGCAGATCGGTTAGAGCGAGGGATTGCACATAAGCCAGCACTTGAAGATTTCTGGGCTAATTGTGAAGATGAGTTCGAGGTTCATCATCGTCACTATTGTAGACTCACTATCGATCAGCTCTCTGATTACCTATCAGAAGATGTTGATGGTCTGTCAGATGATGATGGAGAAGTTCTTCTCAATTCATATGTCAAAGATCAAGTTGCTCAGCAGCCACTTCACTCACCTGATTGGTATGCTAAGGAAAATACTTCTATTGAAGAGGTTTCCAGATCAGTTATCAAGACTAGCAAGTTGTTCTTGGAGAGCAAACGGACGCGAAAGTCAGTTCCTGTAGCAGAGCCGCCAAAGGATTTCTCTTCGTTGCCTTCTACTTCTAGGGCAAGACCTCGAGTCAAGGCCATTATAATACCTCCTGAAGGGGTTAAACTTAGTGGAAACACGAGGAAAAGAGCTACTCGTAAGAGGAAGCAAAAACAGGTTGAGAGTGTTCCTGAGGTTCTGGTAGAGACTGTTATTCAGGTTGAGCCTCATGTTTCACCTCCTAGTTCACCTCACATACAGCCTATTGACATAGATTCTGAGCCTTAGACACCAATTCAAGCAGGATCGGAGACAACTAAACCACCCCAGGTTGATACATCAGGGACAGTCTCTCCTCGGATTAAAAATATTGTTCAGTCTTGTTGGCTCGAGAAATATTTGGGGAGACAGAGGCGTGAACCATCATACAATCTTGATTTATCTGAGTTTGGTGAACCTTATCAGAAAAGGTCAAACAAGAAGATAAAAAAACAGGCACATATCGAGAAAACTCCAGAATCAGAGATTGTGATCGAAGTTGTAGTTCCTCCAGAGGGTAAAAGCTTAGATGAAGTCGAAGTTGGTGACTTTACATTTACTAAGGCAAATCTTGGCAGAACTACTAGAGAGATAGATGTAACTCTTCTTAAGATCGTTACTAATAATCTTGAAGAGCAAATCATGAAAGATGGAGAAGATAAAGCCTTACTCAAGGCTGAAAATAGTCAACTTCGTCAATACATTTATGATCTTGTTCACGGAAATCCGAATAGAGCACCTGTTCTTCCTCGGAGTACACCTGCAAAACAATGGAAATTGGATCAGTTAGTCAGTCATGGTAGACTTTTGGACAACTGGATTGATAGTTTAGTTGCTGCTGGTCGGTGTCTTCTTGTGGATATGTATCAGTTGAGAAGTGATGCACATAAGCTTCGTCAGGGTGTTCAGTCACTTGAGATTGCAGTTGCAGAGAGTTTGGCAAAGGATCGTGTTCTTGTATCTCAGTTGTCAGTTGCATATGATGCTTTGGAGATGGTCGAGGATCAAGATAAAGTTTTTACTTGGAGAGAGCAGCACCTTCTCAGAACGGAAATATGTGAGAAGATTTCTACTAAATTGTTTTCACTCAAGGATGATGTGGTTGGAGTTCTTGCACTTGTCAGCAGTTTCGTTGTTCAGATTCTGTGTCATTATCTTCTTCAAGATGGCACGTATGTTGAGTTGGACAGAGTACAAGCAGAGTTTGAGAAGATGATTCGTGACAGCCTTGAAGGTGAACCTATGGCGCCTAAGTTAGAGAATATTTTAGTGATTGCAACCAGTTTCAGAAAGGCGACTGAAGATTGTAAAGATGGCGTGCACACAATTACAGAAAGTGGCAGAGAACTAAAGAAACAGACTGTTATTTTGAGCAGCGTCAAAGTGCCAGATGACAGAGAGATCGATGAGTTCTTGGTCGAAGTGTTAGACCGAGTTGACATGGAGTGATCTGCCGGTTGGAACATGCAGATTAGTTTCAAGGGTTGAGTCCGAACATCAGTTAACTCGACTTTCAGTCTTGAGTTCACTTGTTGACTTAACATATGCTTATCTGTCCTTGGAATTATCAACACAGGAGTTAGGGTTAGGGTTTCCAGTTAACTGAAGGTAGTGGCCAGTTAACTTTGCTTTAAATAAGGACGTGCATGCTTGCACATAGTCCATTTTATGTTAGATGTTTCAGTTAACTAATGGTAGCTTTCCAGTTAACTGTATAGTTTACTTCATTAGGGTTTGGCACATGACTTGCATGCATTGCAAGAACTGTAGTGAACTCAAGGTGATTTTAGGGTTACCTACACCTTGATGTATATAAATAAGAGCTTTTGCTCATTTGTAAATAACTTTTGCTTGAGAGAGAAATATATGCTGCGCCTACCTTGCCCTCAATATTGCTCTTTTGGTATTTGTTCATGTGTCTTTGCTATTACGATTAATTGTTATGCCACATAGGGTTTCAAGAGATTGTAATGGTGGATTCTTTCCATAGTTTAGATAAATCTGTCTTGTGAATCTTTTGTCGTTATGATTAAGCGTTATGCCACATAGGGTTTCGTGAGATTGTGATAATAAAATCATTTTGTGAAGTCTTTACTATGCTGATCAAGTGTTATGCCACATAGGGTTTCATAAGATTGTCATGGTAAATCTTCTCATAGTTTAGATAAATCTATTTTGTGAATCTTTTATCATTACGATCAAGTGTTATGCCACACAAGGTTCCATGAGATTTTGATGATAAATCTATTTTGCGAGTCTTTTCTATTATGATCAAGTGTTATGCCACATAGGGTTTCATAAGATTGTCATGGTAAATTCTCAAATCTGTTTTGTACCCAATAAGCTTGTTTAGATTGAGATGATAGTTGCGCCACCTTGCCTTCAAGTAGAGAATCTAAACTCGTTTATCGTCCGATAGTCAAACCTTGCTCCATTTCCTCATGCTCTATTTTCTTGAGGGAATTGGATAGAATTTACGTTTAGTTGTAGTTAGTAGATCTGCAAAACTAGAGAAAACTCAGCTGAAACGTATATAGTTTTTCAAGAAAGCCTTGTACCTCTACAGCTGAAACAAAAAGACAGGATTTAGTTTAGTTTATTTCCTTGCAAGTACTTTGTCAAGCACAACGAGGGAGCTTCCCCTCCTAATTTGAAGAGCACTCATTGCGTAGTGTGCATAGGCTGTGCGTATCAACTCTTACTCCAGAGGTGCTAGTTCTTACGCCAACAAAAAAGTTGATTTAAAGCCTTTCAATTGAGTTTTTCAAAAACAAAATCACCGTAATTTTTTATCAAAGTGTCCAAATTTTGGAAATAAATATCCAAAAAAGTTGATTTCAAGCATTTCACAATGGTGTAAGTCATTTTTTCAAAAAAAAAATTAGGTGAATTTTATTTCTAATTGAATTCAAATTTTACTTTTTTGGATCTCTTAGCTGATAACTTTTTGTCAATATATCCAATTTTCACAATTTTACAGTGTTGGAAAGGTATTGAAGAGCTCTCTAATTCTATTTATGTCACTTTTCCATATTCAACCCCAAGTATCTTTTATTCAAAATTGTGAGTATTTGCATTATAGTTGATCACTTAGACATATTGACACTTGGAGAAGATTTGTCTTTTTGGAAAACTTCATTTTCAATCTAGATCATATTGGGAAATTGTAATTTTAGTTTGAGGATTTCACTTGAAGATAATGTTGTATTTTTTTCTATATTTGGTCCATCTTGGCATTGTAAACTCTGGGAAGCTTTTCTGGCATTGTAATCACACTACATATAAAGTGTCAAAACATAATTTTGAGAGGATTTTTTATTGAGTTATTTGGAGGGGTTCTCTTGGTGCATTCTTTTAATTTGTTTGCCAGTGCTTTTCATTTCAATGTATCATTCTAAGGTTCCTTTGCTAACATTATACAACTATTAATCTTGGCATCAGCATGCATGGAGTGCTCTAATGAATCGAGTTTGATCTTTATATGTTAGAATAAGATACATGAACCTAAAGATGATGCTAAAAATATAAAATAGATGATTGAACATGTTAAAGCTCTTGGATGTCTTCATAGCTTAATCTCTCAAGATCTATTGTTTCAAATTGAATCATGTAAGGACTCTCATGAAGTTTGAAACAAATTAAAAAAAAATGTATGCCACCATAGATGGAATAAAAGGCTATAAAATTGATAGTAGATTGATGTGATGGGATTAAGTTGTCACAACCTTAGACAGTCTAATGTTAAAATAATTTATTTATTTGTCCTTAAGTTGTTGATTTAATTTAGTAAATGCAAAAATATAAGTTTCCAAGTTGTTAAGGCACTTTGTGGGACCCAATGGATAGTTGGCTTCCTACATGTAAGGTGCAAAGTGTGAGATTGTGACACTTGTCACATGGGCATTCCTTTGAGAAGAGGCACATGTTAATACACTAAAATGTGTGTCATGTTGACAAGTGGCATTCTACTTTAAAAGTCAGCACTTGGCAAGGCCCACTTGTGAGCACATTCCTTCCTTGGAAAATGGGAAGCAAAAAAGAGTGACACTTATTACCTAAATGCTCAATCTAGCAATGAGCATTATATTTTCTTTGAAGAGGTGCTCCATGATGCCATGTGACATTTGTTTGAAGAGTTGACTCATGCCTAAAAGGGAATGTTGCTAAACAAAGACTGAGTTGTCATTCGAAGTGTTGAGAGTCAAAAAGGGGAGTTTAAAATTTGCAGGTGGGTTCATTTTCTCTATGGGGACACCTTGCATGTGAGGTTACTTTTTTTTTTGGAATTTTTGCATCTTGCATGTGGTTGCATGTTGTTGTATGTTGGTGCATGTTGTGTTGGTTGTTTTTCGAGTCACTTGGGACTCATATATGTTGTCAATTTTAGTTTGCATGCATGCAAAGAGTATGGGAATCACACATGGCAATTTTGGGTGCCCATGTATGAATGGAATAAATATGTTAATGTCTTAGTGCATTGTATGAGAAATAATTTTTGTATTGCAGGGGTTATGCTGCTGGATTTTCTTTGGAAAAGAAAGATGTAATCTTCAATGTAATTGGAGATATAATCCCAATGTTCAAGTTGTGAGCCTACAAGTGTATTGTAACTTTTTTGTTACAAATTGCTACATTGGTTTGAGCCTACTTGAGTATAGACTATGTTATTGTATTGTAACTATCTTGTTACTGATAATATAAATTGATATGTGCTTTTGGAGTGTGGGGTTTTTTACCCAAAAGGATTTTCCACACATATATGTGTTCTTTTTCTTTTGTCTATTCTTCTATTCTTTAAATGTTAATTTATATGTGTAGACACTTAAAAATGACTTGAATGATATCACACACTTGAAATCGATATACTAACATCATTTCATCCTAAAATCCTTCTTTTCGCTTGTTTAGTTAAATAAGTCTAATTATTTAATTAAAGGCCTCATTTTCACTTATTAATCTAATTGACCTAATTGGGCTAATTCACCCCATCTCACACTAACATTTCACCCTGTTTAATTAAATATATCAAATTATTTAATTTAAATCTTATTTCCTTATTTAACTAAATTTCATTTTGATCCCCTTTTTCATTAAATAAATCAACAATTTAATGAATATCATATTATTCTCCATCTTGCGCATTAAAATTTAGTTTTAATTACTAAATTGTTAATCATCCTCACCCTCCCACTTGCAAAGGAATATTCTTAGAATATTCCTCCTTTGTGCATTCCTCCAAAAGAGAATATTCTTATGAAATATCCCCTTTTGTGCACTCATTCCTCCAAAATATCTCTTAACCTCTTCCTAATTCTTAGTAGGTGTGTTTGTTGAAAGCTAATTTAGACCATTGATTAAATTATTTGATCCTTGTCAACTTTCAACTTTGACCATGGATTGGAATCTGCAATCCATGTTTCATCCTCCTTTCATTATTGACCATTGATTGATCTTTTCAATATGATCCCTTGTTTTCTCATTTTCTTTCCTATAAATAGATCACTATTTGGAGAGAAACAAATCCATCTTTTGATAGAAAATTTATGTTGTTGAAATTCATATTCACTTGCATCCATATTTCATATTTGATAACATTTTAGATTAAATCTCCATCCATTTAACTTAAGCATCCATTAATGGCTTCCACGGTAACTTGGCTTGCATCCATTTAGCATATTTTGAATCTATGGCTTGCATCTTTGAAGTTTGTTTATATCTAGCATAGATTGCATCCATTTTATCAAGCATTCAAGCATTTAGCAATCATCTCATCAAGTTAAACAAGTTCATATTATCCAAGGGATTGGGAAAGGTTCGCCAACCCACATCAATGTGACACCCCCCCAATAGGATAAGATTTGGGGTCTTAGAATAGATTTCCATTTCGTTTTCATGTTGATTTCATGATACTTCAATGGGTTCTTGTTCTTCATAATTTTGAATATCTTATTGGGATCATTTCTTAGGGGATTAAATAGGCTTTAAATTCATTTGGATCTAGCATATTTAGTTCACACTATGACTTTGGTCACAATATGTCGTTATGCTATTGAAATTATTCTAGATCTAAAAACTATATTTTTTACTCTAAGGGTTAATGTGATGGAAATTAAACTGTGATCATTTTCACTTTAAGACATAGTTGTATGTGCTTGTATTAGATAAAATTAAAGATGTTGAAAGTACATGCTCGTTCTTGGATGGCATTTTAAGATCATCATTTCCCTTCAATTTGGTATCAGAGCTAAGTTTCATGCTTTGCATGTGCATGTATGTGAGTTGCATGAGTTTGGATGTTACTTGTATGTTCTTGCATTTTAATACATACAAAGATTCATGGTGTTTAAGGCTCTAGGTTTTTTTTCTATAATGATTCCTTAGCCTAGAAAGCTTGAGGGAATTTTTCTTTGAAGGAAATGGTTAATTATTAATCCTTATCTAAGTGAAAGCTATGTAGTTTCAATCTTATTTTTAGAAGACAATAGGCATTGTGAAGGATAGTAAAGGATGAAGTTTTTGGAGTTAATCATGTGATTTAATGTAATATGAAATTGATCTGGAGCTCCTATTTGATAGTGTGTGATAACCCTCATGAATGGTGGTTATCTTCTTTTATATGGCTATGTGCAACAAAGTATTCATATTCGGTGTCTATGTTAGGCTCCCTAGTCATATCATGGAGAAGTTCATGTGTTATGACTATGGGTTGATGTGCCTATGTTAGGTGCTTGGTTTCATCCACTGACATTGGAGGGCATTATTTTAATAACCTCAAATACATGTAGGTTATGGAGTTGATCATTGGATGATTTGAAAGCTTTTGGAATATTCTAGCTCCTCTATATGCTTATACATGATGGTGGTTGTGGAGTTGGCCTACAAATGGGACTACAATTCCTAGACCTCTTCTTCCTTTCGTTGTTTGTACTCACATGGCCTAGGTTCATGTTGGATGGATCTAAGGGTTCTATGGATTTTTCGTCAAAAATCTATGGTGATGCATATTCACGGTAGTCCATTGTTCTAGATTAACTATTATGGTTTTGTTCATACTTACGAGTCTTTTGGATGCTAAGTGGATGTGGATTTGCATGTGTGCTAGAAAACATAGTGGTTTTGTAGTTTTTACATGATTAAACAAAACTTGTGATTTTGTAGATCTATGGGTGAGCTATCTTTCAAATTAAGCCCTTGGGTTATCTAGATGTTAGATAGTTGTACATTTGCATGTATGCTTCATGCATGGTGTGAGGAGGTTTATAGATTTCTCATTGAGGAAATGTTGATTTTAGCATTGCTTATTTGTTGGCAATTGTGAAAAATTTATAAGCTTCTAGACAACCAATTTCCTCTGATGGTTTTATAATTTTCTTGCATTCAAAAAATCTATGGGTTTGTAGATTTGTGGAAATATTGTGTTCAAGGATAAATTCATAAAGATGGGGGACCAAAAAGGGGTCTTAAGTGGCCACTTTTTTCTTGAAATAAGGAAATATTGACCCTAGATGAGAAATTGAAGATAGTTACACTCAAAATATTAAGATGCAACAAAAATGAGAGTTGTAGTGCTCCAAATCTACTTTCTAAACTACTATTTTTTCTTGAAATTGGTATAGATTAAGGGGTTCAAAAAGGGGGACCACACAAACTGGTCCTTTTTTTCAAAAAAGTATAACATAGTGTTTGGTGTGCCCCCCTAAAATATTAACCTTTTTTTAGTATTTGAAAAATCATTTCAATGAGAAATTAGCTAACACCATGTAGTTTAACCCTAATTTTTTAATGAATATATGATTTTTTACTAAATTTTTTAAGTGGACACATCCTGAAAAATAAAAAATTTAGCTTGCTCCCTTTTTTGAAACTAATCAAAAATCAATTTTTTTAATGTGTAGAATGGAGTCTAGTTTTAAAAAATGTAATTTATTTGAAATTTCAATCAAAAGTTTAAAATAAAGTAAAAAATACCAAACATTGGTTTTTGACAAAAAATATATACAGCAACAAAAGAAATTAAAGATGAAAACCTTAAAATACTCAAAATGTGAAAAAAATTACATGGTTAGATAGCTAAGAGAGAGCTTAATATTACCATGGTGTTTTCTCAACTTGGCCTTGAAACAAATGCAAAACTGATGGGGAGCATGCTCGAGATTATGTGATTTTTTTAAAAAATTTAGAATAACACGTCTTTGGGTGTTGGAAATTCAATCCAAGCCTTTGGGTTGGAAGCCCAAGGCAAATCCAAGTCAAAGGCTTGGAAATTTATAAAGCAGACAAAAACATGAACGTATTATAATGTGCTCATGTTATGTCACTACAAAACATTAAGCGAGTGTCTTATAATGCACTTGTGTTATATGTAATATGACATAATGTGAGTGCATTATAACTCACTCATGTTATATGCTCTATTAAACTTAGTTTATATATGTATCTATGTTTTCATGTATGTATGTATGTATGTATGTATGTATGTATGTATGTTTGTATGTATGTTTGTATGTATGCATGTATGTATATATGTATGTATGTATATTTGTATATATGTATGTACGTACATATATTTATATGTGTGTATGTATGTATGTATGGGTTGAGGGTTTAGGGTATGAGATTTAGGGTATAAGGTTGAGGGTATAGGTTTTAAGGTATAGGGTCGAGGGTATAACGTATAGGGTTGAGGGTTGAGAGTGTAGGGTTTAGGATTTAAGTATAGGTTTAAGGGTTGAGGGTATAGGGTTTAGAGATAATGTTCAGGGTTGAGGGTATAAGGTTAAGTGTATAGAGTATAGGGATTAGGGTTTAGGATATTGGGTATAGTTTTGAGGTTTATGGGAATACGGTTGAGGATAGAAGGTATCTATTTAGGGTTGAGATTTTAGGGTATGAGGTTTATGGTATAAGGTTGAGGGTATAGGGTTTATGGTATAGGATTTATGCTTTAGGGTTGATGTATGGAGTTTAGCATTAAGGGTTTATCATATAGGCTTTAATGCCTAGGGTTGAGGGATAGTGTTTAGGTTTGAGGGTACTAAGATTTAGTGTATATGGTATAGGGCTTAGGGTTGAGGATATATTGGGTATATGGAAGAAGGTATTGGTTTTACAATTTAGTGTATAAGGTAACTATTTAGTGTTGAGGGAATGAGTTATAGGGATTGGGTTTGAGGGTGTAGGGTTTAGGGTTTAGGATTTAGGGTTGAGGGTATTGGGTATAAGGTATAAGGTTGACAATGTTAGATAGGCATAGGATTTATGGTTAAGGACCATATAAGTTATAGGGTTGAGGGCTAAGGATATAGGGTTTAGGGTTTAAGGTATAGGTTTGAGGGTTAAGGGTATAAGGTATTTATTTAGGGTTGAGGGTATAAGTTATATGGATTAGGTTTGAAGGTATAGGTTATAGGGTTTAGGATTTAGGGTTGAGGGTATTTGGTATAGGGTATAGGGTTGACGGTGTTAGGTGTAGGGTATAGGGTTTATGGTTGAGGGTATAAGTTATAGGGTTAAGGGCTAAGGGTGTAGGGTGTAGGTTTTAATGTATAGGGTTGAGGATACTAGGTATAGGGTCGAGGGTGTTGGTTTTATAGTTGAGTCCATATAAGGTATCTATTTAGGGTTGAGGGTTTAGGGTATAGGGTTTAAGGTATAAGGTTGAGCCCATATAGGGTTTAAAGTATAGGGTTGAGGGAATAAGGTATAATTTTGAGGGTTGAGGGTGTAAGATTTAGAGTTTAAATATAGGGAATAAGGTTGAGGGATAATGTTCAAAGTTGAGGGTATAACATTAAGTGTATAGGGTATAAGGATTAAGGTTTAGGATATTAGGTATAGGGTTGAGGGTATTCAATTTTGGGTTGACAGTATAGGGTATAGGGTACAAGGTTGAGGGTATAGGGTTGAGTTTTGAGGTTGTAGGGTTTATGTTTTAAGGTGTACTGTTGAGAGGTAGTGTTCAAGGTTGAGGGTATAAGATTAAGTGTATAAGGTATAGGGATTAGGGTTTTAGATATTAGTTATATGGTTGAGGGTATTGGTGTATGGTTGAGGGTATAAGGTATCTATTTAGGTTGAGGATATAGAGTATAAGGTTTAGGGTATTCGATTGAGTGTATAGGGTATAGCGATGAGGTTTGAGGGTGTAGGGATTAGGGTTTGAGGCATAGGATTGAGGGATAGTATTCAGGGTTGAGGGTATAGGGTTAAGTGTATAGGGTATAAGCACTATGGTTTAGAATATTGGGTATAGGGTTGAGGGTATTGGGTTTAGGGTAAAAGGTTGAGTGTAGGGTTTAGGGTTTAAGTATAGGGTTGAGGGTTGAGGGTTTATAGTTGAGGGATAATGTTCAAGGTTGAGGATATAAGGTTAGGTGTATAGGGCATAGGGATTAAGTTTTAGGATATTTGGTATAAGGTTTAGGGTATCAAGTTTAGGGTATAGGGTTGAGGGTATAAGGTATAGGATTAAGGGTTGAGATTGTATGGTTTAGGGTTTAAGTATAGGGTTGAGGGATAATGTTTAGAGTTTAGGGTACAAGGTTGATGGTATAGGGTATAGAAATGAGGGTTGAGGGTGTAAGGTTTAGGGTTGAGGGTTGAGGGATAGTGTTTAGGGTTGAGGTTATAGGGTTAAGTGTATAAGGTATAAGGATTATGGTTTAGGATATTAGGTATAGGGTTGAGGGTATAAGTTATAAGGTTGAGGATATAGGGTTGAAGGGTAATGTTCAAGGTTTAGGGTATAAGGTTGAGGGTATAGAGTATAGGGATGAGGCTTGAGGGTGTAGGTTTTAGGGTTTAAGGTATAGGTTTGAGGGTATAAAATATAGGGTTGAGGGTTGAGAGTGTAGGGTTTAAGGTTTAGGGTTTATTGTTGAGGGTTGAGGGTTTATGGTTGAGGGTAGAAGGTATCTATTTGGGGTTGAGGGTTTAGGGTTTAGGGTACAAGGTTGAGGGTATAGGGTTAAGTATATAAGGTATAAGGATTAGAGTTTTAGATATTGTGTATAGGGTTGAGGGTATAAGGTATTTATTTAGGGTTGAGGGTATAAAGTATAGGGTTTAGGGTATTAGGTTGAGGGTATAGGGTAAAGGGATGAGGGTTGAGGGTTGAGGGATAGTGTTCAGGGTTGGGGTATAAGGTTAAGTGTATAGGGTATAGGGGTTAGGGTTTAGGATATTGGGTATAGGGTTGAGGGTATGGGGTTTAGGGTTGAGGGTTGAGGGTTGAGGGTTTAGGGTTTAGGGTACAAGATTGAGCATAGGGCTTAAGGTTGAAGTATAGGGTTGAGGGTTTACAATTGAATGATAATGTTCGAGGTTGAGGGTATAAGGTTAAGCATATAGGTTATAGGGATTAGGGTTTAAGATATTGGGTATAGGGTTTAGGGTATCAGGTATAGGGTATAGGTTTGAGGTTATAAGTATAGGTTATAGGGTTGAGGGTATAAGGTATAGGGTTAAGGGTTGAGAGTGTATGGTTTAAGGTTTAAGTATAGGGTTGATAGATAATGTTCAAGGTTTAGGGTATAAAGTT